>JAFEMH010002297.1:0-357061 GCA_022495995.1 Adenophora triphylla var. japonica | reverse complement strand
CGTTTAGTGGGCGAAATCCGGGCTTACGATGACGGCCGGTGCTTGCGTTGCCGTTTAGTGGCGAAATCCGGACTTACACTCACGGTCGGTGCCTGCGTTTGCCATTGAGCGTTTTGGAAGCGTTTTGTGCCTTGGGGTTTGTACTTGGAGGATGCGAGATCCTTCTTGCGCTTGTTTCACCGTTTAGTGGGCGAGTCCGAGGGCTTACGATGTGGCCCGTGAACCCATTACCGTTTAGTGGGCGAAATCAGGGACTTTCTGGCTGACGGCCGGTGCTTGCGTTGCCGTTTAGTGGGCGAAATCCGGACTTACATGACGGCCGGTGCTTGCGTTGATGGGTTAAGGACCAAAGCTGCATTGACTACGATGAAATAGTAGATTGGACGACGGGGGCAAAGAATTATAAGGGCGAGAAAAGTAATTTGGCCCCTCGCTGCAAAGAAGGTCCGTGACGGACCAACACAGGATGTAAAGCAGGTCCAATTACGGACCGGTATGAATTTAGATTTTGATTCCCGAGCATTTTGGCTTGGGTTTAAAAACCTGAGGCACCCCGCTTCGTTTCCTTCTTCCGGTGCGGTGCAATCCGGAGAATTTAGAGAGAGAAGGAGAAAAAACTCCATTGTTGGGAGCAGACTCTCAAAATCTTCCATTTTTAGCTTGAATTTGCTTGCAATAGGCGGAAGGATCCAAGGGTGAGGGGACGTCGCCAATCTGAGCCGAGATGTGATCGAGCAAAGCGATGGAGCTTCAAAAGAAATTGGATCTCCTTCGTGCCTTCTTCGGGCAAGAATCGGATGTGTTGTATGCCGAATCCGGGAGGTGCATATCAGGTGAGTTAGGAACGCTGGGGAGGTAAGAAATCAATTTCGTCTTGATTCCTTGCTTGAATTTTTGAATGCTAGAACTAGGTTTTAGTTTTTCGCATATTTGGGGCTTTTGTTATTTGCCATGCTTTTTTGTGAAATTCTTGATGAATTGTTGAAATTGAGCATGTAAAAATTGTGGGTATGTGAATTTTGTGCAAAAATGTGTAGATTAGCTCTTATTTGTAAAAATAAAGTGCCTCTCTTTGAAATGCATGCTTTGGTGTTTTGTACCTTATGCTATTTCTGTATGTACATTGTGAGAAAAATTGCCATGTAGGGACAAATTTTGTGAAAAATGTGACATGTGCCGTGTTTTGTGACGGGTTTTGTCTGAAAGTATGTGCCGTGTAGGGACGGACTTTTCTTTTGAAAATGTGTCATGCAGTGTGTGCCGTATTTTTGGTGACGGACTTTGTGGGGAAAATATGTGCAATATGTGCCGTGTTTTGTGACGGGTCTTTTGAAAATGTGTCGTGTAGGGCTTAATCATACATTTGAGAAAATTTGTACAGTGTGTGCCGTGTTTTGTGACCAATTTGCATGGGAAAAATTATGTGTAATGCATGCCGTGTTTTTGTGACGGGTTACATGTGAAAATTTTGTGCAATGTGTGCCGTGTTTTGTGACGGACTTTTTATATATGCTTTGGTATTAAATCTTGTGGCGCGTACCTTTCGTTGTGTTTACTGCGGGATGAGGGCTTTTATTTGGGAAAGCCAAAAAGATGAAGACTCGGGGATCGCTCGAGGGCATAGTTGAGTTGTGGCGGCGGATGCCGAATATCTGTGGATGGCGAGGCCGAGCCCTAGGAGGCTGGTCTATGCTTACGGCTTGGGCGTGTTCGTGGAGAACTTGGCCGGGGTCTCGACACGAGGAAGAACAAGAGTATCTTCTAGGCTTATCGAGTATTGGTGGGATACCACCCACACCTTCCATCGAGCTGGGGCGAGGTGACGGTGGCGCCACAGATTTTGTCAAGAAGGCGCTTTTGTTTTTCTTTGCTATCACAGGGCTTTCCTTGAAAAGGAGGGCGGTGCGGTGGAGGGATAGGATAGGCCGAGGACGTCTTTGGTGAGGCTGCTGGGATTTGCGCCTCTTCCTCGCGAGGGCCTGGGCATCTGGCATGTCTGGCGATGTGGAGATGAGGATTACGGCCGGTATTGGGGCCTATTGTCGGGGTACCGGCCGGGTGACGGCGGAGCAGGCGGTGCGCTCCTTCTGTGGTTTGCCCTTTACGAGACTACGTTCTCGAACCACGCGACCACGGCTCCTTTTGCTCTGCTGGAGAGCTTGATTGATTTGGAGAGAGTACGTGATATTGCTTGGGGCGAGGCGGGCACGGCCGAGCTTTACTTCTCCTTGGACCGGTTTAGCAGGGGCGTGGCCGGTTCCTTGGCTTTGCTTTTGATTTTTGCTTTAGAGGTATGAGTTTATTCTTGTTTTTGATTTAGCAACTTGTCATTTCTCCGTTTTCTCTTGCACTAAGCCTTTTACGCTTTTGTCGCGAGTGTGGTTCTACGAGATCTTCGGTGCTTCCCGTGGGATAGAGATCCACAGGGCCGTAGCGGCCTATCTGCTATGTTAAGGCCGGGCCCGCCCGGCGGAGGAGGAGGACCGGCGGGGAAGCTCACCATCGCCTACGGGGATGTGCGGGAGCATACAGGGAGAGATAGCCCGGAGGGGTTTGCTTTGTACCCACAGGCTCGGTATGAGGCGATGAGTTCGAGGTGCTCTGTGGTGACGGCGCGAGGAAGATCTTTGCGGGGCTGACTGCGGCGTCATGTACTTGGGAGAGAGGGTCTTTTGGCGGCATGGCCGGGTATGCTTCCCCTGGCTCCGAGGGACCCGCCTTTTGGGATGATGGATTCCCGGGATACGGATGTCTTGGAGTTTGAGAGGAGTATTTGGGCGGCGTGAGTGCCGATGAGTTTGTTGTTTGGAGAGGAGTATGGGTCAGCCTTCGTGAGGAGGAAGTTGAGGGCGCCGCGGGTGTTGGCGAGGAGAGGGAGGGCGATTGGTCCGCCGGGTCCTCCGAAGGGTTCGGTGCACAGGCCGGATTTCACATATGTCCGCGAGGATTCATCGAGAGGTAGGGTGTCGTACTGCAGGTGCACTGGATCGAGCTCTGTTGCCTACCCAGGGTGGATCTGACATGCCGGTGAGTGTGCTTACTCTTTTCCATCTTGGCATCTTTTACGTATTTTCTCTTTATTGTTTTTATGGTAACTCTTTAGGCGAGCGTTTCTTTGGTTGTTTGCTTGTGCGGAGTCTGCACAGGAGAGCCTATGACACGGCGATCCGCCGTTATGTGGCGATGCGGTCCTTCGCGAAGAAGATGGCGTCGAAAGGCTGTCTTGCCGTCTTCGCGACGTGTGCCGCGTACGAGCCGATGCCTTCGAGGCATTCTGTAGATGCTCCTCCAGAGGACCGAGCCGGAGCCACAGCGGGGAGGACCTTCGCGGGGCGGCATAGCATGGATGCGGGGACGTCTTCGGGGAGTCGGAGGCGCCGATCTTTCACCGGTTCGCGCCTCGCGGGAGGCACGGGGAGAGAGTTCGTCGAGCACATGCCTACTTCGATCCTTTTGTCGGGTTCGACCCTTCCAGTATCTTGAGTACCTACCCAGGGAGGGGGTTCGGTACTACGGCGACGAGGGTGTGGCGGCGAGTTTGCGGGATGCCCGACTTCTCGCTTGAGGATGTTGATGATGATGATGATCTTTGAAGAGTCGGACTAGGAGTTCATTTGCTTTCCCTCTTTCCATATCTTCTTCTTTTTTTTTTTTGTTTAGCAACGAACATTATATGTACTGTAATAAAACATTCGCATTTGTATCGCAAAAAGTATTTTATTTTAAGATATAATGTCGTATTTGTGATTCCCAGGGAATTGTCCTAGGAATTGTTGCTATTATTTTTATTTGTACATGCCACGTTGAGCCGAGAGAGTGCGTTTGTGGGTGAGCGTGTGCTTGTCCGGAAAATGGCTTTGGCCGAGTTTGGGCGGTTTGGAGCAAGGTCTGCTGGGACAAAGTGGTTGTTGGCACATTTCTTTGAAGAAAGTGGGGCCGGGATACAAAGAGGTCCGTACGGACGGACCTATCACCTTGGTTGCAAAGAGGTCCGTACGGACTAGCTTTGCTTTTTGGGAGGAAATAAATGTTCTCGGATGTCTGGACTTTCCCAGCTCCCCATTTGCGGCCATTTTCGAGCTTTCTTCCCCATTTTCTCTAGGAACCTCCATTTTTGCCATGGATTCTTCGTACGTTCCAAGAATTTTGCCAAGGCTTTCGCGGAGCGGCAAAGCACACTTCCTTGAGCGGCTGAAAACGTGGATGCGACGCCGTATGAGGCATCGAGGCGGGCTTTCGAGGTAAGGTTTCGACTTTGCTCGGTTTGGTCCCTTAAGGAGTTGGTTCTGATTGGGAGTTGTTGCGGGCTGCCGCGAAGTTACAGGATGTTAGGAGGCATGTGTATTGCTTCTCCTACAATGAGGTAGTGCCCACCTTTGAGGATTTTCGGGCTTTGATTGGAGGACCGGAGGTGGAGGCCATCTCGCTTCCTTTGATTGGCGGTCTTTGCCGTGAGCGTGAAGCTTGCGAGGCTTTCTTCGGACTTCGTTGGAAGAAGTGCGGGGCATGATCCTTGATTCGGGTCATATTGACATTTACTGCATTTGCTTAGGAGCGGTTCATGGTTGATGATGAGAGTGATGTCTCTTGGGATGCATTTGCCTTGTGCGTGATAGCGACGCTTTTCATGGTCGGCTCCTTGGGTTTGCGATGGCGCTTTGCTAGATGTGGTTGGGCACTTTGCGAGTGGAGAGGATATTGTCCCGTTGGTCTTTGGGGAGACTCTTCATGGTATTGACCGTCTGCGGCCCGGGGGATCGGTTCATGAGAGGGGAAGCCCGCTTTGCTCACCTTGTGGCTGCGAGAGAGACTTCAGGCCATGCCCGAGGCTCCTACGTCGTTTAGCCCGTGGTCATTTGCTCGGCGACCTCTTTGTGTTGGATATGGATCGATCCGCACTGGGAAAGATGGATGGCACGGCTTGGTACGCATCGAGATCCGTTGGTGGGTTTCGCGCGCTTTGGGGGATTGAGACTAGGAGGGCCTTTCGGGAAGGGTCCTATGTTGTCGAGTTCCAGGTTTGTCTTGGTCCTCCTTCTACATTCCGTCGCTTGTTTCCCGCGGTTTGGGATGAAGCGGGGAGCCTTTGTTGGTGGGATGACCTTGCTCTGCGGAGATAGCTCCTCTTTGTATGGCGACTCCAGGTGCTCTTTTGTATTTTACGAGGGTATGGAAGTATTCCGCTTTCCCTCTTTGTGGTGCTCCTTAGACGTCGGGAGAGTGTCGTATTGACGACTCGGTACACGGCTTTGGTATGAGCGGCGTGTTGGGCGATCCCAAGTGGCTTTGGAAGCGAGGCGTGGAGCGATCGGGGCCGGTTGCCGTAGTAGCTATTGCCTTAGGAGTGCGGCACGAGTCGACCCTCGGGATGTGACGGGAGACACTTTGTTTGACTACGAGACTAGAGTTGACCGGCGACGGAGAGGTCCTCTTTTGCGGACTCGCGGGGAGGAGATCCGAGCCGAAGCACGGGCGAATGAAGCCACGAGGCTGCTTTGGATTGTTTGACTCTACTGGGAGGACCCACGATCTCGGGTGAGAGACGCGAGTTGGCTCGCGTGGAGCGAAAGAAGACTCGCCCGGGGACGAGGGAAGAAAGGGAAGAATGGCGAGGGACAAGCGCGAGATGGCGCGGAATGACCTCCTAGGTATCCATTCATTGCATTTGCAAACACATTATTTGTTAAATGTATTAAAAATTTGTCTTTTAGCATGTTGTGAACTTGAGAGTAGACCGTGCTTGAACTCATCAAGAAATGTTGTAATCGTTAGTGATTTGTGATTTACTTTTAAAGCTTTGTCGAGACGCCTTAGAGATCTCTTGTTCGCTTTTGTTTCTTTTGTGAACCTTGGCGGTGTACATCTTTGGACTTTTACATTTGCATTTGCGGACCGAGGCGGCACAGGCTTTGACGGCAATCCCTTTTGCTCGGAGCTTTGTGTTTGGATGAGAGGTTGGATGATCCCACGACAAGTCGTTTTGACGGTCTTTTCCGTAGCTTCCTTGCCTCTTGTTGGCATCGGGCTCTTGACCTCTTTTTTGTAGCTTACGCGAGCTTCTTTTTTTTTTTTTTTGTGAGCCCTTGCTCGAGCTCTTTTTTTTGAAGCGCGTGAGGCGAAGACAAGCCCTGGCTTGGAAGCGAGACATGGGTCGGTCGTTTGATCTTTGAGTGACCCTCGGATGTCCTTTGATGTTGCCGCCGTTGTTTGACTTAGTCAAGGTGATGGTGGGGGCATGCTCTTGGAAAGTGTGTAGTTTGATGGAGGTCTTGATTGACATTCAAACTTTTGACTTTTTGTGTGTTTTTAGACCGGACCAATTAAGGTTGCCTACGTTCCCCGGACTAGAGGGCTCGGGTCTGCGTAGTTCGACACTACATGGAGTGCCAAGAGATGCACAGATTGTTCTTCTTTAGGCGAAGTATCTGCGAAGTTTGCTTCCGTTATTTGGATTCATGAAGGGATTGCCGTCTAGGTGCGTCGGCTTCATGGCACCTCCCGGAGAAGATCTTTTGAACCACGAAAGGGCCGATCCATGTTGGTTCCCATTTTCCCGATGGGTTGGTTCGAGTGGGAGGCTTTTCTTTGAGTACCGAGATCGCCTTCCACGATGTCTCGGGACTTGACTTTCTTGTCGAAAGCTCTAGCCATCACGCTTTGGTAGGCTCGGACGTGTTCCATGGCCTTTAGTCGTCGCTCGTCTAGCAGAGCCAATTCGTCATGTCGGCCGGAGCCATTCGACTTCGTTGACGTCATTTTCCGAGCGGCACTCGGAGTGAGGAATTTCCAATTCAATGGGAAGGACAACTTCCATCCCGTATGTCGGTGCGAATGGGGTTTCTCCCGTGGGCTGTTCGGCCCGATGTTCGGTAGCCCCAAAGTGCAAGGTGCGGCTTCTCGGGCCAATCTCATCCTCGGGTGGTCATTTTGGATGATCCGTTCGAGGGTCTTGTTTCTTGCTTCCACGGCGCCATTTGTTTGTGGCCGGTAGGGAAGACTTGTGGCGTGTGATCTTGAATTCGGCCGGCGATGCGTCGCATTCCCCTTGAAGTGTGAACCGTTGTGCGATATGACCTCATTCGGGATGCCGTATCGGCAGATGATGTTTTCCTTGAGGAAATGCGCGACTTTCTTGGAGGTGAGTACCTTGTAAGACTTGGCTTCGACCCATTTGGTGAAGTAGTCGATGGCTACTAAGATGAACTCATGACCGTTCTTTGCTGGCGGAGCGATTTTTCCGATGACGTCAATTCCCCCAGTGGCAAAAGGCCGGGGCGTAGTCATGCGGTAGAGATCGTGGAGAGGTAGATGATTGAGGTTGGAGAACCGGTTGACATTTGTCGCGGCTTCGGACAAAGTGGATGCGATGCGCCTCCATGGAGATCCGGTAGTAGCCCATCACCGAGAATGATTTGCATCGGGGCTCTAGCGTTCGTGTGGGGACCGCAAGCCCCATTGTGGACTTCGTTCATGAACTCGCTTGCTTCTTCTGGGCGATGCGGCGTAGGAGTGGTCCTTGGTAGCGTTTCTTGTACAGCATGTCCCCAAGGATGAAAAAGTGAGAGGTGAGGTGTTTTAGGGCCATAATGATCTTGGCTTTGACCCCTTCCCTGTGTTGGCCTTCCTCGTTCATGAAGGCGGTTTCCCCGTTCTTGAGGTATTGGAAGATCTGGTTGTACCATGGCTCATTGATGGGCTTGGGTTCTGGTTTGATCTCGCAACAGTAGGCAGGAATTTCCTTTCGTCCAACTTTGAAGGGCTTGATTGCTTTTCCCTCAGGGATTTCCACGAGTGAAGCCAAGGTGGCTAAGGCGTCTACAAACCGGTTTCGGTCTCTCGGCAAGTAGTGGAAGGTGACCTCTTCGAATTGTGTGATGAGGTCCTCCATGCGGCATGGTATTTTTGCAAGCTGCGTGGGGTCTATGGTTTTCCACTTGTTGGAAACTTGGTTGATGATCAGTGAGTCCCCATAAACTTCGAGTTTCGGACATTCCTCTCGAGTGCGGCTTGTAGTCCGTGGCCCAGCCAGGCTTCATATTCGCCGGCATTGTTGGTTACCTCGAAATTGAGCTTTATGGCGATTGGGGTGTGCTCGTCCTTGGGATCGACCAAGAGCATACCGATGCCATTTCCTTTTTTATTGGCTGCTCCATCGAAGAACAGTTGCCAACGATTTTCGCCTTCGAGTGCAAAGATTCCCTCGTCTGGTAATTGTGGTTCGGGGCCTCGAGCCTCGTCGGTTGGGAAATCAGCCAGTTGTTCAGCCATTGCCCGTCCCTTGACTGACTTTTGGTTCACGTACTTGATGTCAAACTCTGCTAGGAAGAAGGACCATTTGGCGAGCCTCATTGACAGAGATGGTTTGTCGAAGAGGTATTTGACTGGGTCCATTTTGGAAACCAAGTGTACCATGTGCGACTGCATGTAGTGCCGTAATTTTCCGACAACCCATACCAGAGCTGCGTAGGTTTTCTCGAGGGCTGAGTAATTGAGTCCGCTGCCTTGAAGCTTTCGACTGACGAAGTAGATGGCGTTTTCGACTCGTGTTTCTTTCTTTTCTTGGCAAAGCATGGCTCCCACTGCGGTGTCGGTCACAGTTAGGTATAGCAACATTGGCTTCTCCTCGTGGGGAGGACAGAGAATCGGAGGACTCACAAGGTATGCCTTTATTTTTTCAAAGGCATCTTGGCATTCTGAGTTCCATTCGACGTCGGCATTTTTCTTCATCAGTTTGAAGATTGGCTCGCACATGGAGGTCAATTGATTGGAGCGGGCGATATACCGGGCGGCCCATGAAGCTTTTCACCTCTGTTTGAGTTTGCGGTGGTCACATTTCGATGATGGCCTTGATCTTTTGAGGATCAACCTCGATGCCTCTCTCGGTGACCATATATCCCAAGACCTTGCCTCGGCTAACCCCAAATGTGCATTTGGCAGGGTTTAGCCTCATTGAGTGTTTTCGGAGGCGATTGAAGAACTTCCTCAAGTCTGTGAGGTGTTGTCCATCCGATCCCTTTGAGTGGATGATCATGTCATCGACGTACACTTCGATCTCTTTGTGGATCATATCGTGGAAGAGGGCGGTTCTTTGCCGTTGGTAGAGTAGCCCCGGCGTTCTTTAGTCCGAACGGCATTACGTAGTGATAGGGTTCCCCAGGGGTTGTGAAAATTTGTCTTTTCTTGGTCTTCTTCGGCCATCTTGATTTGATTGTAGCCGGCAAACCCGTCCATGAAGGACTTGACTTCGAAATTGGCTGTAGTGTCTACCAACATGTCGATGTTGGGTAGTGGAAAGTCGTCCTTGGGACATGCTTTGTTGAGATCTCAGAAGTCTACGCAGCAGTGCACTTTTCCGTTGGCCTTGGTGACCGTGACTATATTGGAGAGCCATGTGGGGTACTCGATCACCTTGATGAAGCCGACGCGGAGCATTTTTTCGATCTCTTCCTTGACTTATAAAGACCATTCTGGCTTAATTCGGCGTAGCTTTTGCTTGATGGGTTTAGCCTCGGGATTCAAGGGAATCCGGTGTTTTAGAATGTTTGGATCTAATCCAGGCATGTCTTGGTAAGACCAAGCGAACACGTCCACAAATTCTTTGAGCAGTGCAGTCAATGCGTCTTGCTCTGTACCAGTGAAGAAACTTCCAATTTGCGTCTCTTTTGGCTCTTCAGCAGTTCCCAAATTCACTTTGGTTAAAACCTCCTCGGCAGCTTTGGCCCGGTTTTTCTCTCGTTTGACAACATGCTTAAAGATGTGCTTAATGTATTGTTCGTTTAATGTGTCTGCTTCTTTATCAAGTGAATCGTTATTAACTGTTTGTGTGTTAGTTAATTTATCAGTTGTTAAAGATGCAATGAGAGGATACTCGGAAAGATCGAAGCATTCATTAAGAGCATACGGGAATACATTATTGGCAATGAGTTCGTAATCTTCTGGCGTGAGGCCATCAGATGACTCGAGAGACTCAAATTCAAAGATAATGGACTCGGGATGGGATTTGACACTGGACTCTAGGACTCGAGGGGTCAGACCAAGTTGTTCGATCATGTCCTTCTTGCTGGCGGTGGGTCCGGAGAAGGTGGCCCAGTTATTGAGTGGCAATGAGCTTGATAGGAGGCGGGGTTTGAAAGGCTTTGTGTCACCGTGCCCGATCATTGCTATCACAGAGTTATCAGAAACAAAATCGATCAGGTCTGGCATCTCGATTTCTTCATTGAAGAGCAGGTGGAGCAGGGGCTCGTTCCAAGCATCGTCTGCGGGGTCTTCCTCTCTTGCCTTGGGCATTACTAGCTCGAATGCAGACTCGTCCCGCTTGTTGAAGGCATGAGTGTTGACAGAGAGTTTTTCGAGTTCTTCTGCCAAAGAGGGGGTTTTCCCGAACTAAAATTCGTTGTGAATAGTGGTGGTCATGGATCCCGGTAGAGGCGGTGTGTCGAGAAATGCTCTTCGAACTGGATTTGGCTTGAGGCCTCTGAATCTTGCCAGGTTCCGCTGGAGCTTGTCCATGGTTGTCGGCCAGCTTTGTTTGGCGTTGATCAGCTCTGTTCCCTTTCCTGTGTCTTCGTTCAAGTTGTCATCTTTCTTTATGAAGTACTTGGTCATGTCGAAGCTGTAAGGGCGAAGATCGGAGATTGCGTGCAAGCCTCTTTTGCTATCTGCAGAGCGTTTCCGTGTAGCTCGCTTGTCTTCCGCAATGTGTTCGGGAGTAGGAAAGTATCCCAAGCCATGTAGGGTATTATGTTCTTTGATATTGATGATTTGTTGGGTACCCTGATGGCGTTTTCCCAAACCGAGCCCCGGGATGTAGTTCATGTGCTTCATCATTTTCATCGGGGGAGGGATCTTGTCCCAAATCAAAGGCAAGTCTATGTGGCACACCTGGGCCTTTGGGCTTTCGATGGTGAACCTTGTTAGCATCATGCCGTCATCATCGTGTTTGATCTCTAAGACCGGGATGCTGTTTGTGTTGGTCCTTTCAGTGACTATGCTATCACCGTAGATGATGGTTAGATCTGTTCCTTGGACAAACTTTACGCATTGATGGAGAGTGGATGCCACCCCATTAATCTGGTGTAGCCAAGGGCATCCCAAAATGGCAGTGAATGTGATCGGGATGTCGATGACTTGGAAATCCGTCGGGACCATATGTTTTCCGAACCACAGGTTCAAGGTGGCTATTCCCAAGACTGGGCGGGACGTTGAGTCGTATGCCTTTATTGCCTGAGTTGAGGGCTTTAGATCAGTTGCCTTGATCCCTAGCAGATCCATCATTTTGGATGGCAGGACATTCATGGATGATCCCCCATCTACCAAGACCCGAGGGAGACGGCGCTCGTCTAGTTGAACTGTTATGTAGAGAGGCTCATTGTGGTCAGCCCCAAATTTTGGAAGGTCGAGCTCTGTGAAAGTGATGATGTTGCTGTAATTAACGTTGCCAATCATACGGCTGCTTCATCAGGTGTCACCGTGATGGGAACCATGGTCTGGGCCAGGCTTTCTTCCAACTTGAGCTTGTGCAGGTAAGATGAAGTGAGTAAGGACCAGAGCGAGATGTAAGCCTGAGTACGCTTGAGCTGAGTTAAGACAGGATCTTCAGCCTTTGGGTCCAAGGTTTCAGCTTCTTTGGCGTAGGGCCCCTTTTCAGTTCGTGGCTCAGGTATGGCTGGCCTTTTGTCTGCCCGTGGAGGATTCACTGGGATTTGACCGAAACGTGTCGAATGTTCACTTACGGCCTTCTTGTTTTGCTTGTCTCTCCTATTTCTATAGCGGGAGGACCCTGATTGGCGTAGGGCCAGACTGCGCATTTCAATTCGTTCACTGTCATAGCTTTTGTGGAGACGTCCACAGTGGCTTTTAGGTCTTCCCAAGACAGGGGTTGGGGTATCTGGACCTTCGGGCCTTCGGTGGCGGTGCGGAGCTCGTCCCAGCTGATCATGGAGCGAGACGTTGCCATGGCCTTGTGCGAGCTAGGCTGGGGAGACTTGCTGGAGTAGATGACGTAGTAGTCAAACTTTCCTGAGGGTTCTCCAAGGGTTCCGACTGTGGGATCACCAGATTCATACCTCTTCTTCAGTTTTTGTTGAGAAGATGGCTTCTTCTTTCTTCGAGGACGGCCCTCGTTCATTTCATCCTGGAATTCCATTTCCAGGCAAGCACTGTCGCGTGACGTCCCACCAGATGTGTTCGTTGTTCGGCGGTGGTGGGACCTCGGGGAGCTGAATGGGCGAGGCTTTCCCAGGAGGGTCCTGTGGCCTTATGTCATAACTGCATGGTTCGTACGAGGGCAACAGGTTGACTTCTGGGAGACAATGAGAGACATTAGAAGCTGTAGGAGCAGTCATGACTTTGGAAGCCCCAGGTAGTTGGGTGGCTAATGTCCCGAAGTGGTGCATGGCTCCTTCGATCCAGGCTTGTTGTTCACCTTGGCGTTTCTCAATAGCCATGAGGACCTGCCAAACTTCTTCCAATGTTGGGAAATTTCTTGGGGGTAAGTGTAAGTACCCAAATCTGGCTCATGCCTTCCGGGTAAATTTCCCGGCAATTTCGGTAAGTTTCCCGGTAATTCCCCGGACCTTCCTAGTGTTCCGGAAATGTTCTGGAACAGTCCCAAATTAAATTAAGGGCTGAAGGGAACCTTCCTAATTAAGAAAACACGTTTTTCTTAATTAGGAAGAAGGTTCTAGAATAATGCCACCTTGCATGGTTCTAGAATGCTGAGTCATTGTGGATAAGCCCGCACGGCTGCATTAGCCCAAGGTCTCTGGCCGCACGGCTTCATTAGCCTTATCCAGACTGCCTATAAATAGAGCCCTCCTTTACCCATTTCAACACAACAACAACAATACACACAATCCATAGCAATACACTCAGTCACTCCCAAGACGTGAAGAATATTGGTGAAGGCTCAAGAAGGTGAAGAAGAAGGCCAAGAAGCTCCCTCCCTCCTCCTTGAAGATCCAAGACCAATCTCTCCTCCTAGCTCCAACCAAAGAAGCAAAGGAAGCAATTGGTAACCTCGCACGCCCTAACCTTGCTTTTAATTGATATACTTGCTCATTGCATTCATTATATCTTGCTTGGGACTTGGCATTCATAGTTAAAGATCACATCTTTATCACCCCCTTTCCCTTTTGCATGCATTAAGACCTCATTTGTCATAAAAATGTAGTCTTTTTTCATAAAGGTGTATCCTTTGCACCTAAAGCCCCCATTTTCAAATAAAATGTCATTTTTATGCATCATTTGCATATAAAAACTCAATCTTTTCAATAAAAATGCATCCTTTGCATTCAAAACCCCTTGTTCAAGCATCATTTGCTTTAAAGACCATGTCTTTACCATAAACTAGCATCATATGCTTTTCAAAATGCAATCTTTATGCATCATTTGCATAATGAATGCCAATTTCTTCAACAAAAATGCATCATTTGCATAAAAATCAAATCTTTATGCATCATTTGCAATAAAGATTATTTCTTTAAACTAAGTGCATCATTTGCAACCCAAAAATGTCATCTTTTCATTAAAGTGCCATTTTTCATCATGCATTTCCCCCTTTCCCCCAACCTTGGAACGGACCGGTGTAAATGATCCTATCTTTACATCGTTCCTTCCATTAAAGGTTCACGATTTCTTTAGAAAGGGACACCTTGAACCCTATATCTCCGATTATCGCTTAAGAAAGAGTATGAAGCCTCTATACGAGCTCGACCGTCTTAAAGCGTAGGATTGATGGGCTAAGGACCCTCCTTTTCTAAAGAACCTCATCTTTGACCAAAAGAGAGTCATTCTCTCGATCACGCAAGTCCCGAGGGTCCCGAGGTTTAAAATGCGACGATCACAAGTCATAAGATGAGGACGGGATCATAATCCCAAATACATAAAATTCCAAGGAATCCCGAGCGACAACAACCAAATGGTTTGTACGTCCGGAAGACAACTTGGGACATCCCCCCCCCCTTTTTCTCAAACACATGCACACAAGAAAGCACGCAAGCAAGCACGATTACTGAAATCTTGGGAGACTTGCTCCGGCAAGGCACTTTGGGTGAACGCCAAACGTTCTTCCCAAGGGGTAGCTTAACCTCCGAACCCAAGTAAAAACCTTTTTTTCAAAGTTTTGAGGTAATCAAAATGGCGTGGCGACTCCGTTTTTCAAATAACTCGGATGTCTTCAAACTCGCGTGAATCCACAAAATTTGGGCACACATTCACAGTTTGGCGACTCCGCTGGGGACGACCCAAAGGAGAAAAGCTTCTATTTTCAAAACAAAAAAAAAATTGATACTTGGTATATAGGTGGAAACCACTTACCCTTCCTGTACACTCCCTGACGTGGGAGTTGGGATAACCGGTGGTTTAACAATCCACGTACCAGTATCCCTTTTCGAAAAAATTTTTTGAAAAAATAAAAGAAAGCTTTTCCCTTTGAGCGGGTTAGACTCCCATCGCCGATTTCATTAATCATGCTTGCTTTCTTTACCATGCATTGCATCATTTGCATCTTGGAATCTGTGCATACTTTGAAACGGGAAACAACCCGAAAAATAGCAAAAGGAGTGGAACCTGGAAAATTGATCCATGCAGTCGTACGGCTCAATCCTCATTGGATTCTGACCGGGCGACCTCAGTGGCAATTCCACCAGGAAAAATTATGGTTAATCTGGCAGTCCTAGCAGCTTGGGGCTACTCAGCTCCATGACTGACTGGGGCTCCCGAAAAATTTACGTGCTTATGTGTTGCATTCTCCCCGTCCCGAAAATCATTCCTTTAAAACACATTTACGAAAATCTCTGTTTTAACTCAAAAAGGAACATTTTTAGGAGACCGCACACTACGCGCACTGATATATCCTGTACACTTTTGCACGCACGTCCTTCAAACCCGAGGGTGGTTTCAGTAGCCACGGACAGCCTTTACGATGCTCCCGGGCGCGCACGGAATCATCCCAACCTCCCCATGGCGGCCCGGTGTCGACCAATGCACGGTCAGTGTCACACGTTTCAAAAACCGTGACTTTTGGTTGGTTTTTGGTCTAGTCCGTGTCATATAGCCCAGCTTGCATACCCTCGTAAAGGTCAAACCTTAGTTCATAACGGAAGAAGAACTCGCCAAAATTCCGACAAGGAAAAATTGGCGAGATCTCGACTCCGACATTAACTATTGACCTTGACTCCGCACGGAATGCGTAAGAGTCAAGACCGAGTCTTTGCCAACAAATCAAAAGATCTTTCGCTCAAGCGAAGCTCTGCTAAAATTCCGACAAGGAAAAATTGGCAAGATCTTGACCCGGCATTGACTTCGATTCTAACTCACGCCGGCGTATGCAACGAAGTTCAATGTGACACTGTGTCATCCGGCTTTTGCCGCCCGACCTATGCCTATTATATTCTCGGACATTACCGAAAGTCAAAACGTCATTCGCTCAAGCGAAATTCTGCCAAAATCCTATCAAGGCAGAAAGACGAGACTTTCCCGGTATTGCCTTGACTATAATCCGCATCGCTCGTGCGTTGAAAGTTCCTATGACCCGCTAGACCCGTTAGGAGCGTTCTTTACTCTCGGTCGGTGGGATCCGCGTGCCCTATAGGACCCTCGCCCGGGGCTGTCCACCCTGGGAGGTCGAAATACAGGTGGAATACGAGGGGCTTATAGACGTAGTGACGGAACCCACTGATCCAGGTTCTAGAGTAGTTGCGAAAAAGAAGGGCAAACCCCCTTTTCCAACCAAATAGAAATAAATAAAAGACATTGTTTTAAGTAAATTTGAACAATTAATGTAATCATAATTGCATTTTCCTATCTCTGATATCCCTAATCGAGGCCTCCTCGGTCCGGTTTCCGATTTTCTATCTCGACCTTTCACGGTCAAATCTCTAATCGAGACCTCCTCGGTCCGATCCCCGATTTTCTATTCCGACCTTTCATGGTCAAATCCCTAATCGAGATCTCCTCGGTCCGATTTCTGATTTTCTATTCCGACCTTTCATGGTCAAATCCCTAATCGAGATCTCCTCGGTCCGATTTCTGATTTTCTATTCCGACCTTTCATGGTCAAACCCTAATCGAGACCTCCTCGGTCCGATTTCCGATTTTCTATTCCGGCCTTTCATGGTCATATTCCTAATTGAGACCTCCTCGGCCCGATTTTCGATTTCCCATCTCGACCTTTCATGGTCAAATCCTTAATCGAGACCTCCTCGGTCCGATCTCCAAATTTCAATCTTGACCTTTCAAGGTCTCATCTTTTCCGATCAATTAGGATTAGGAGAAAATGTGTTTTGAGTAAAAACTTAAGCGATAAGTGCATCTTACTTGAGCCTTTAGCCTAAACACTTACCTTCAAGTCTAAATCTTACCTACCTTACCTATCCCCGAGCCTAAACCTTGCCTGTCCCTTTCCCGCAGCGAGAAAGAAGTGGGCTAGAATACTGGGTCAGCGGCTTTTCGTAAAACCTTAGGTTCGGACGGTTCATCGGCTCGTAGAGTCGAATGGCAGATTTGACGAAAAACGGTGAGGGTGCGGGGAATCGATGGTTAGGAAGGAATAGTTAGTCTGGCTTTGGAAAGCGCCCATAAGGTTCATCAGAACAAAGAAGCCATGCTCATTGACGCACTCCGTCGTCATGGAGTTCAGGTCACGCTTGAGTCGAACGGTTCTCTCGGTGGTAGTCGAAGATGAGACTTTGGAAACAAGTGATTTCGAGTCCTTCATCCTATGACCAAGACCCCCGCCTATAACCAATACCTTCCTCCATCCACATACAATCCCTTGCCAAGGACCACTCCTCCTCGGTCCTTTCCAACATCCCAGGCTCATCCGGGCTCCATCGCCCTCGCTCCTCGTAACGGATTGGGCTTCACCTCACCGTTCCTCGCCAGCAATACCGCCAGCTTACGCTCCGGCTTCGCATAATCAATTTGAGTTATGTGGCTATGTTCGAAGCCCATACACCCACCTGAGTGCGATCATGAGTTGCCAAAGGATGATTCAAGTCTCCACTGCCACCTACCGGGCTTAATGAATTCAGCCGGTTGCTACCGTGTTTCCCTCCGCCGATAAAAGTCCTGTTGCGATTTCCAATAACTCGAGAGTCCCCGTTGACCCCCATGTGGCAATATTGATGGAACAAGTGAAACAAATGCAAGAGAAGTTTGACTTCATGATGAGTATCAATACTCCCTTGACCCCAGACGTCAAACCAAGCAAGGAAATGACTCCACCAAACATGACCCAATGCCACCAAAGACCAAACAAAGAACCGTACCCATGTCGCCAGGTTCCTCACAAAGGAAAGAGTGTAGTAGCCTCCTTCAGTCAAATCCAATAATGGAACCAACTGGACAATGGAACTCCGAGTCTTGAGAACAACAATGTCTCCCGAAAACTCCGCAATACGGATATGCCTTTAAGCAAGATTCTGGAAGAACTGATAGAAGAAAAGCTGATAAAGCCACTGGAGAATTGGAAGCCCAGGAACCCCAGTATTCGGTTGGATGAGTCCAAGCACTGTCTTTTCCATCAATACCCTGGGCACAACACTGATGATTGCACCTATTTGAGGCATGAGATCCAGAAGCTGATAAAAGATGGGAAGCTCGAGAACCTCCATGGGCCAAAAACAGAAAGCTATGGTAAGAGGTCGATTCAAGAAGTGCAAGGTCAGAAACGTCAGCCTGATGATTTTGGGATGCCCATGAGCAAAGTTTTCGATGATTTGGTGAAACGAGGCCTTCTCACACCTCTCGAGAATTATAAGCCAAGAAACCCCAGTAGAGTTGACAGGACCAAGTTCTGCGAGTACCACAAGCATTTTGGGCATGTGACAGACAAGTGTGTGGATCTGAAGAAAGAAATTCAGTGGCTGATCTACGAAGGAAAGCTCAAGTTACCTGGCAGTCCAACCCGCGAAGAGTAGCTAGACTAGGGTCTACCTATCCTTAAGTATAAAAAAAAAGAAGAAAGAAAAATAGTCTCTCAGCCAACCTTCGTAGGTTCTAGTACTTTTCTCTTTCAATCAAGTCCTCCACGGACATTGTATTTAATCTTCAATTTTCTATAAAAGAGTCTTCTTCTTTTCTTGCTAGACTTAAGACATTATTTGCATACCTACATTACATTTAATGAAATGGTTTTATTTTATATGATCACTTGCATTGCTCAGCAAATAATCTCTCGAAATAATTAACATTTTGATTAATCAGTGTAAGAAAGTCAACTAATGTCATCAAGCCATACACTTTCCTCACCCCGCAAAAGGCCTTCATCAAAGCCATACACTTTCCCAAACCATGTCCTCCCCATCACCTTGACCAAGTCAACGATGGCGGCATCATCAAGGGACAGCAAAAGGCCACTCAGCTTCAAAAGATTGACCCCGTGTCGGCAACAACCTCAAGGGTATCAAGAATGTTCAAGCAGGGGCTCGCCTTGGTCCTCGGGTGCTTTAGAAAATAAAAAAAATGTGTAGTGCAAAAAGAGTAATACCCAGCTAGGCTGAAAATCCCAGAAAAGGGCAGTCTAGGCAAAAAACAGGGTTGCACATATAAAAAAAAAAGAGGTCAAAGACCCAGCACCGCCCATTAAAAAGCTTGACGGAAAGGCAAGATCAAAGCTCAGAAAATGAAAGTTGTCGATCGAGCGGTCGAAGCAAAGTCAGAAGCATTTCATAAGCCTGTAAATCCTTTCTCCCCCAATGAAAGAGGAAGCAATTGAAGCAGCCGTCCAAAAATGACTTGGTCAAGGAATCATCCCGAGGCCCAAGCCTCACCATCCAATCTTTTCATCCGAGCCTTTTCACTAAAAGGAACCACAAATCCCATTTCCCAAAGCCAAACATAGTCCGGCCAAGGCCGAACTATGGCGACCTGAGCTCCTCACAACGAGGGGAACGTAGGCAACCAGCAATGGTCCGGTCATAAACATATCCAAATTCCTGAAAACCCGGTCTCATCAAATGACCTCTCCCATAGACACGCCGATCCCGTAAAACCCGGTCTCATCAATGACCTCCCTATACACAAACCTTTCTTTCACACCAGCCAACCTTGATCCGCGGCATTGGTTGACTTTCTCCTCATGACTAATAAGAATCTTTTTTCATATCGAGATTAGTGGTTGAATAACCCGAACATTAATAAAGGGTTTTAAGCAATTTTGTGATCATCGTAAATAAAACAAGTTTTCAGATGTCTTGACAAGTCTTCTCTTTCTACATCTTAGGAAAAATAGTGCTAAACACTGAATTTATGTCAGCAGGGGCTTCCATACACTTTTACAAACCCTTCTACGCTTATACTCTCTCAAAAGAGTCAAACCCAGAGCGAGTTCCGTGCCTACATTGAATAAGGCCATCAAAATAACACAAAATCGGGACCTGTTCCCACCTTTCGAAAAATATGCCCCTGCATGTATAAATTCTTTTCTTTCACATCTTCTTAAGGTTGACTGATTGACTAAAAAAAAAAAAAGGGGGATAGGTTTCCCTCTTCTGCTACAATTCGCATTAGGGCTGCCTTGACACTCTTCGAGTTTGGGGCTTTGCCAAGCCATTTCCTTAGACTGGGGCTTCTTTAGCATTTTTTGTGGTCCGCCTCAGTTCCTCGCCCATAAGATGGATCCAGTCTTGGTCAGATCAACCTCAGGATCACTTTTACAGTACCAATCATATTGGGATCTTCTCCTTAGACCGGGGCTTCACCAAGACCTCGCCTACTCGGTTGTCCAAATGGGCTTTGGCACCGTGGTTTTGCCAATGAAAGGATCTTTCCTTACTTCAACAAGATATGGGGATTTTGCAGAAAGTATTTCCTTAGACCGGGGCTTCGATAAGTTGCATCCATCCCTAGAAGAGAGGATTGGTCACTTCGACATCTGTTAGCATCAGCTTCAAATGCTAGAGTGTGAGAAAAGAACATTCACCGAGACCCGAGGTTCAAACCCAGCCTCGGCTCAAGAGGGAATGCTAGTCCACGTAGACAACATCTCAAAGAATAACAACGATTCGACCCGCGCCCAAGGAATACAACCCCACCTCGTTTGAAACCCGTCTTAAACAATTCCCAAATACATTCCATATGTACATCCGGACCAGTCCTACCATGTTTCCAAGAGAAAAATCATCCCTAGGCTCAAGTAACGTGCCAATTGCTAATGATAACGTTTTCTCCCAAAAGCGCCTTCGTTACTTCCGTTATAACGAGATAACGCCAGGCGACTGTTTCCTAATTGTCAAAACCTCAAGGATCCTAGACATCGTTCCTAACTGTCTAGATGAGGATTCTGAACTACGATCAAGGCTTGATTCCTCCGGGATACGTAGGTAGCCTTTCATAAAGGTTCAGCCATCCGACCACATTGGTCACCTTTTCCCTTCTCCATTCTCCAATGGTGCGTAAGCTTTTCATAAAAGTCCAATTTTATGACCATATTGGTCACCCCTTTTGATTTGGAACATTCCTATGAAGGATTGGTTGTTTGACCTCCTAGGTCACCCCGTTTCCATCCTTATAGGAAGGGACCAAATATCTCTTTGCCATTGTCCCAAGGAGGCCAGGTAGGTGATCTCTTTGATCCCCCAATTCCAACCTGTGACTGCAGTTCCATTCCAGTTCCAAAGGAAATGAAAAGCACGCCAGGCTTATTAAGTCGCGCGACATAAGAAGCCGTAATAGGTGCGACATAACAAGCCACATCGAGACATCGACATCACCGCCTCCCCCGGGACAGTGTTCCCGACGGTATCCCGGGCTCTCGGAGGCTCCAACGGTGAAATCAAAGCGGTAGATGCGGCTGTTGATGAACAGCATGTCGGAAAAGCCCACCCATACAAAAGCTCTAGCCAATCTCTCGGCTCTCAGCCGGCTCTCAACGGGATCATCTACCACAGTGTAGTCCCTGCTCTGCCCCTCAATCAGGCCATGTAGAACCCCTAACTCATATCCATTCCCCTTCTTGATCCGGGGAACGAAACCAAGTAAGCCCATAAAATCATCATCAGTAATAGGCTAGGGTTCAACTCCCTGTACAGGCTCCTCTATGTAGAGCGGCTCATCCGTAAAGGGCAGTCCTGTGATGACCGCAAAGTCCAGCGGAGTGACTATCATCTCACCCCAAGAGAAGTGAAATGAGTGAGTGGTCTCCCACCAGAACTCTCTGAATGCCCTCACCAGATCCACACTCCTCTGTGTGCTCCCGATGGCCTTCGCCATCTCAAAAAATTGCCCTAGCCTGAAGCAGAAATCATGCCCTTAGGCGAGTCCACTGCTTCTGGCTACCCGGCAAGCTATCCCATAGCCTGCCAATCACCTCAGGGGAGCCACGGGTGCGCAATCCCTGCAAGAAAACATGGCACAAGTATTAATATTTCGTGCTATTTCTGAAAATCATCTCAAGCAAAAATGGGTCAAAACAGATCAATGAATGGCATGCATTACACCTCCCAGATCAATCTATGATTTCATGCCAGTTCATGATTTAATTCATAAGCCCAGTCTGAAGGCATTCAGTTCAAATCAATTTCGCCCAAATTGAAAGAAATTTTCAAAAAACCCTAGGTTTCTTACCTCTTCCTTCTTCCGAACATCCGAAGTATGCTCATCGAGCTGTGGGTAGAAATCTCCTCTTGGTGCTTCCGGAAGAAACGGCCGTTGATTCCTTTGCACCCCCTTTCTTCAAGTAGCTAAGTTGGCATGTTGAGAAGCCCTCTTGGTCGGATAGAGCCTAGGAGGCATTCTTCAATTGAATCGGACTGAGAAGTGTTGGATTTCTCTCGATTTCCTTCGAATCTCCCTCTCTGATGTTCGCCTTCTCTCTTCTCACTGTCGCCTCCCTCTCAATTTCAAGTCCAATTGAATTTCAAATGGCGACTGTGCGTGTTTTTAATGATTCTGTCCGCAGGGCCTGTTATGTCGTGCGACATACTAAGCCCCTGTGGCTGATTTTTACAATTTTGCCCCCGAAGGCTCCATTTTACAATTTTGTCCCCCCGTAGGCCTCTTTTACCCTTTTATTGCCCCTGGCATTTCCAATCATTTTCAATTAAATTTTCCCTCCAGTGCCCCGAGGCTTATTTTACAAATTTACCCCTGTGGCATTTTATTTGCCTTTGGCATTTTTAATTCACTTCTTTTACAAAAAAATTATCAGGATACGTCCTACTTTCTTTACAAAAATCATCGAGTCCTTCTTACTTCTTTAGTCTCTGTTATTTCCGTCATAAAGAAATAATGTCATCTAGCTTTAGCTACCCATATCTCTGATTCGAAAGAGATTGAGACGTATGCTCAAGTTTTTCTATCTTTAGCTACCCATATCTCTGATTCGAAAGAGATTGAGACGTATACTCAAGTTTTTCAAACTTCAGATACCCATATCTCTAATTCGAAAAGAGATTGAGAAGTACACTCAAGTTTTTCCAAGCTTTAGCTTCCTCTATCTCCGTCATAAAAGAGATAGTACCTTAAGCTTTAGCTTCCGTTAGAATGAATTAATGACAGGTGACATCCTCCAGTAATTGTCAATCAGGTGACATCCTCCAGTAATTGTCAAACAGGTGACATCCTCCAGTAATTGTCAATCAGGTGACATCCTCCAGTAATTGTCAATCAGGTGACATCCTCCAGTAATTGTCAAACAGGTGACATCCTCCAGTAATTGTCAAACAGGTGACATCCTCCAGTAATTGTCAATCAGGTGACATCCTCCAGTAATTGTCAAACAGTGACATCCTCCGGTAATTGTCAATCGTGTGACATCCTCCAAGAATTGTCAATCGGGTGACATCCTCCAAGAATTGTCAATCGTGTGACATCCTCCGGAATTGTCAATCGTGTGACATCCTCCGGTAATTGTCAATCGTGTGACATCCTCCAAGAATTGTCAATCGTGTGACATCCTCCAAGAATTGTCAAACAGGTGACATCCTCCAAGAATTGTCAATCGTGTGACATCCTCCGCAATTGTCAATCAGGTGACATCCTCCGGAATTGTCAATCGTGTGACATCCTCCAAGCAATTGTCAATCGTGTGACATCCTCCAAGTAATTGTCAAACAGGTGACATCCTCCGGTAATTGTCAATCAGGTGACATCCTCCAAGAATTGTCAAACGTGTGACATCCTCCAAGAATTGTCAATCGTGTGACATCCTCCGGTAATTGTCAATCAGGGTGACATCCTCCGCAATTGTCAATCAGGTGACATCCTCCAACATTTGTCAATCGTGTGACAGCCTCCATTAATTGTCAAAATCTCAAGAATCCTAGACATCGTTCCTAACTATCTAGTGATGCTTGAACTACGATCAAGGCTTGATTCCTCCGGATACGTAGGTAGCCTTTTATAAAAGGTCCACCATTCAACCACTTTGGTCACCCTGTTTCTTTGTCACTCCTCGTTGATAGCAAAGCCTCTCATAGAAGCTCGGATATCCGACCACCTTGGTCACTCCTAGCATATCCCCGCAGGGATCAATTGCTTGACCTCCTAGGTCATTTTCTCTTCTTTTTCCCCAAAGAAGAGACCAGCTTTCTCTTCTTCCTCCCCAGCGGATCCTAATTCCGAACTACGGCTGGCTTGATTCCTCCGGATACGTAGGTAGCCTTCCAAAAGGTTCACCACTCGACCACCTTGGTCGCCCAATCGTCTCCGTGATTCGCCGGATCGGATATTTTTCTATCGACAACCCCACTCGCCTTGCAAGTGACGTTGCCGAGGGGCTTGTAAGTACCCAAATCTCGGCTCATGCCTTCCGGTAAATTTCCTAATTTCGGTAAGTTTCCCAGTAATTCCCTGGACCTTCCTAGTGTTCCGGAAATGTTCTGGAACAGTCCCAAATTAAATTAAGGGCTGAAGGGAACCTTCCTAATTAAGAAAACACGTTTTTCTTAATTAGGAAGAAGGTTCTAGAATAATGCCACCTTGCATGGTTCTAGAATGCTGAGTCATTGTGGATAAGCCCGCACGGCTGCATTAGCCCAAGGTCTCTGGCCGCACGGCTTCATTAGCCTTATCCGCATCGCCTATAAATAGAGCCCTCCTTTACCCATTTCAACACAACAACAACAATACACACAATCCATAGCAATACACTCAGTCACTCCCAAGACGTGAAGAATATTGGTGAAGGCTCAAGAAGGTGAAGAAGAAGGCCAAGAAGCTCCCTCCCTCCTCCTTGAAGATCCAAGACCAATCTCTCCTCCTAGCTCCAACCAAAGAAGCAAAGGAAGCAATTGGTAACCTCGCACGCCCTAACCTTGCTTTTAATTGATATACTTGCTCATTGCATTCATTATATCTTGCTTGGGACTTGGCATTCATAGTTAAAGATCACATCTTTATCACCCCCTTTCCCTTTTGCATGCATTAAGACCTCATTTGTCATAAAAATGTAGTCTTTTTTCATAAAGGTGTATCCTTTGCACCTAAAGCCCCCATTTTCAAATAAAATGTCATTTTTATGCATCATTTGCATATAAAAACTCAATCTTTTCAATAAAAATGCATCCTTTGCATTCAAAACCCCTTGTTCAAGCATCATTTGCTTTAAAGACCATGTCTTTACCATAAACTAGCATCATATGCTTTTCAAAATGCAATCTTTATGCATCATTTGCATAATGAATGCCAATTTCTTCAACAAAAATGCATCATTTGCATAAAAATCAAATCTTTATGCATCATTTGCAATAAAGATTATTTCTTTAAACTAAGTGCATCATTTGCAACCCAAAAATGTCATCTTTTCATTAAAGTGTCATTTTTCATCATGCATTTCCCCCTTTCCCCCAACCTTGGAACGGACCGGTGTAAAAGATCCTATCTTTACATCGTTCCTTCCATTAAAGGTTCACGATTTCTTTAGAAAGGGACACCTTGAACCCTATATCTCCGATTATCGCTTAAGAAAGAGTATGAAGCCTCTATACAAGCTCGACCGTCTTAAAGCGTAGGATTGATGGGCTAAGGACCCTCCTTTTCTAAAGAACCTCATCTTTGACCAAAAGAGAGTCATTCTCTCGATCACGCAAGTCCCGAGGGTCCCGAGGTTTAAAATGCGACGATCACAAGTCATAAGATGAGGACGGGATCATAATCCCAAATACATAAAATTCCAAGGAATCCCGAGCGACAACCAACAAATGGTTTGTACGTCCGGAAGACAACTTGGGACATCCCCCCCCTTTTTCTCAAACACATGCACACAAGAAAGCACGCTAGCAAGCACGATTACTGAAATCTTGGGAGACTTGCTCCGGCAAGGCACTTTGGGTGAATGCCAAACGTTCTTCCCAAGGGGTAGCTTAACCTCCGAACCCAAGTAAAAACCTTTTTTTCAAAGTTTTGAGGTAATCAAAATGGCGTGGCGACTCCGTTTTTCAAATAACTCGGATGTCTTCAAACTCGCGTGAATCCACAAAATTTGGGCACACATTCACAGTAAGGTCCCATTCTCATCGTTGTTATCCACTGGCTTGGCCATGGGGAATTGACGGACTGTCCTGGTGACAGAGCTGGGAAGAAAGTTGGACCTTGCGGCTTTGACACTGGGAGGCGGGTTCCTAGGTACTCTCGATCACTCTGTATTAGCTGGAGGGGGTGACGGGCAAGGTTTAGACACAGGAATGGCCTCTCGGGATAAAGGGGGAAAGCTCACGTGGCATGCGGTTTCCGCTTCTTTTATTTTTTTGTTTTTTTAATTTACTTAAAACATGTTTTCTCAGAGTCCTAGGTAGGTTGGAAAAGATAGCTCTTCTTTTTCGCAACTATGCTAGATCCTGGGTCAGTGGAGACCATCTGTGCGGCTATAAGCCCCTCGTTTTGCACCTGTATTTCGACATCCCAGGGTGGACAGCCCCGGGTGAGGGTCCTATAGGGCAAGCAATTTCCACTGGCCTAAAAGAAAAATCGAACCTAAGGACCGAGCCTGTCATGTTCGTTTTGATGCGTTAGCTATGTGAATAGTGAACCGAGCCGGCCACTGAGTCAAGATCAGGTCAAGAGTTCGGCATGACCTCTCTTTACCTTGCTTGCGCAAGGGATCTGTGACGTTAGGCGTTGGCTGGGTCATATCGTTATGGCTGACGTATCAAAGGCGTGATGACATGGTGTCATGTGAGCATATGTATATCCGGGACGGAACATCGTTTGGGTGTAGCTTCGGAAATCAAGATCAGGTCAAGATTTTAGCATGACCTTTCATCGCTTTGCTTGCGCAAGGGATCTTGAGTTTCGAGCCTTGACTCAGAAAATGGCCGGCATGGTATATGTATCCAGGCTGTATGACACGGACTGGGTAAAAACCAACCGAGTCTGGACAGAGTGTGACTCAAGACTCATACGTGCAGGGTTGACGCTTGGCTAGGATGGGATGTTTGGAATGATCCCGTGCGCATCCAAGAGGCCTAGGAAGATCAAACGGACTGCAACTGAGACCACCCCGGGTTGAGGGTTGTAGTGTGCAGTGTAACCGAGGCAGCAGTGCGCGTAGCGTGTAGTGTAACCGAGGCAGCAGTGCGAGTAGTGTGCGGTCTCTAAAATTCTTTTTCTGAGTAAAAACAGAAGTTTTTTTTTGAAGAATTTTAAATGTATGCACAGATGTATATTGATGCATTTTTTTCGTATTTTTATTTTTTTGTAAAATAAAAAGTAAAGCACGTGCACACACACACAACAGTTAAAGAAAGGGGTAAAATGAAAGTTTGACCCTCATCATCGTTTTAAAAATCTTTTGTTTTGTTTAAAAAGATTTTAAAACAAAAAAAAAATCCCCAGCGGAGTCGCCAACTGAAATTACCCGGATCCGAGAGGCAGCGCGTTCGCGCCCCGGCATCTGGCTTATTCCGTTTTGCGTTGGAGGTGTCTCGCCGTTGTTTTCGCAATTGTAGAGTCGCCACGCCGTTTTTATTAAGCCCAAAACATTGAAAAAGGGCATCAGTTTAGAAATAAACTGTTTTTTGTGTGATGAGATTTTGAGTTCGGAGGTCAGATGACTCCTCGGGAAGAGAATATTAGAATCTTAGAGCTCACCCGAGTCGCCTCGTAAAAACGAGTCTTTCGGATACCCCTAATATTCTTTAACTGTTGTGTGTGTGTGTGTGTTTTTTTTTAAAAATGCATGCTGTATCGGATGTCTACATTGTACACTACGTATTGAAATAGTAATGGAAGGAAGCCTTACCAATGTTGGTTCGTGTCTGTCTTCCGCTGGGGAATAGTGTTTGAGGATGGAATAGTGTTCCGGCACGGACCGAGATTGCTTCGAAAAAGGGGCCGGTTGTCTGCGGACAGAGTTTCGGCGTGCATTGGGATCGCAGGGATCACTCGGGCAGAGGTTCGGCGTGCGTTGGAATCGTTGGTTGGATTCGGGCAGAGGTTCGGCGTGCGTTGGAATCGTTGGTTGGATTCGGGCAGAGGTTCGGCGTGGTTTGGGATCGCCGGTTTGACTCGAAAAGAGCCGGGACGCCTCGGGAAAGACCAGGCAAGGCCTCGGAGTACCACGAGGGGCCTCAGAGTACCTCGGGGCAGCGCGGGAGCGTCGCGGGAGCGCTCGGAGAGGCTTCGGAGCACCACAAGGGAGCTCGGAAGGCCTCGGAAGGATCCGAAAGGGGCCGGGATTGCCCCGAAGGGTCTTAGAGGGGAGCCTGAAGGCTGGGGGGAGAGGAGAGAAGAGGGAGGTGTGAAAAATGAGGGAGGGGGAGCCCTCTATTTATAGTGCCAGAAAATTGCAAAGAGGTCCGTACGGACCTCCTAGGTAAACCAATATTTTGGTTTTCCTCGATTTGAGGGAATATGTGATGATGAAGAAGATTCAGCCATGATGATGTCCCCTGTGCAATAAGGTCCGTACGGACCATCTCAGCATGCAAAGAGGTCCGTACGGACCAACCATGCAGGGGGGTAATGATGTTCTCCGGGATTTGAGGGAATATTGTGGACTTTAAGGGGATTTAGTAATCATTGAAACAAAAAGGTCCGTACGGACCTTAAATGCTTTTCTGATTTCCTGAAAATTCCCAAGAGGTCCTTTTGTCCCTTTTTATCCCAGAAAAGTTCCTCCCTTGGTTTGGCTGAGGGTTTTTTGAGGGTTTTGAGTGCCAGAGGTCTTCGAGACTGCGTTTGTGAGTTTGCGGAGTTTCCTGTGTACTCGAAAGAGGGTGATCCAGATTGGAGTACTTACAGCTTCGTACGTTGTAACCAAGCAGCCTGTATAACACATTAATAAAATCATTAAATTGACACAAATATAATTTAATTAACAAACAACCATAGATAAAGAACTCACACAATGTCTTAGCCTAAAAATAAACTTCCTCATTATACCATACTTTCGTTCCACATTATTAATAAGTAAAGCCCAACACTCAATGGTATTTGAAGTTATTTCCCTGTCTTCTTTCAAGCTCGAAATATCTTCAAATAATAAGCTATCGACCATTGTATACATAGGATGGCACTAGCTATAGAAGAAAAATAAATTAGTAAATGATTTTACGTAAAAGTGTGTACATTCATAAAATGTGCTAGTGTTTGTGTTCATAAGGGCCAGTGTTTTGTATTGATAAATGCCAATGTTACATAAATTTATAGCTTACCCCCTAAGAGTTCTTGAAAAGTGTGTAGACATGCATAGGTCAACAACCTACTTCCTCAGCTTCAACATTGATCGAAAACCATCAGAGTTGCTAGTTATAAATCGAGAACAGTATACAACTTTTTCGTTAGCTGCTCCACAATTCAATGAGAACCCTACGTTCAACATCTATTAACAACTCCCAAAGCAACTCTCATTTATATTATTCAACAAATTTTCAACATCTTTCTCAATCTGTTCGGTATCATCTTCTTGACCTTTTTCATACATCGTGTCACAGGGATAAACTTCATCTATCCCCTGCAAAATCTCATTTAAATCATGTTCGTTCTGAACCGTATCTTCTCTTTTTTCCTCACCCAATTACTGAGAAAAAAGATCAAATGATGGAGTTGAACCTTTTTTTTTTCACATATCAGTCTTTGTTTCTTCAAAAGGTTTGAAACAATATTATCAATCTCAGAAAAATCTTCATCATTAAAAATATCTTCTTTTACTTCCTCCCCCTCCCCCTCATTGTCTTTCTCTTTCCCCTTCTCATCTGCTGCATTGTTTCCCTTATCGTTCTTGATAAGTTCAAGTCTTTCTATATTTGCATAGACAGCATTATCAAGGTCCTTACTAAATATATCACATGACTCTTTATCAGCCTAAATCAATGAAAAATAGTAAGAATGAGTGCAATTGTGTCAGTGTAAGCAAATAATTAGTGCCAGTTTTAGAGTGCAATTATGCCTGTGCAGCCAAACGATTGTACCGGTGTCAGTATTTTAAGCGCTAGTACATGTTATTAATTGCTTCAGTGCAAGTAATCAATAGTGACAGTATAAGTATTTCAAAGTACCAGTGTAAGAATTTCAAATTGACAGTACTTACATCGCTTGATTCTGCATTTCTCTCCTTTGCACCACTTTCAATCATTAATAGACTAATATGTTCATGAAAATCACCAGGTATATCATCCACAAAATCGTCTCCAAAGTTACTTATAGGATAGACATCTTTTTCTGAAAAAATTAACTTTCCCCAACAACCTTTAGCTTCAGAATCATTCCTCGGTTTGAATTTATTTGCATTCCAATGCCTAATCAAAGGGCGAATAGTTGATTTTTCAACCCTTGAAATGGAAATCTGTGAAGGTAAGCAATCACCAAGACCATCACACATCTACTACAATTCTTTGAATTATTATGAGGTAGCTAAAACCTCATAACACCCTCACATAGTTTATCCAAAACATATTGACACCAATCGAACTTCCTTAAAAAAACATCTTTTACAAGGCTTAACAACGACACGTCAATTGTTTTCGTAACTACCAGAGCAAGAAAAATTACAACAATAAATAGCACAAACAAGCATTTAAATTCATCCCCACCTTGATGTAACTCGAAAATGCATTCCACAAGTTTATAGGCAGGAAGACCATCTTTAGTGTGCCCAAATTATTCAAAATACAGATTTCTAAATTCCATATTTTCACTGGATGATTGATTTACCTTATCATTTGCAACGTTCCTATGTAGACAAAATATATAAAAAACATCTGATGTTGTAATCACATATTCTTTCGATGAATCAATTTGTTGTATCCTTGTTATTGGTTCAAATCTCTCAACAAGAAACTGGACAAGCCTAAGCGGCAATACCTTAACATCAAGACTCAATAAAGAGTCAAAACCAATTGCCCTAACATCTCTCTACTGATATGAAGTTAAATAGAGCTCAACAAGTCTTTTAGGAGTACAAGAATGCTCAAATTTATCACCCCCTATAGGTTTCTTACTAAAAGTATGAAAATCATCATCATCCCCATCCCTTTTACGCTTTGATGGACCTAAAAATACATATCAAAAAAACATTATATCAGTATTTTAAAGTGCTAGCATTAGTATTTTAAAGTGCCATCATCAGTGTTTTAAGATGTCAGCATCAGTATTACAAAGTGCCAGCATCAGATTTTCAAAGTGCCAGCATCAGTGTATCAAAATGTCAGCATCAGTGTTTCAAAAGTGCCGGTGTTAGAGTTTCAATAGTGCCAATATTTGATTATGTTTGCAAGTGTTTGTAAGTAAATGTGCTTGTGCAAATGACTTTATTGTGCCATCATTATATTTTCTAAGTTTCAGCATCAGTGTTACAAATTGCCAGCATCAGATTTTCAAAGTGCCAACATCAGTGTTTTAAAGTGTCAACATCAGTATATTAAAGTGCCAGAATCAATTTTTCAAAAGTGTCAGTGTTAGAGTTTCAATAGTGCCAACATTTGCTTATGTTTGCAAGTATTTGTAAGTGTTTTTAAGTAAATGTGCCAGTGCAACTGATTCTATAGTGCTTACATTATATTTTCAAAGTATCAGCAGCAGTGTTTCAAAATGCCATCAACAGTGTTTCAGAAGTGTCAACATTAGAGTTTCAATGTGCCAGCATCAGTGTATCAACAAACCAGCATTAGTGTTTCAAATGTGTCAGTGTTAGAGTTTCAATTGTGCCAACATTTGCTTATGCATGTTTGTAAGTAAATGTGCTAGTGCAACTGTTTCTATAGTGACAGTGCAATTTCTTATTTCCAAAAAGTCATTGCTTGTGTTTTTTAAAGTGCCAGTGTCACGAATATAGTGTGCCAGTGCATCAATCAATAACAATAGGTGGAAATTGAAGAAAAATACGACTAAAAACATGTCAGGGAATAAGTAAAATCAAGTATAATATATTTTCAAAAATCATACCTTCGTTCCGACGCTTACTCCTGATTTCTTTGGTTTGGCCGGTCATAATTTCGTAAAACAACTGAAAACAGGTCGGAGAAGATGTAAAATCGGTAGAAATTGATGAAAAATAAACGAAATCCTTGAAGAATTACTACGAAAAATCAAATTGAAAAGCGCAAATGACGAAAGAAATTCAAAATTTTTTGTTGTACGCGTAAAAAGATAGCATAGAATCGGATTGAAAAAGCGTGTGTATGAACCGTCCGTTAAATGAACCGCGGGTGGAAAACACGTTTTTGTTAAGCTTAACAAAAAACGCATTTTTTACAAGATTTTTGCTTCTTCAAATTGAGGAATTCTAATTATTTCTATCTGAAAAAAAATAAAATTATATTGTAATTATTAATCAGTGGCGGATCCAGAAATTTTTGTGAGGGTGGGCCAAAAATTTCAACCCTATGATATATGATCGTTGATACGCAAAAGTAATTTTTTGGTGATAAATTAACAAAGTTTTATCAAATATAACACCTGAAACTAATTTTTAGAGTTTATCGACTTGCAAATAATTTAATAATATTTAATACTTTTGAAAATCAATCAACTCTATTGTATTTTAGAATCATGAAACTGAATACTCTCTTCTGTTCGTCTCATTTATATTAGTCACGTTTGAAGTTAATAGTAAAAATCATAAATATTCTTGATCTACATTTTCAAACTTTTAGTTTTACCAAAATATAACGAATTGTGAAAAAATGTAAAATAAATAATATTATTTAGAGACAAAGTTTATTTTATTTTTGGAAATTTTTCAAAATGATCATTCATTTTGAGATAAAAAAGGTAATTCAATTTGAGACGTAGTGAGTACTACCTTATCCCGAAATAAATTTTCAAATTCGCCCATATGAATATTCATTTCAGGACAGATTGATTAAGGCTTGTTTGACTTCCCCTTTTTATTTGTTATAAACAAGAAACCTTTAATTCAAAAAAAAAAAACTATTTTCAAAATATCAATGTGGGACATAGCCCACACCCGTACATACATAGCACCGCCCCTGTACAGTAAATGTCATATTCTAATACTACCTTTGTCTAGAATGCTAAAAAAAACTAGTGGGTAAGCCGTGCTACTGTGAATTACCTCACGATCACGCATACAATATCGCATGGGTAGTTTACAAATCATTTCGAGGGCCGAGTCACCTCATTGTTGGAAAACACTAAATTAATGAAAAACGGAGTCGCCACGCCATTTTGATAGTCCTCAAAACTTTGAAAAAAAAGAAAAATATACTAGGTCCGGAGGTTAAGTTACCCCTTGGGAAGAACGTTTGATGTTCACCCAAGGGGCCTTGCAAAAGCAAGTCTTCCAAAGGGTCCAAAGTTTGTGCAAGTGTGTGTGTGTGTGTGATTTAAGAAAGAGAAAGAAGAATTTTTACATATTTAAAGGAATATGCCAAGCCTTTTCCTAAGCTAGGAACCATTTTTAGAAGGTTCTAGGTCTAGGATGACTTGAACTTTGATATTTTCGGGATTTTGATCCCATGTCCATTTAGAGCTCGTGGATATCACCATTCAACCTTTTCGACCCTTTTGATTGGATTATCGACCACTTAGGCCATGTAAGGCCTAGATGTATCTTACTCCAACCTTTATTGGAGAATTCTTAGGTTAGGTGTAACCAAAGTTGGATCTTTAAGCATTATGATGGAACATTCTAAGAGGGGGACAAAGATTACATCTTTCATGGAGATTTAGATGTAAAGATTGAAACTTTACATTAAATTCACCATTTTTACATACTAAGGATAGTAAGCAAGACATAAATCTATGATTTTTAGTATATAAAAATTGAGTTTTTTTAGGTTTGTCCTACACCTTTTGAGCCATTATCTTTGACTTAGGTGATTCTTGGAGCAAGTTTTATGCATTTTGTGGAGAAATTAGTGTAAAGATTGGAACTTTTACACTAATATCCCACTTAGGATGCTAAGAAATACTAAGGAAGTATAGATCTAAGACATTTATATACAAATATTGAATCTTTATGGCTCATCCTATGTCCTTAGTACTCCAATAGGTGGACAATCATACGAAGGCTAGATCTAGGGACAAAGGGGGAGCATTTAGTAAACAAAGATAGCATTTTTATCTAGGAATATAAAAAGGACCACATCATCTTTAGGTGAATCATCCCTAGAACAAGTCTTTGTTCATCCTTGGGAGAGGATTCTCTTGAATCACTTGTGTAGGGGAGTGGGGAATGATAGATCTACATTGCTAAAGTATAAAGACGGAAACTTTACAACATAATAACAAGTAATAAAAGAGATAATATAATATGAGAGTAGATCTACAAGAATAAAGAGCAAAGATTAAAACTTTATCTCATAATAACAAGTAATCAACAAGTATTAAAGAGAGTAAAAGTGTATAGATGTAGATTAGGGTAGGGAGAAGGAGAGATTACCAATTGTTGGTTGATCTCTATCTTCTTAGGGGTGTTTCTTGAGCATAGGTCTATTAGGAATAGATTAGGATTAGGTTGGTTTAGGAGAGAGAGTGGGCTCTTAGGTTTTAGGAGAGAGAATTTTTGTTTAGATTTCTGCAGAGGTTTATTGCTTAAAAACTGTTTTGGAAAATAGGTAGAGAAGGCCTCAATTTATAGGCTTCTGCCAGGCTACGGATAAGGCCGCGCTGCGCCATCTTCCGCTAAAAGAGGCCGCGCGGCTTCTTCTTCTGTTGACTCAGCCTATTTCTAGAACAAGGCAAGGTAGCAGATTTGGAAGCTTCTTTCCAGCGAAATCCTATCCATTTTTGTAATTCCTGGTAGGTCCTTCCTTGCTCAGAAAGTAATGAAAAGTTCCTGAATTGCCCATAAACTTCATGAAAGTTTTGGGAAATTGCTAGGAAACTCAGATCGGTGGCTGTGAGCTAGATTTTGGTACTTACAGAAGCCCCCCAGCAACGGTACTCTCAAAGCAAGTGGGGTTGTCGATAAAAGTGAGAATCCAATCTGGTGAACTGCCGAGATGGATTGGGTGACCAAGGTGGTCGAATGGTTGAACCCTTGTAATGGCTACCTACATACCCCTGAGCGGAATCAAGACTATTCATAGTTCTGGATCCGCTGGGTAAAGGAAGAAAGGGAATGTCATGTGTAACAAGTTGCCTGAACCTAAAATAGGCTACCTATGTATCTCGGAGGAATCAAGCCATGACCGTAGTTCGGAACTGTTGGGGTATGGTGAAGAGAAACGAGTCCCTTGCTTTAAAGGAAAAAAGGTGACCTAAGAGGTCAAATGGCTAGACCTTTTAATAGGCTACCTACGTATCCTTGGGAGGAATCAAGCCGAAACGTAGTTCAGGCACCGCTGGGGAGACGGTAAAGGAAATGGGTGACCGATGTGGTCGGATGGATGAACCTTTGAAAGGCTACCTACGTATCCTCAGGAGGAATCAAGCCGAAACGTAGTTCAGGCACCGCTGGGGAGATGGTAAAGGAAGGGGGTGACCGATGTGGTTAGATGGCTGAACCTTTGAAAGGCTACCTACATATCCTCGAGAGGAATCAAGCCGAAACGTAGTTCAGGAAAACCGCTAGATAGTTAAGCAACAGGTTTAGGATTCTCGGAGTTTTGACGGTTGATTGAGGAGTCACCTAATTGGTTTGACAATTTTGAGGGATCGCCTGATTTTATTGACGAATTTGGAGGGGTCACCTGATGAATTTGGAGGGGTCACCTGACGAATTTGAAGGGGTCACCTGATTTTATTGACGAATTTGGTGGGGTTGAATGAACGCCTCACCGAAAAAATCATTTTTTGATTTTTTGTTAAAAATTGTTTTATATTTATTTTTTTGGGAGTCGCCACGCCGTTTTTTAAGGAAAACATTGAAAAACCTTTTTAAAAAAGAAAATGGATCCGGGGGTCAAGTTACGATGTGGGAAGAGAATATGGAGCTCACCCACATCGCCTCTTTCGAGACTTTCAATCAAACAAGGACAATTATAATCATTCAAAGTGTGTGCAATTTGTGTCAATAAACAAGGCATGCAAATTTGGATTTCATTGATAATATTGAATCTGAGTACAACTTGTGAGCCATTAAAGGGGGCCACACCCTTACAAATGATTGCTTGAATTACATGGAAAAGGTTGAGGCAGTCTGTCCAGGGACTTTGGATGTCATCCGACACAGGACTTCCTAAGGAGAGGGATGTCGGACGACACAGGACATCCTGGTCAGATTGCCTCTACAATGGGGGTGGATAAGCCACCAAAGCTAATCTAACACCAAAACAAAATTACTTTAATCACGGAGATGCACTGTTTAGGGTCTGGAACCAATTCGGGGTTGATTGGAGTAAATAAAGTCAAGATTGACTTTCTGTGATACGGATGTCGTATGACACAGGACACCAAGAGTGTCCTGTGTCGGACGACATAAGCCGCCTCCATCATCAGATTCACCCAAATGGTTTCAGAATTCCCAAACAGTGATAAATGAACTAAAACTACTTAACATAGCTTAAAGCTACAAGGGGAATCAATCTGAGCCAGCTGAAGTCACTGAAAGCCAAGCAGCTTTCTGGGATCTCTATGTCGTATGACACAGGACCCCTTGAGGTGTCCTGTGTCGGACGACATAGGTGTCCTATATCAGTGTCTTCAGCAGATTGATCCCACCCTGCTCACAATCATAAAACTAAGCTATAATATCAACTGAAAGCAGTAGAAAAACAATAATACGTGAGTATTATGGGAGGATCACATGGCTTTAATGGCCAAATGTGAATAATCACATGTTTTTGGCCATGATCATGTAGCCATCACCTCCTAACTCAAACACAATCAACCAAGATGCAAACTTTAATGCAACTAATGACACTAAATGTCCAGATCTGAAGTGAGGAGATGTGAATATTGATGATTCACATCTCCACCACCTTTATCATGCAAAATCCCAAATATTCACATATTATCAAGCAATATAAGCATGCAATGTAAAATGAACAAATAAGCAAGATGTAATCAGAGAGAGAGAGAGAGTCTAGGGTCTACCTATTGTAGTCCACAAGGCAAAAGCACCAATAATATGGTGTTTGCCCCTTCAAAACACCAACAAAGAGGATCACCCTTAGACTTTGGCTTGGATGTGTATGTGCATGAGGAGGGAGGTAAGTGTGTGTGTATGAGAGAGAATGTGAGTCTCTATTTCAGCAGAGTAACCTTACTTCCCAAAGTCCTCCCCTAAAATGATCAGCAAAGCCCTTTATTTATAGGCATGCTGAGAGGAGCTCCTATGTCGTACGACATGGAGTTTTAACCGCTTTAGGTCTGTCCTGTGTCGGACGACACCGGTTATTCCTAGGACAGATTGGGCCGAAGGGAGGCAGGCCCAAGGAAGAATCAAATGGGTCAAGGTGAATAAATAAATAAATGAATAATTTAGGCCCAAAATGCATTTTAATAAATAAACGAGCCCATAATTAAATATAACTCAAGGAAATCGGACCCAAAAAACACATGTTCGGGTCGGGGTACTCACAGAGCCCCTCGGCGACGTCGCTTCCACGAGAAGCGGGGTCGTCGACAAAAATGAGAATCCCGAGCCGGACAACGACTGACGGGAAAAAGAGATGACCAAGATGGTCGAGCGACTGGACCTTTTATGAAAAGGATTCCTACGTATCCCTGTAAGTGCTCCAATTTGAGCTTGTTAGAATTTTCGTTAGAAAATTAACGAAAGTTATAACATTCCTAACAATTACTAACATTCCTAACTTTTCTAACAAAGTGAGGGCAAAATGGGCATTGCTATTTAAAGATAAACCTTCAAAGGAATCTCAAAAAGCAAAAGAATTAAGAAAATCCCGAAACAAAGAAGTTGAAAAACAGTTTCTGTTGGAATTTTTGAATTATATTCCTTGTGTCCAAAGCCTGGAGCTGCATTTAATGAACAGTGCACGCCACCAACCTTGTCCGCGCGGATACCTTTGTATTTTTCAGAGGGCTATAAATTGAGCCCTCCAGTCACAAAAAAAGAGAGAGACAACAACACAACTCACAGCATTTGGCGAAAATACTTGAGAAAACAGTGATAATTCTCTAGAATTGTCACCTTTTTCTCTTGAATCTTCCCAACTTTCACTCACTCAAATCAAACCCACTCACTCTCAAGTTCAAACACAAACACAAAAACACAAGGAAGATAGGTATAACCTCCCTCTCCTTACCCTAAATTCTCTCATCCATGCATGCATTTTCAAACTACAAAATGTAGTTTGTTCATTTTCTTGCCCTAGATCCAAGAGGATCACCATGGAAGTTCATCTCCATGGATGATCCTCTACAAGGATCAACATTTTCTTCAATGTGTTCTTACTTACTTGCAAATGCATTTTCAAAACCCTAAAAACCATTTTCAAGCACCAAATCTTGATTTCAAAGGATAAAATCCCCCTTCCCAAGCAAATGAAGTGCTTAGTCCTAATGTACCCCAAGGATGGTTTGGTATAGTTGATTCACCACTAAAATGTCAAGTGATCACTAACCAAAACCTAGGGAAATGGGGACAAGCATGGATGCAAAAACCCCCTTTAAAATCATTTTTCCTTTCTTGAGAAGTTGCTGTCCAGTAGCAATTTTCCAAGACCCCAGTCCATTATCTTAATTTTTGGACACAGATAAACTTGGAATTTGGTGTTGACTACAACACACTTTTTGTAGTAAACATCCAGAGCTTTCCAGTCATATTTTTATTTTATTTTTTACGTGAGTAAAACTCCCTTTTCCCAATTTTCTTTTGAAGGTCAGATCACCAGTCTCTGGGAGTCCAGATCTCATATCTGAGATTTCCAGAAGGTTTTGAGTCCTCAAATCTTCTCCAAAATGAAAAATTCTTTCACTGAAATCTTATTTAAGGTGTCTGTAACAACTTTAATTCTCTGAGTTTTCTCAGATTATGAAGTTTTCAAACCCTTAAATCTATTTCAAAATCAAGTGTCCACTGCCTTTTTCATTCTGGCAGAAGTGTTCTTCAACTTCCAAAAATATTTTGAGTACCAAAACTCAACCCAAAAATCACACCAAAAATCTTGGGATCTGATCAAAGTCTAATAAAGAATTCCCAATTTTTACTTTTCTGAGTTTCAACTTATTTTGGCCAAAACACACACAAACACACAGACATACACACACACAAATGATTTTCAGCTTGGAAGACTCGTTTTACGAGGCATTCCGGGAGCACACTAACGTCCTTCCCGGCGTGTAACATGACCTCCGAACCCAAATCTCTAATCTCGGGCATTTTTCAAAGTTTTGGCCCTTAAAACAAAAATGGCGTGGCGACTCCGTATTTTTTTCGGTTTTATTTGGTTTTTCAAAGAAAAGAAAAATCGAATTTTTCCCGCGAATGGCACATTCATCACAGTGGCGACTCCGCTGGGGACTTAAGCTTTTTCTAAAAAAAAAATGATATTTGGTATATTGGTGGAAACCATTATACTTCCCGTTATCGCCTCCTAACACGAGTCGGGGATAAATTGTGGTTTAACAATCCCACGTACCGGTATCATCGTTTTCAAAAAAAAAAAAGAAAAGCTTTTGAGGGTCAAGCTTCCGTCCCGGCTTTAAAAATTATTTGTGTGTGTGTGTTGATTTTTGCACATTTTTCGTGTTGTTTTGGCCGCTTCGGAAAAAGTCAAAATTTTGACTGTCGGAACCATGTCCCTAACTATCCGAATTTTTGTGCTTATATGCTTATGTGTTCATTAAATTTCAAAAAAAAAAACTTTCAAAAAAAATTTTTTCAAAAAAAAAAAAGAAAATTTTCAAAAAAAAATCATGCATCATATTTTTAAGACACATAAAAAAAATTTCTATTTTACTCAGAAAAGGAAGATAGACTGCTTGCACACTACGCGCACGTGACCGTACACTGCACACTACGTCCCTAACCCGGGGAAATCCTTGTCGCGGCCCGTTTGGTCTTATTACGCCTCTCGGTGCAAGCAATGTGACTACCCAAACATCCCATGGAGCCTCGTGTCGACCATGCACTTGTCCGTGACACACTTTGTCCGAGACCCGGTTGGTTTTAAGTCTCGGTCCGTGTCATGCCCCGTCTCGTGTATAGACCTTTCCTTTCAAGCCTTTGTCGGCATACCGACTCAATATCTTTCGGGACCCTAATCGCCGAAGCTCGCCGGTTTTCCGCCGCAGACTTTGACCAAGATATTGACCGGCGCCTTGACTTCGCCTCGATCGGCACAAATTATACACCGACTCCCAAAGATTGACACCGAGTCATCAAGGATTAATGATTATTCCATGCCTAATTACGGCCTAAATGACGACAAGTCAAGATCAATCGTGGACATTTATCACCAAATCATGCCGACTTTATGTCGAGCTTCCTGACATGATCTTGACTTTGACGTCGCCTTTGTCCGTAATTTACATCGAATGCTCGTTAAGACTCGATTACCCGCCATACTGTTAGGATCGTTTGTCTTTCGGTCGGTGGGACCCGCTTGCCCTATAGGACCCTCGCCCGGGCCGTCCACCCCGGGAGGTCGAAATACGTGTGGAATACGAGGGGCTTATGGACGTAGTGACGGGCCCACCGATCCAGAATCAGCAGTAGTTTGCGAAAAAAGAAGAGCAATCTTTTCCAACCGATTAGGTTAATAAAACATGTTTTAAGTAAACGTGAACAAATAACCGCATGTTGCATGAGCCCAAAGCCCAAACACTTACCCTCCTTCAATTCCTGCACATCTCGAACCCTCGTACCTTTTCCCCGCAGCCTCCTCACAAAGGTTGGTTCCGACACCGGTCACCGTTTGATTAGTTGGGAAGAGTCAAGCGCGTCATCGCCTTCACCGTTTGTTCCGACTCCGGGTTTCGTAATGTCCGCGTCACCCGGTAATGATAGGGATAACGTCACTCCGTCCTCCAAAATCCCTCGCATGCACCCGCATTGGATCCAAGCTTGGTAGAACAGATGAGACTTCGACATGAGGCTCAAATTAGCGACCTTCCGGAGGTTGTCGCAAGTCATGGTTCGACTATCGCCCCAATTCCGATGGCACTTTTACCGCAAAGAAGGAAGAAGGTTCTCCTCCTCTTCTTAATCGTCCCGATACATCAAGATGCTACCCCAAGATTCCTATGTCTCCACCGCCGGACTCCCGCCCGTCGACTTACAGTGGCAACCGGCCCCCAAACAAAGCTAGCCAAGGATGAAAGAGTTCGGCATACCGTCGCTATCCTCTCAAAGTGATGATCCCGCAAATATCGCCCGGGTGATGAAGATCAGAAACAGCTTGAAGAAATATGGTCAGCCATCAAAGCCCCGGGAGGAACGCTGCAATGCATACAAGCTCGGATTGAAGAGGCCACACGCCACTTCGGGACCTTAACAATCTCCCAACCGATCGGGGCTACCTCGAAGGACAAACATATGCCTCGTTCCCCGGAACCCTAATACCTCTCATTATCCGGCGGAGTCCAACCACTCGCCTCCATGAGCCCAACAGCCAGATCTCCCTGACTCAGCTCCACTCAAAGTCATTCCAAAGACCGCCAACCCGAGGTCCCAAATCCGCCACCACCGTAGAACACATTTGGTGGGATATCTCGTGATCGTCCCGACCGCCTTGAAAGGGACTATCAGATCGGATACACGAGGACCGTCCTCCTAAGAAGAAGAAAATTTCCTCCCAAAGAAAAATTGAAGGAGAGATTCGAGGCCGGTGATACCAGCTGGGTACGCTTCTGGGAGCCATCTCGGGGATTTGATTATTATGTACTCTACTCCACCGCCTTCCCCAAAGCAAACAGGGTAAAAGAGCGTAAAAGCCTTGCCAACGACACTGAGACTTTCTGACACTAGAATACCGTGGACCCGGGTAACTCTACCGCCAATCGTAAATCTATCCCCGCGGAACGGCCAAAATTCCCGCCTTGTCCAGCCTCCCGAGCGCACACCGACAAAGAAAGACCAACGCGCTTGGCGCTCCCACTCAATCAACATGTTGACCGGAGATGGCAACCGCCACAAAAGGCCTCGCATAACCTGTGGGCTTCAAAGAAAGGGTCTACCTCGCAAGAAAAAGGCACGAAGTGACCGGCTTGATGACTCTCTTTCTCCGCATCAAGACCAAATCTATGATCCTCGCCTATATGGTAGCATGATCACCTTCGCGACGAAGATTTGCCAAGAGATGTTTCCCAAAGACAACGAAGCTTTGTACATCACCATTAAGCTCAACACCGTGTCGCTCCCCGGAGTATTGGTGGATAATGGATCAGCCATTAATGTCCTTCCCTTAGCATGATGCGGGCCCCGCGCATCAATGAAAGGCATATGATCCCATCTACCCGGATTATCAAGGCCTATGACGGCTCGTCTCGTCCCATCCTCGGGACAAGAACTCGGGAACTCGGTACGAAACCCAAATGGTGCCAAAGAAAGTTCCATGTAATGGACATCCCATCCGAGTTCACAAACTCTATTGTGGCGCCCTTGTTGCATCACATGAAAGCCATAGCTTCCACTCTCCACCAATGCGTCAAATTCATTAACCGACAAGGGGACCTTGAAGTCATAAGGGGTGACAGCTTCCTCATAGGGAACGAAGCAGACCGTCACTAAGCATGCTCTTAGCCGTACACCGGGCTACCTCCTCCGAGTCGACCAAGGGACTATCGGGGCAAGTCTCGTCGAATCCCCTGTAATCCGGTGATGCCAACTATGTCAACGCACTCAAGCGAGCGTACTCCGAAGAAGTTCGATTCATCAAATTCAATTGTCATTTCCAACATTTGGAGGCATACCGGAAGGAAACATCAACACCGCCATGATACAGTGCACACAAACCCCGGTCCCTAATCACGCCTTTGTCACCATTCTTCAAACCCACTCTCCGACCCCGCCAAGCCAGAAATTTTCATGATAAAGATCGACAAGCATCGTCATACCCAACTCGAATCTATGAACGTCGTATGGGACGTCCTCCTTGCCGAACCGCCCGCTAAGCCTTTCCGCTCGAGTATGGGACATGAGATTTTTCCAAAGAAGACACCGAGACGCAATACGTCCTTACATCCGGGATTGAGCGGTCGATTGTGACGAGATAGAAATCCCTGCACTGAGGAAGATCCCTACATCCACATGCTCGCTTTCGCACGCCAAACACAATTGATTCTCGGTTCGACAAAGAGATGATAGCAACGACCGAGGAAGGAGGACAAACGAGACAGCCCCGAGTCATGAGGCCTCCGACAAAGAATGCCGCTAAAGAATTGGGAAACTCTCTCAGCCCGTCCGCGACCAAAGAAGAAATGATCACCAAACTTGGATTGGTCCCCCGTCCCTTTGTGTCAACCTTTGTAAAGTCCTCTCGAGTCTCTCATTGTTGAGTTTGAGTCTTCCGAATCGTCCGATGGCCTCACGCCCGAAGACCACGAAATTGTAGCCAATGCCGTATTCCCTCTTATTCTCAATGAAATGACGAACCTTTCGAGTATCCCTTAATTGCCACTTTAACTAATGATGAATTAACTAATAATCTAAAAACAGCTTAATAACGATTCACTAGATGAAGAAGCAGACACATTAAATGAACAATATATCAAAGAAATCTTTAAGGTGTTGTCCGGAAAGAGGAAAATCGAGCCCAAGCCGCCGAAGAGATTTTGACGAGTGTGAATTTGGGAACTCGCGGAAGAGCCTAAAGAGACGCAGATTGGTAGTTTCTTCGAAGGGACCGAAAGGGATGCCCTAATTGAGCCGCTAAAAGAATTCGTGGATGTGTTCGCATGGTCCTATAAAGATATGCCAGCCTCGATCCTTCCATAGTTGAGCACCGAATACCGCTCGACCTTAAGTCAAGCCGCAGCGTAAGCTAAGAAGAATTAAGCCCGAATGGTCCCTACAAGTGAAAGAGGAGATAGAAAAGATGCTCAGTAAGGTGGTTCATCAGTGGTCATTGAATACCCTACATGGCTTTCCAACATAGTAATCGGTGACCAAGGCCAACGGAAAGATCCGTGCCGCGTAGACTTCGTGAGACTTGAACAAAGCCACCCAAAAGACGATTTCCTCGCCAAACATCGACATTTTGGTAGATTCCACGGCCAACCATGAAGTTAAATCCTTCGTCGACGGTTTTGCTTGCTACAACCAAATCAAAATGGCGTAAGAGGATCAAGCCAAAACGGCCTTCACAACCCCTCGGGGCACCTATCCGCTACACGGCCATGCCGTTCGGACTAAAGAATGCCGGGGCTACGTACTGCAGGGCAGCTACACTCTGCTCCATGACATGATCCACAAAGAAATTGAGGTCTATGTGGACGACATGATAATACACTCCAGAGGATCGATGGCCAACACTTTGTTGATTTGAGAAAATTCTTCGGCCGCCTCCGAGACCACAAAGCATGAGACCGAATCCAGCCTAAATGCACCTTCGGTGTAAGACGAGGCAAGGTGCTAGGATATATGGTGACAGTAACGGGGATCGAAGTAGATCCTCGTAAAATCAAGGCGATAGTTGAAATGAAGCCACCTGACACCGACGTAAGTGAAATCCTTCATGGGAAGATCGCAATACATAAGCCGCTTTGTAAATCACCGACCTCGATCCGCGAGCCGATCTTCAAGTTGATGAAGAAAATGCCTACACGTAATGGACTCCGTAATGTCGCCGCTTGAATGTATCAAGGCATACCTCGTGAATCCCCGATTCTTTGCCCACCACATCGCAAAAGCCACTATTGCTATACCTAACCGTCACGGATACAAAGAATTTGGGGCTATGCTAGCTCAAGAGAAGAAAGATTCCAAGGTCGAAAACGCCATCTATTTCGTAGCGTAAAGCTCCAAGGAAGCGAACTCAATTACTCGCTTGCGAAAAGACTTGCGCAGTTTGGTCCGGGTAGTGGGAAAGTTGAAACACTACATGCGCCTCACCCGATACATCTCGTCTCAAGGATAGACCCCATCAAATATCTGTTCGACAAGCCTTCCATCTCTATGAGGTTGGCAAAATGGTCATTCTTTTGGCCGAATACGACATCACTTATGTTTCAAGGAAATCCGTAAAAGGACGCATAATGGCGGAACATTTGGCCGATTTCCCAAGTGATGAGTCCCGAGGACTCGAACCTCAATTTCCCGATGATGGAATCTTTGCTCTAGAAGGAGAAAATCGCCGGCAACTCTTCTTCGACGGGGCGTCAAACAAAAGGGGGAACGGAATAGGAATGCTTCGGTCGATCCTACCGACGAACACACCCCCATAGCAAGAAGGTTGAACTTCAAGTCACCAACAACGCCGCCGAATATGAAGCTTGCATAGCCGGGTTGGAAGCCGCCCTTGAAAGAAATATCAAGGAATTGGAGGTGTATGGTGACTCGCCTCATCATCAATCAGTCTCTAACAAATGGAAGACCGTGGACCCGGGTCTACGTAAATATCACACTTACATGGAAGAGCTAGTAACTCAATTCAAGGAGATCGCCTTTCATTACTTGCCCAGAGATCGCAATGCATTTGCAGATGCTCCGGCAACGCTAGCCTCCTCGTTGAAATACCCGAAGGGAAGTCCGTCAAACCATTCGTAGTCGGGAGAAGAGAAAATCCCGCTTATTGCTTTGAAATCGGCGTAAGCCGAACCGGCCAATGATCCCCGGTACACTCGCATCTATCAAGCACCTTAAGAACGGAGAAGCCTCCTTCAAAATGAAGACGGGGAATATAAAGAAGGAATCAAAGCGAAAAGTCTCTCACCCAAGCTGCTCGCCTCCCATTATGTTCTTTGGGAAACATGTTATACAAGAAGCGTTATCAAGGCCCCTCCCGCGATGTATCGGCAAACAAGAGGCTACCGAACTCATGAAAGAAATACATGGTGGTACTCGCGGCCTCACATGAATGCTCGAGCTCGATGCAAATCATACCGAGAATGGGGTACTTTTGGATCTCCATGGAAGCCGATCGCATCCGGGCCACAAAAGCCGCGACAAATGCCGCCGATACTCAAATCTTAATCACTTGCCTCCTCACGAGTTATACCGCATGACAACCCTCGCCTTTCGTCACTTGGGGAATTGATGTCATAGGCAAAATCACACCATCAGCAAGAACGGCCACGAGTTCGCCCCGGTAGCCGTGGACTATTTCACCAAATGGGTTGAAGCAAAATCCTACAAAATCCTCAACTCAAGGAAAGTAGCCCTCTTCATCAAAGAGAACATCATATGCCGATACGGTTGCCAAAATCATCTCGTATAATGGATCCCACTTCAAGGGGAATGTGACAAAGCCGGCGTAATTCCGAATAACCCGTCACAAGTCATCTCCTTACAGCCCCAAACCAACGGAGCCGTCGAGGCAAAGAAACAAGACTTTGGAAAACATCATCCGGAAAATGGCCGTCCAAGGCGTAGATTGGCCCGATAAGTTACACCCGGCACTCGGGGCTGCGTAACATCGGGCCGAACGGCAACCGGGGAAACACCGTTTGCCCTCACATACGGAATGGAAGCCGTACTCCCAATCGAGCTAGAAATCCTCGCTCCGTGTACCGTTGGAAAGCCGATCAACGAGGTCGAATGGCTCCAAAGTCGCCATGATGAATTGGCCCCGCTAGATGAACGCCGATTGAAAGCAATGGAACACATCCGAGCCTACCAAGGAAGAATGGCCGTGAGCCTTTGACAAGAAAGTAAAGCATCGGGAGATCCGAGAAGGTGATCTCGTTTTGAAAGAAAAGCCCCTGGCCCGTATCAACCCGCTCGGCAAATGGGAGCCTCGTCTGGGTCGGGCCATACATCGTCCAAAAGATCTTCTCCTGAGGAGCCATGCAACTTGGGTGCACCTCGACGGAAATCCCTTTGTACACCCAAAGGAATGGGGACAAGCTGCGCAGATACTACGCGTAAAAAAAAACGCTGAGTCAAAAAAAAAAAGAGAAACAAAAAAAAGAGTGCTAAAAGAGTAATACCCAACTAGGTTGAAAACCCGAAAAGGGCGGCCTAGGTAAAAAACAGGTTGCACCAAAAAAAAACAAAAAAAAAAAAAAAAAAAAACAAAAAACAAAAAAAAAAACAAAAAAAAACAAACAAAAACAAAATCGAAAAAAACTAGGTCCAACTACGAAGACCCGAGCTCCTCAAAATGAGGGGAACGTAGGCAAATGGAAACGGTTCGGTCTAAAACACAAATAAAAGTCATACTCGACATCAATACAATTGATCGTACCATGAAAGCGTCTCGAAAACTCAAGCAATTCAAATATTCATTACAAGTTAAAAACTTTTTGATGAGTCTAAGCCCGATTCATTCCTACAACCGGCAACTCTCGCTAAAAGAAATTAAGATACATAATCAAACTAATGTGTCCGCCATGACAAGAAAGGGATACTCGAAACCTCAAGGTCACTCCAAGCCACTCGAACCGGCCTCTCCCCTCTTCTTCCCCTTCGAGTCTTCTTCTTCTCGAACAGAAAATGCTCGGTCTTCCTCCTACCAAGCTCGGTATAGGAACAGGATCTATCAAACCAGCCTCCGTCGTGGCCTTAGTAGCCCTAGCGCCATCTCTCATCTCCTCGTAGCCTAGCCGGGTAGCATAGGAGTCCTCCTCTCCCGTCTCTTGACATAAGCCTCATAATCGGTCACCACATCTCCGCTCCCGTCACGAGGGCTGGCCTCGCCTCGCCCTCCTCCTCTCGAAACCGTCAGTCCTCCGCACCCACAATGGCCTCACGCCGTCTCAAAATAGCCATCTCGAGTCTCTCCCAAATGCCTCTCGTACCAATCCAGGTACCAAGTGGTCGTGAACACAGGTCTCTGACGCCCGAGGATAACCCGAGGAGGAAAGACGTCATACCTCCATGCACGGGAAAGAGAGGAAAACACCGAAGGATCATCCATAGAAACAGGAGCCACCACCCTGGTGGCTATATCATCAAAGTCCTCCAAAGGAACCTCGCTTCCAAGCCGAACCGTCTCGTAACCAAGGACGGAATATAGAAGCCGGACCGAGAAAGCCCCTAAGCATGACCACATGAGACCCGTCCCGAAGCACTCGCGAGTCTCCACCCGCCAACAAGGCACCGACCATCTCGATATCTTCTCGTCCGGCGACCAGCCATCCAACGCTCCTACGAGCCCCGATCATCAAAATCTACAAAGAACCCCTCTCCCGGCGAATGTCCAAGGCTTGATCATATCAGAAGTTTCCCGAAGAATCCCCAAGCGCTCCATCGCCCACGTAGTCAAGAGGAACGGGCCGCCCGCGCATATACCGCCTCCCAGAGCGCCCTATCGAGAGCATGGAAAGTCTCCCCAAGATCAAAGGTACGACATCTCTGCCCAAGCGACAATGAACGACTACATCCAGCAGAGACCGATGACAGATCCCAAAAGAATAGACCATGAACAAGGTCCCAAACATGCAAAGTGCAAAGGCATCCCAATAGGCATCGTCAAGCAAGCCTAAGCCCCTAAATCTATCAGGGAGACCGGAAATATCAAAATGATAGGGACCACAGATCATACCTTGCGCTTCCTCCGGGGAAAGATGAAGGAGGTTGCACAATCTTTCAACGAAAGAAGCCCCTCCACGCAAAGGGACCGCTATCTCCTCCACCTCCGGCCACCAAGCAAAGCCCGAAATTCTTCCACTGGGCCGAACAACCTCATTGTAAGAAAGGCAAAAGACATGCCTTCTAGTATCCCAAAATGAGGAAGAAGCTCTCAAGAGGTCATAGTCCGAACCAATTCCTTGAGAGACCATAAGCACTTCACCTTATACCTTTCTTCAAAGAAGGACCTCCTCTCATGCATAATCTCCTAGACCAATCCTTGAATTTGTTAAAGAATGACATTTGGGATTCTTGGGACAATTTTGATGGAGCTTTTCTAAGGTTTTCCATGGATTTTCTCTCTTCTCCCGAAAATGGCCGTTTGACTGGAGGTTGAAGAGGATATTTGAATTTGAAATAAAGCAAAACCAGATCTCAAGCAAAATTAAAGGACAATGTCGATTCCCGTCCTATCCGCGCGGACATGTTTGTTCTCCATCGTAAAAATCCGCAATCCCAAACCGCCGAACCAAAGAGGAATATTCCGTCCCGTTGCTCGAAACCCGTGCAAAAAAAAACCTCCCCAAACCACCCATATACCAAACACTAACACCCTTGCCAAAACCAAGGCTCATGCAACATTGCATTCATACTCGCATTGCATTCATAAAATAAAATCCTAAATTATTACATTCCAAAATAAAGGGAGTGTGCAAAAAAAAAAATCAAATCAAAAAAAAAAAAGGGTAACAATAATCCTAAATTATTACATCCAAAAAAAAAAAGAGAAAAGCAAATGTGCATGAAAAATCTCAATCCCAATACAAATCTCAAAATCTCGTAAAATCGCCTAAAAAAAAGTAATCAATCGTAGTCCCTAGCGCCCGACGCCCGCCCTGGCCCTCTTGCGACTCGGGCCCGCCTCATCAGAGCCCCGAAGATCTCGGGCTCAATCATCGTCCTCGTCCCCGAAGAAGGCTCATCAGACCAACCGGCACGCTCCGATAGGGCAAGCCAAGATCTCGCGAAAAATCATATCCGAAGGTGAAGGCGTCGACTCGGGACGTACGAAGACGACCCACCATGCCGCCAAACGTGTCCCCGCCCGTGTGGATCCCCGAGAATGACATGATCCGAAGGCAGACCGCGCTGGGATCTAGGAGAGGAGAAAGAGGAGTCTCAAGAAGTCTCGAAGGAATAGGGAAGCCTCCCGCCCGACAGCGCCGGCCGTGGTCGCTCGCTCTAGCCTCGAGGAGCCCCGCAAGCAACCATCCTCCCGATAAATCTCTTAGCCCCGATCACTTGTTTCGTCGCCTTCTCAACGACCACCTCCGAAACCGCACGTAAGTCAAAGGCCAAAAAAAAAAAAAGAAGTGATGCTAAAAATGATGAAGCAAAAGGAAGAAAGAAAAGACAAAAGCAAAAAAGAGAGGGCGGGAAGGATAAGCCATACCTTCATACCCTGACGAGGCCGGAAAGCTCGTGGAAGCCGCTCAGCCGAGGGATCTCGCACCCTCAATCGGACCCCATCCCGGACATATGAAAAATCCGTCCGAGGGTACCGCGGGATCCCAAACCCCTCTCTATCCGTAACCCGGGGCATCCTCGCCTCCTCAAAACAAATACGGGTACGGCTCAATCGCCACAAATGCCGAGAAGTGCCGGCCGGCTCTAATCATCCTGTGTCGCATCTATCACTCGGGTGCATCATATCGGCGGGAGGCTCCACCGGTGTCATCAAAGGCGAGTTCACGCCATGCCGGCGCGTCACCCTCTCTCCTGTGTAATAGACATCGCAAGTCGACCTCTCGTAATCCTCCGCCGCACGGTCCAAATCTCGCCCTTCACCGCGCCACCTCGAAAACGATCCTGTGGGTAGAATATCATCCTCTCATCCGTCTCACCCTCCGTCAAAGGAAGGCAATCCGCGTATCCGAGAGTCGTACGCCCCGGAACTTATCTTCTCCCGGCATGCTTGGACCAAGAGCGCATGGCCGGATACGCCCGACGTACTCCGCCGCCGTCGCCACATCGTGACGTGAAAGAACTCCAACGCCCATACCGCGAAAAGGTAAAAATCAAATCAATCCAAAGGCAAAAGAAAAGTGTGTGCTCAAGAAAAAAGGGAAAGCAAAAAGAAAGCTTATACCTCTGTGAGCAAACTCAAAGCAAGATAAGGAGCTCACAGCCTTCCCTGTATCTATCAAGAGCAAAGTAAAGCTCGCCACTCGGCCTCTCCCCAAGAGACATCTCCAGCCATCTCCATGTCCTCCAAGGACCTCAACAAGGCAAAGACCGCCGTCCTCAAGATGTCCAAAAAGGGTGCTCGAAAAAGCAAACCATAAGAAGGCCCTAGCACCGCTTCGCCGCCTATCCTCTCCTCCCCACTCGTAGCTCACAATGGTCTCCACAATCTTCCCATAGACCACGGCATACTCCATCCCCATCCCCTTTTTTGGGAATAGGGAAAATCCCGTAAGAGCCTCGCAGTCCGCGTCGCCGTAGCCGTCCCGCCACTCAATGCCGCGTCCATTAAAGGACAGACCCGTGATCGCAGCGATAGTCGGAAGGCGTAACCGTAGCCTCGCCCCGTAAGAAGTGAAATGTGTGGGTCGCATCCCACCAATGCCGCGCCAAAGCAAACATCGTGCCCTTGCTCTTAGGGAACTTGACCAATCCCCTCAAGCACTCAATGAACTCCCAAAGCCCTGGCCTCAACAACAACTGCTCCTGACTCGCAAAGCTCCTCGGCCCGCATTCGGAAGCCGGTCCCACAAGTCAACTACGTACTCCACCGATCCTCGAGTCTTCATCTTGTTCACCGCTCCGTAACGTAGTTGTTTCCGCCCTGCAATAAAAAAAAAAAGAGAGAAAATGTCAAAAAAAAAAAATTTGCATTTGCATTTGCACAAAAAAAAAAAAGCATATACATGCATCATGCAACACAAAGTTTTGAAGAAAATTCGGCAAAGATAACGGCATGCAATGAACCTAGCCCCATTTTTCTCACAAAAAGACAAGCTTTCACCAAATCCCAATCAACATTCATACAAAGAGTTCATACAAGGAGTAAAGCAAAAACTCCGTCCCATTTTCAAAAAAAATGCATACATGCATATCACTCATCTCAAAAAAAAAAAAAAGTAAAAACTCCGTCCCATTTTCATAAAATTGCATACATTCAATCAACGGGAGGAAAAATCCGTCCCACTTTTCAAAAAAAAAAAAATCAAATCTTAAACATACATACATTCATATCATCATCATCTCATATTGGCAAAATGCCCATTCTTTTCAAACAAAATGCATGCATTGCATCATTTTTCAAATCACAATTCTCGAATTTTCGAAAAAAAAAAAAATTGGCGACAATGCCAATTCTTTTCCCAAGCAAAATGCACATTTTGGGACACCAACAAATTCATTGCAACATGCATATCATCAAGATCAATATTCAAATTTCAAAAAAAAAAAATCACAATTCATAATTTTCGAATTTAAAAAAAAATGTGGCGAAAATGCCAATTCTTTTCCCAAGCAAAATGCACATTTTGGGATACCCATATACTCATTACAACATGCAAAGCATCAAAATCAAAATCCAAGGCCATGAACATTGCATAATTTTCGAGAAAAAAAAAAAGAAAAATCACCCAAAAATCAATTTCAAGCAAAAATCGACAAAGGAATCAAAAGGATTCGAAGAATACCGTTCGGAGACTCGGATCGGTGGCCCAATGTTGCCAAGCATCGGGGTATGGCTCCTCCGCAATCGATTGCGAAAGAGTATAGTGCCTCCTCATTCGGACGAGCTCCAATCGTCTCTCCGCTACCGGGCCACGTCCTTGGCCTTGAAAAGCACCTTCCCCGTGTTCCATTGCTTGAAAATCGAAGAAAAACGAAAGAATTTTGAAGCTCCGTGGGCAACAATGGCGGTTTCTCTCGGTTTCTCTCTCTCTGCTCTCGAAAATTCAAAAAAGGGACTGAAGGAGAAGAAGGGGCGTTGGCCCTCTTTAAAACCTGTCAGAACACGCTCCCATCCGCGCGGATAGGGTTGCAAGGGTCAAAATGACCCTTTTGCCCTTTAAAAATCCGGGACTCTGCAGTTTAGTCCCAAACTTGACAAAGTTAACCAAAGTTAACCAAAGTGAACCCAAGTCAACCCCCTTTCAAGGAAATCATCCCCGGCAGTCAAACGTAAGACCGATCTCCCCGAGAAAGATAACGAGATCCCGTATCTTTCATCAAAATTATTCCCCGGCAGTAAAACGTAAGACCGATTTCTCCGAGAAAGTTAACGGAATCCCGTATCTTTCATCAAAATTATTCCCCGGCAGTCAAACGTAAGACCGATTTCTCGAGAAAGATAACGGAATCCCGTATCTTTCATCAAAATTATTCCCCGGCAGTCAAACGTAAGACCGATCTCTCCGAGAAAGATAACGAAATCCCGTATCTTTCATCAAAATCATTCAACGGCAGTCAAACGTAAGACCGATCTTCCCGAGAAAGATAACGAGATCCCGTATCTTTCATCAAAATTATTCCCCGGCAGTCAAACGTAAGACCGATTTCCCCGAGAAAGATAACGGAATCCCGTATCTTTCATCAAAATTATTCCCTGGCAGTAAAACGTTAGGACGATTTCCCCAACGAATACGTCTGATTTTCCCCAGAGAGGCTAACAAAATCCCCAGCGAAGCTAACAGAATCCCAAGAGCCAACAGAATCTCGAGTAGATCTCGAACTACGAAAGGGCTTGATTCCCACTAGGGATACGTAGGTAGCCTATCATTAGGTCCAGCCCCTCGACCAAAACGGTCACCCTCTCCTTCGGCAGCAGACAAAGTCCACCGAAAGGCCATTTCACAACCAAGGTCCGAGGCACCTAAAACGCCATCTCCAAGGTCCGAGGCACCTAAAATGCCATCATCAAGGTTCGAGGCACCTAAACTGCCATCTTCAAGGTTTGAGGCACCTAAAATGCCATCATCAAGGTTCGAGGCACCAAAGACGCCATCATCAAGGTTCGAGGCACCTAAGACGCTATCACACACAACACTAGGAAAGCGATAAATCGCAATCATCCCCAGCAGAGCGGATAGCCATCAGACCGAAAATGGTCATTCCTATCCCCAGCAGAGCGGATAGCCATCAGACCGAAAATGGTCATTCCTATCCCCAGCAGAGCGGATAGCCATCGAGGCGAAAATGGTCATTCCTATCCCCGGCGGAGCGGATAGCCCTCCGAGAAAATGGTCATCTCTTATCCCAGCGAGTTTCTCTCCGAACCGACTGCAGAACTCGCTCATCAGGTTCGAGGCACCTAAAACGCCATCATCTCCATGGTCAAAGACCCGAACTACGGCCGGCTTGATTCCCACTCGGGATACGTAGGTAGCCTATTAAACGGGTTCAGCCGCTCGATCACTTGATCATCCTGTCAAATATGGAGCCTTACTCTTATCGACGACCCCGCTTCCTTCGAGCGCCGTCGCCGAGGGCTACCGTAAGTGCTCCAATTTGAGCTTGTTAGTATTTTCGTTAGAAAATTAACGAAAGTTATAACATTTCTAACAATTCCTAACATTCCTAACATTTCTAACAAAGTGAGGGCAAAATGGGCATTGCTATTTAAAGATAAACCTTCAAAGGAATCTCAAAAAGAAAACGAATTAAGAAAATCCCGAAGCTTGACAAGTTGAAAAACATTTTACTGTTGGAATTTTTGAATTATATTCCTTGTGTCCAAAGCACGGAGCGGCATTTAATGAACAGTGCACGCCACCCAATCCCTATCCGCGCGGATGAGTGCTGTCATTTTCAGAGGGCTATAAATTGAGCCCTCCGAGTCACAAAAAAGAAAGAACAGAGAACACAACTCACGGCATTTGGCGAAAATACTTGAGAAAACGGTGAGAATTCTCTAAGAATTGTCACCTTTTTCTCTTGAATCTTCCCAACTTTCACTCACTCAAATCAAACCCACTCACTCTCAAGTTCAAACACAAACACAAAAACACAAGGAAGATAGGTATAACCTCCTCTTCTTACCCTAAATCTCTCACCCATGCATGCATTTTCAAACTACAAAATGTAGTTGTTCATCTTCTTACCCTAGATCCAAGAGGATCACCATGGAAGTTCATCTCCATGGATGATCCTCTACAAGGATCAACATTTTCTTCAATGTGTTCTTACTTACTTGCAAATGCATTTTCAAAACCCTAAAAACCATTTTCAAGCACCAAATCTTGATTTCAAAGGATAAAATTCCCCTTCCCAAGCAAATGAAGTGCTTAGTCCTAATGTACCCCAAGGATGGTTTGGTATAGTTGATTCACCACTAAAATGTCAAGTGATCACTAACCAAAACCTAGGGAAATGGGGACAAGCATGGATGCAAAAATCCCCTTTAAAATCATTTTTCCTTTCTTGAGAAGTTGCTGTCCAGTAGCAATTTTCCAAGACCCCAGTCCATTGTCTTAATTTTTGGACACAGATAAACTTGGAATTTGGTGTTGACTACAAAACACTTTTTGTAGCCAACATCCAGAGATTTCCAGACATATTTTTACTTTATTTTTTGCATGAGTAAATGAGTAAAACTCCCTTTTTCAAATTTTCTTTTAGAGGCCAGTTCATCAGCTTCTGGAAATCCAGATTTCATATCTGAGATTTCCAGAAGGTTTTGACCCCTAAAATCTTCTCCAAAATGGAAAATTCCTTCGCACAAATCTTATTTAAGGTGTCTGGAACAACTTTCATTCTCTGATTTTATCCAGATTATGAAGTTTTAAGGCCCTTGAATCCATTTCAAAATCAAAGGTCCACTGCCTTTTTCATTCTGGCAGAAATGACTCTCAACTTCAAAAGGTCTTTTGAGTACCAAATCTCAATCCAAAAATCTTCCAAAAAATCATGGGATCAGTTTAAAGTCTTAAAAAGACATCCCAATTTTTACTTTTCTCAGTTTCAACTTATTTTGGCCAAAACACACACACACACACACACAAATGATTTTCAGCTTGGAAGACTCGTTTTACGAGGCATTCCGGGTGCACACTAACGTCCTTCCCGGCGTGTAACATGACCTCCGAACCCAAATCTCTAATATCGGGCATTTTTCAAAGTTTTGGTCCTTAAAACAAAAATGGCGTGGCGACTCCGTTTTTCCGGGTTTTATTTGGTTTTTCAAAGAAACGCAAAAATCGAATTCCTCCCGCGAAATGGCAACATCATCACAGTGGTGAGAAGGTGGTGGCAGCAGTGGCATGGTGGATGCTATGTAGAGGGTGAACTTTGGGTATAAGGTGTAACATTTTTTTCGTTATATTATAAATGTATAAGATGAATAATTTTTTTAACATATTAGGGTAATATTGGAATTTAGTTGAGTTGAAGGGTGAAAGTTGCAATTTAGAAAGAAGGTTGTTAGTATTTTTTCAAAATAAGTTCACTGATCTTTTTCTAATTGCCTAAATCGGCCTTCCATTTTTATTATTTCTTCATGGACTCGGTCTATTTTCCCTTGTTGTGTCATTAGACCTTTTCATCTATTCTTTTGACTGTTTCGAATATCTGGTTTATTATTTCAATCTTCTTTTCAAGATCAATAATTTTTTGTTCTAAAGATTTTATCTTTTCTTCTACCTGTGACAGGTCTGCTCTTTCCTTTTCTCTTAGCAAAGCTAATTATTTTTCATTTATAATCTCTTCAGAGTTTTCTTTATAGAAGGATGTATTTATTCCTAGAGTTTTACAGATGAAATTACACATAAAGTGTATATTTCCGGTTACTGCATTTATATTATTTAATTGTTTGGTGCATCCATCGATGCCCTTTCCTCACGAGAAAAGGTAGTTTGGATCTCCTCTTGATACATTTTGGATTTGTATGTATCTTTTCTTATGATATATATGAGGATATTCGTTGTAGTTAGACATCTAATTGGTTTGCAGCTAGGTTTATTCTTCTTGATATAGTATATAAGTCATCTGTGGAAGGTAAACCATATTTTCGGCTAAGGACTCTAGAGAAAGATCTCTTACTTGGTTCTTCTTCTTCTTGTTCCTCTTGGACTATTAATCTTGGGCCTTGTCCCAATATTCTCCTATTATTGTTATTTAAGTCCATAGTCCAGGTATCTAATAAAGTGGTCAATTCCTTAATTCCTTAGTAGGTATGGTTGATATTTTTCCTATGTCTTTAAAAAGATCATCTATGTCTATTTTTTTATTTGTCTTAAATTCCATACTATGATGGGAATTTGACAAAGTATATCCTATTTTATAGGTTATGGTGTAAGGGTGATTCCCTTGTCTCATTAAGTTATGTCTTTCAAATTTGTGTGCCAGACACAAGATTTGATTTATTTCTTTGTCTCTTAGAGAGACTCCTATATTCGGGTTACAAGTAAACATAATTTTTCTGTAGGCTAAGTTACCTTGTATTCCTCCGAATATGGCTTCACTAGGATTTTTTATTCTTCTATCTAGAAGAGCTACTTTTAAAGGGGAGTCTATTCCCGTGTTAAAAGTGGATTTTATCATAATTTTTATGGTTCCTATATGGATAAATCCTATGGAATTTCTTTCTTCTCTATTCTTAAGAGTTTGAATTTTCTTTTCTATTTCTTGTTTATTGAAGAAAGGAATTTCAATTAATCCATTTGTGTCATTTATATCTAAAGGATATTCCCTAGTACTAATGCAGGTTATACACGTATTTTTCCTTGGGTTTAAGATTTTAGAAATTAGATTTCTCTTTTTAAAAACTTCAGAAGGTAAGAGATTAAGCTCTGTTTTTTCTATTTGGTGGAGAAGTGACTCGTCTAAGGTAATTTCTTGACCATAATATCCTTCTTCATCAAATACCTATTCATAATTTTCTCTTTCAGGAGAGTTATTTATCTCAATTTCTAGACCAGCCATGGATTATATACCGGTGAGGGTACTAGGCTCTGATACCATGTTTTTCTTCATCCTATCTTTGCTTTAATTTTGTCTATTTTTGTTATAAAAACGTCGTAATCGTTGGAGACAACTTCTAGCTATCCTTTTTTGATTGATATATATGCAATCACATGCAATATATTCTTCAAAGTTCTCTATAAGAGATTCAGTAATTATTTCACTAAAACCAAATCTCTCAGTTAGAATGAAATTGGCTTCCATAAATCTGGTCAAGAAGTTTAAATATTCTATATTATTGGGATGGAAGATTTTCCAAGAACATATATTTATTAATAATGCAACTTATATTATAAGCATGATTTTGAAATAAAGATTACAATCTTACTATGAAGAGCAGATAAATATCTTACTGTCTTGGATTACGGGTGTGTTTCTATAGCCCAAAGAGCCTTTTTCAACTATAGAAAAATCTTGACCCTGAATGACCAAAAAACTTATAGCCAAATGATTCAATCAAAACCATCCCCTAGTATCAAACCACAAATGCCAGCACCAAAAGTCCCTGAACCCAAGTCTCAAGTCCCTGAGACCATAAGAAACAGAATAAATAGGTCCAAATTGGTCCTTCATGAAGAAATCAGTTCTATTAACAAAGAAAGATTTTTTCATTATTTTAATATGGCAGAAGTCTCAGATGAAAACAAAGAACAATGTTTTTTCACAATTGATAAAAAGAGAATTTCTTTGTATGCTTTCTTTGAGAAGGCTAGACCTGAAATGGTCAAAGAAGTCTACGATTGTGGACTTTTATCTATGGTTTATCCAAGCAATAATTTGATTGAATTGAGCTTATTACCTAAGCCCATCTTTCATGCAATCAAGAACTACCGGACCAAAGTCATAGGATATGGAGATCGGGATATTTATGTCAAAATAACCAGCTCATTACTAGACTGAGATGAAGAGGAATACTTCCTTCCCTACCACTGGATTGAAGTGGGATTAGCCAAAAAGGATGTAAGGTTTGAATTACCCCAAGCAAAGAAAATCACGGAAGATGTAGAAGAATTGGCAATAGCCTTGAGACCATCAAGACTCAAAAATGTCTACAGAAAATATACTGAGATCTTTTTAGACAGTAAAAAGAGAGTTAATTACTGCAATAATAAAGTTGTGGTAATCTCCAATTTCCCCAACATAATTACTACTCATGAATTAGAAAGCATTGCTACAAATGAAGCAAGTTTCCTTGATGGAAAACTCAAAGTTTCAGAACAAACAAGAAGACAATGGTGTGAAGTGTCCCCACCAGACCACATGTGTCCATACTACATTAATAAAAGTCAAGAAAGACGGAAAGCAAGAGATGATGAGACCACCTCCACTGACTCCCTCTTTGGAGAAGACATGTAATTTTTTCTTATAGCATCGGCTGAAGAATCTTTATGATCAATAATGTAAAGGGGTCTGCGTACCCATCTTTTTCTTTATGGACCTGCGTGTCCACCTTTGCTTTTTCTTTTTATCCTGTCGGACATCTTTTGCCTTTTTATTTTGGTTTGAAGTCCGTGTCCATCCTCCATCTATAAAAGGAGGTATTGTAAATGTTTGAAGGGGAGCAGAAATGAATTGAGAAAGTTTTCTCTCGAATATCTTTATTCAGTCTTAGTGAGATAGCTAGACATAAAAAAGTGAAGAGAGCAATCCGCGGGACAACTATCAAGTTGTTGGCAAAGAGGCACTCAAACCCTTATACTTATCCAAACCTATCAAGGTAATACTCTATCCAAAATGAGAACTTATGGTTGGATCGAAAATTTTTATGATAATATAGATTATCTAAATTATATGATTAAAGAATTTCATGCTATTAAGAAACTTGTTTTAGAACATGGAATCCAAGCATCTATTACTACATGTATCATTTACCGACTTGAAGAATATATATCTCATGAAGGAGTATTCTATAGACATAAAAATATAGCTAGAGGTTATCTCAAGCAAGCAAAACGTTTCTATAAGAAACACACCCGTAATCCAAGACAATAAGATATTTATCTGCTCTTCATAGTAAGATTGTAATCTTTATTTCAATATCATGCTTGTAATATAAGTTGCATTATTAATAAATATGTGTTCTTGGAAAATCTTCCATCCCAATAATATAGAATATTTAAACTTCTTGACCAGGTTTACGGAAGCCAATTTCATTCTAACTGAGAGATTTGGTTTTAGTGAAATAATTACTGAATCTCTTATTAAGAACTTTGAAGAATATATTGCATGTGATTGCGTATATATCAATCAAAAAAGGATAGCTAGAAGTTGTCTCCAACGATTACGAAGTTTTTTCTGTTCCCCTTCAAACATTTACAATACCTCCTTTTAAGATGGAGGATGGACACGGACTTCAAACACGGACTTCAAACCAAAATAAAAAGGCAAAAGATGCTCGACGGGATAAAAAGAAAAAGCTAAGGTGGACACGCAGGTCCATAAAGAAAAAGATGGGTACGAAGACCCCTTTACATTATTGATCATAAAGATTCTTCAGCCGACGCTATAAGACAAAATTACATGTCTTCTCCAAAGAGGGAGTCAGTGGAGGTGGTCTCATCATCTCTTGCTTTCCGTCTTTCTTGACTTTTATTAATGCAATATGGACACATGTGGTCTGGTGGGGACACTTCACACCATTGTCTTCTTGTTTGTTCTGAAACTTTGAGTTTTCCATCAAGGAAACTTGCTTCATTTGTAGAAATGCTTTCTAATTCATGAGTAGTAATTATGTTGGGGAAATTGGAGATTACCACAACTTTATTATTGCAGTAATTAACTCTCTTTTTACTGTCTGAAAAAGATCTCAGTATATTTTCTATAGACATTTCTGAGTCTTGATGATCTTAAGGCTATTGCCAATTCTTCTACATCTTCCGTGATTTTCTTTGCTTGGGGTAATTCAAACCTTACATCCTTTTTGGCTAATCCCACTTCAATCCAGTGGTAGGGAAGGAAGTATTCCTCTTCATCCCAGTCTAGTAATGAGCTGGTAATTTTGACATAAATATCCCGATCTCTAGATCCTATGACTTTGGTCCGGTAGTTCTTGATTGCATGAAAGATGGGCTTAGGTAATAAGCTCAATTCAATCAAATTATTGCTTGGATAAACCATAGATAAAAGTCCACAATCGTAGACTTCTTTAACCATTTCGGGTCTAGCCTTCTTAAAGAAAGTATACAGAGAAATTCTCTTTCTATCAATTGTGAAAAAACATTGTTCTTTGTTTTCATCTGAGGCTTCTGCCATATTAAAATAATGAAAAAATCTTTCTTTGTTAATAGAACTGATTTCTTCATGAAGGACCAATTTGGACCTGTCTATTCTGTTTCTTATGGTCTCAGGGACTTAAGACTTGGGTTCAGGGACTTTTGGTGCTGGCATTTGTGGTTTGATACTAGGGGATGGTTTTGATTGAATCATTTGGCTATAAGTTTTTGGTCATTCAGGGTCAAGGTTTTTCTATAGTTGAAAAAGGCTCTTTGGGCTTCTTCTGGGTTATTGAATGATTGATGATGGTTGTTGCCTATTAAAGGAGCTATTTTTGCCCATTCGGTATAGATACCTTGGTTAGGGCCTGAATAAAGGACATAGTATTTAGAAATCTTTTTGGTTTGGGGAGAAAACGAAAGTTCCCCTGTAGTCTTATTTTTCGAAGACTGGAACGGATTTTCCTTTGAAAGGAACATACCTTCAAGAGGTGTAATTATGCTCTTATTATGAACTACTCTAATCTCTATAGGAGATTTTGAGACCGTTGCCTCTAAGTCCTTGCACTAAATCAATCTAAATTATATACCCCTAGATTAATCGTTATATTGTAGAACATTTACTATTTATTTGAAATTCTATTTTGTGTTCTTTTTTAGATTCCTATATAGTTATTATGAAAGCGAAGAATTTTGAATAGCGAAGAATTCAATTTCAATAGTATTATATACTTCATAGCAAGTAAGGATTCTGCGATTTTATTGAATTTATATGCATGATGAATTTCTCTTATGCTAGCCTGCTTAGCTCAGAGGTTAGAGCATCGCATTTGTAATGCGATGGTCATCGGTTCGAGTCCGATAGTCGGCTTTATCTCTATTTAGTTTATGGATTCGATTTTAGCTATTTCTTTTATTCGATTTTTTCATCTTCTTCTCCTTCTTTTTCCCTTTTCTTCTTCGTTTATGAATTCTTTTTCTGCTTTTATCAATTCTTTTTCTGTTTTTCCTTTTTCTTTGTCGTCTATGAATTCTTTTTCTCTTTCGAGGAAGTAGAATTTGTCTTTTTGCTGGTTATGTTCAAGTTCAGGTTCAAGTGGCATAGGTCCGACTTTTGGAACACCAACAGGCATTAAATGAAAGACAAAATAATCATTGATAATGTACTTTTCAAATCAAAGAAGATTGCAAATGCCTTCCTCTTTTGCCAAAAGTGATAGGTTTATTACGTTATAGCAACTTAGACCTATCGCCTGAAAAGGATCCTTTTCTTTTTCTATATAAAGAAGAGATAATCTAAAGGCAAGATCTGGATATTTATTTCTCTAATTCATCTCGTTATTCGCAATATAATAGATAGAATCTAGAGAAATAGATAGAAAGTTCTCCCGGGAATCGAGTGATTCCGTCGTGATTCGAACTTTCTTTTTCATTCTTGATTTCTTTTTTGATTACATCCATACATGTTACTAGGTGGGGGAAAGTTTGAACAACATTTATTAAATGTGCTTTTCATAGCTTTCTTTATTCTCATTTCTTCACAATGTTTTTCCATGAAATTAGTTACAAACAATTTTGCATATGCTAGGCTTCCCCTTATTACTTCTCCCGATTGTAAATACTCAGGTAGAACGGTTTTTCCGTCAAAAGGGATTTTCCTTATAAAGTCTTCTACGTATTTTGACCATTCTCCCATTGGTATTTCCATTAATTGTTTTTCATAATCACAGTAGAAACTTTCTAACTGACATAAGTCACACATTTGTAAGCTAACCAGTCTTTTTCTAGCTTCTTCAGCTTTCTTAATTTTTTCCTCTAAGTCCTTGAGTTAAGTAGTTTTTCCCTATGAAGAAAGTGTATATTGAGTTTGTAAGGTGAGTTAGGAAGTCTTCTCCAGTTCCATTAGTAAAGAGAGAGACATTTAATTGTTCTAATAATAACCTAACGTTTTCGGAGGTTTTGCACTTAGCAAGAGTAAATATTAAGTCAAAATCATTAATTAGATTTTCATCTGTTTGAATGATTAATCTCATTTCATTATCCCATTCTTCAATTAATTGTTCCCTGTTTATGACACAGTCTAGATTAAGGTTAATATTGCTTTGACTAGTTCTCCTAGTTGGTTGGTATTCTTCAGAAATGTTATATTGAGTAAATTTCTGTGAGCTTCCTTCATGATATCCTTTATGGTCTCCTGCTCTAAATAGGTTTTGGTGACTTTTTCTCGTTCTTTGTTGTCCTCTTTCTGAATTTTCTTCCATTTCTTCTTCCTTAAGGTTTACTTTATAATTGTCAGCGGGTTTTGCCACAATGACATTTAATTTTTTTCTTCTCCTAAGTTTTCTATTTCGAACATATGGATTACATTGTCCAAATGCTAAGTCTTACTGACACCGAAATAGAAAACTTAGGAGAAGAAAAATTAAATGTCATTGTGGCTAAACCCGCTGACAATTATAAAGTAAACCTTGTGGAAGAATAAATGGAAGAAAGTTCAGAAAGAGGACAACAAAGAACGAGAAAAAGTCACCAAAACCCATTTAGAGCAGGAGACCATAAAGGATATCATGGAGGAAGCTCACAAAAATTTACTCAATATAACATTCCTGAAGAATACCAACCAACTAGGAGAACTAGTCAAAGCAATATTAACCTTAATCTAGACTGTGTCATAAATAGAGAACAATTAATTGAAGAATGGGATAATGAAATGAGATTAATCATTCAAACAGATGAAAATCTAATTAATGATTTTGACTTAATATTTACTCTTGCTAAGTGCAAAACCTCCGGAAACGTTAGGTTATTATTAGAACAATTAAATGTCTCTCTCTTTACTAATGGAACTGGAGAAGACTTCCTAACTCACCTTACAAACTCAATATACACTGTCTTCGTAGGGAAAAACTACTTAACTCAAGGACTTGAGGAAAAAATTAAAAAAGCTGAAGAAGCTAGAAAAAGACTGGTTAGCTTACAAATATGTGACTTATGTCAGTTAGAAAGTTTCTACTGTGACTATGAAAAACAATTAATGAAAATACCAATGGGAGAATGGTCAAAATACGTAGAAGACTTTATAAGGAAAATCCATTTTGCCGAAAAAGCCGTTCTACCTGAGTATTTACAATCGGGAAAAGTAATAAGGGAAAGCCTAGCATATGCAAAATTGCTTGTAACTAATTTCATGGAAAAACATTGTGAAGAAATGAGAATAAAGAAAGCTATGAAAAGCACATTTAATAAATATTGTTCAAGCTTTCCCCACCCTAGTAGCATGTATGGATGTGGGAATAAGGATAACAATAAATATAGATATAAATATAAAAAGATAAAGAGAAAATATAAACTCAAAAAACCAAGAAGATAGAATATTTCTCATAAATATAAAAGACCTTACAAAAAATTCTTTAGGAAAAATCCTAGGTATCAGAAAAAAGATCTCGAGGAAAAACCTCTGGCTAAAGAAGACCCTAAGGTTGAAGACAAAAAGAAGTTTTGTCCACAAGGAAAAACTACATGTCGTTGCTGGATTTGCAATGAAATAGGACATTATGCCAGAGACGGTAAGAATAATACCAGCTATAATAAAATACTAGAGGAATTACAAAGGTTTGAGTTAGAACCAATATTTAGTGATGATGAAATCTCTGAAGGAGAGGAATTCTGGGAACTCACATCAGAAGAAGAAGAAGAAGAAGGTGAATCTGATACAGAGAATTCAGAATAATTTACTTAGTCAAACTATCCCTTGGGATGAAGAAACAGATAATACAATCTGGGAAACAGAAAAGAATTGTATCCTAAATAATACTAATGAAAATATCATGTCCTTAAGCAAGACTAATCCTAGTATTTACATAAAAGGATATTTCTACTTCAGAGGATATAAAAAATACTCCTTAGATATGTATGTTGACACAGGAGCTAGTATGTGTACAGCAAATAAACAGTTATACCAGAAGACTTCTGGGTACAGACTAAAAGTCCCATAAAAGCTAGGATAGCAAATGATGAAATTATGACCATAGATAAAGTGGCGGAACAAATACAAGTACAAATAAGTGAAGTTACATTCGTAATTCCAACTTTATACCAAGTAGAAACTACGGGAGATATAACATTAGAAAATAACTTCTGTAGGTTATATGAACCTTTTGCTCAATATAAAGATACAATCACCTTCCATAAGAAAGATATAGCTATTAGTATTAGGAAAATAACTAAAGCCTATTTTCATGGGCAAGAAGGATTCCTAGCAAGCAAGAAATTAGGAACGACACTTCCAACACCTAATCCTGAAAATGTTACACCTATTACTGATCCTGATAGCTATAACATTTCCACTTCTGTTGAGGGGAAAGAGGAGGGAGACCCTCTCGAACAAATTTATTCAATGCCTTGTTGATCAAAGCTTTAAACCAAAGCCTTCCATTCACTCTTTCTATCATTTTCTTTTCAATTTCTAGCTATGTCTATTTCCATAAAGAACATAGTCAATATAATTGTAAAACAGAATTTGTGGGGAAATTATATTCAAAAACTTTAAACCCAAATTTAGCTTGATTTTATTCAATAGCTTATAATGAAATTCTTCTGTATTTTGTTGAAATATTGCCCCAAAGACCAGAATTGTCTATGCAAATCCTTGTAAATTAATTGAAGTTGCCTACAGAATAATCTTAAAGTATTTGTGACCAAAATGACAAAGGATGTGCATAACAAGCTATGACCCACAAAATGTGTTTCACTATCATATCGAAAATGAAATATTATAGAAATAAACACCACCCAAAAGTAGAAAAGAAAATTAATAGAAATGGTGGAAAGCATAGGCCTCAAATCCCACACCAACCACCAACTACAATATTAGAGCCATCCAAAGAATAAAGCTATTGCCAAAAAGAAACTCACTCAAAATTAAGACACAAAAGCAATTGGCAATTTCTAATTTGTTATAAAGTCTACATGTCTAAACAAAATGATAGACCAACAATTTTTAACCAATCAACAATTGTCAATTGTTTTTATGCCCAAAACTTTGTGACATTTTATTGTAGCCCCACCATTACTCTTCAACAGAAAGTAAAAATTGGCAATCACTACGGGTTAAGTAAGAACTCGAATAAACATCTATAATACAATAGACATCCAGGTAACCGCCAATTGACTTGCATATAAAGAGGGGCTGAGATTAATTCTTACCTTTCCAATCCAACGGCCAGTACCATTTTGTCCCCCACGATATCCTCCAAGTTCTTTATCAACTTCTCCCCCACGATCTCTTCCCACTTTGACGCAAAACTTCCGTTAAACCCCCTACCATCCACACTCATCACATTTGCTCAGTAAATAGACATCCAGGTAACCGCCAATTGACTTGCATATAAAGAGGGGCTGAGATTAATTCTTACCTTTCCAATCCAACGACCAGTACCATTTTGTCCCCCACGATCTCCTCCAAGTTCTTTATCAACTTCTCCCCCACGATCTCTTCCCACTTTGACGCAAAACTTCCGTTAAACCCCCTACCATCCACACTCATCACATTTGCTCAGTAAAATTTAATTTCTCCAACGTCTATTGCGTTTTCTCCCCTGTGACGCTAAAGATTTTCCGTTTTTGACTCCGGCGGCCATTCTCCCTCTCTTAAACGGTAAGTTAATTTCTCTGTTTAATTTGTCTGTTTAATTTCTCTGTTTAATTTCTATTTCTCTGTTTAATTTCTATTTCTCTGTTTAATTTCTCTATTATGGACAATACGAGTAAAAAACCTTCAATCCAGAAAATCTAATTGAGGCCGGTATCACCGTTGCCAAGCTCTTATAAAACCACCATCGAAATTGAATTCAAGATAACCACCATCGAAATTGAATGCAGAAAATCTCAATTTCTCTATTATATAATTTGTACCAACGGCAATTTTGAAAATTTGTAGGTTTTGAAACTTCAATCGATTTAATTTCTCTGGTAATAGAATGACCAACTCAAAATCAATATACTGAAAAAGAAGAAAGACGCTTCGTCCCTTATCGCCATTATAGACCAACTCAAAACCACCATCGATTAACCAACATTGAATCCAAGAATCAACTTATTAGAGAAACTATGAGTCACCAACCTTGAATCCAAGAATGAAAGGCGGATTGCGGACGGTTTGAAGGCGGCTTGACGGCGAATTACGGACGCTTTGAAGGCGAATTGCGGCCGTTTTGAATGCGGATTGACGGCAAATTGAAGGCGACTTGCGGACGTTTCGCGTGACTTAGGGCTTCGCTCCCAACAAGACCTAATTGATGCTCCGGGGGAAATTTTTGATGGGTAGTTGCCTTCCTCCCTTGCTTACACCGGCTGATTCTTCATCAATCTCTCGGTGGGAGCCGCTTCGACGGAGAAGATGGCCCGCCGTTAAACCGCCGATCGAATGGGGAGGGGCGGGGCGAGAAGGGAAGGGGAGGAGGTCGTCAGATTGTGGGAGGGGTGGGGTAGCCGTGATCTTGCCAATGCACCTGGACATAGATAGAAAGAAACTGGGTGGGTTTGTTTTTGTGTTTGTGTGAGTGAGAGAGAGAGATAGAGAGAGGAGCGTTTTAAAAAAACAAAAGTAAGCATTTTTAAATAATATTATTATTTTATAATTTTATAATATTATTAATATTTTATCTTGAATTTAATTTAATTTAAAATGTAATTCATATTAAATCTATAATACAATAGGAGGATATAGATAGAAAGAAAATGTGTTTCTTAATTTAGAATTTAATTCATATTAAATCTTATAATTTTATAATATTATTCACATTTTATCGATATATAGCGATAACTAACTCCTATTTTTTTAACACGAGTTGCGATATACGTATATTTGCATGTTGATTTAGTGACCTTAGAATGAGAAAAAACAAATTCAGGTAGTGAAACGTTTACACTGTGTTTGTTATATTGCAACTGAACTATCTTCACACGATAATTAACTACACTCAGATGAAGAACCATAAAAAGGTTATTTTTTATTTGAATGTTGATTTAGATAGTGTTTTATATTATAGATTTACAAGTTGTGTTTATTTTTATAGGCTTGAAAAAAATGAACAATCAAGGAACATTGAATATTTATGGATATGGTGATTCGGCTCTAAGTGAAACAGTAAGTTAATATTTTAATATTACTATTTTATTGTAAATATTTGTTTTTATCATATTTGATAGGTGATTGTGATAATAATGTGATTTTTAGATTGACATTTTGCGAAGAAACAATGTCTCGATTGTCATGCGAGAACCTTTTGAACACGATGAAATGATAAGGGTAAACATTTGATGTTAAATTAAGTTTTTTTTTTTTATTTATTTACATTAATTAACGAATATATATAGATTTTTTGACTAATATTTAGAATTCATTATTAGGATCAAAATCGACAAACCAACCTACCGACAGTTGCATTGCCCCGACTGGTATTTATTTCATTTCAGTTTAAATATTTAGGATTGTTTATTTATAATTTCATTTTAAATATTTATTATTGTTTATTTATATTTATAATTTGATATGGATGCATGTAATTTAATTTTATTTATTATAATTCTGGCAAATTATGTCAAGTTACTTACAACTTCAATAATTATTTTATCATCATTCTCAAATATTTCAATCATATATTTGTAGTCATGGGATGAGTGCGTGAAAGAATATAGACGCTTGCACAAACCTCCGACAATGACTTGGAATGGGCATAATAAGGTATTATTATTATTTTTTTAATTATTATATTGTTAATTTAATAAAAATATATTGATTTCATTTTTTATTTATTTCAGGTGCTTTTACGTAAACGTACGTGGCCAATGTCTGTTTCGATTGAGACAACATCTTTACTTCAACTGGTTAAAAATCTATTTGTTACTTAGATGTTAATTTATGTGTTATCTTTTTGTAAACAACTTTTATTGTGCATTTATAAACAGTTTTAAATTAAATTTACAACATTATATAGTTAGCATGCGATTTCAGTTTCCCCCCGTCTTCCTCTTTCCATACTGTCTTCCTTTCCGTACTGACCCGTGCCAATGGCACGGGCTTTTGTGTACTAGTCTATCATACAATAGACAGCCAGTTAACCGCCTCTTAGCCCCCTATAAGTGGTGGCTGAGATTGAAAGTCAGAATTTTGATCCGACGGCCCAAATCCTCCCACCCTCCTCAACCGTTCGTAACTTCCAACTCCCCATAACCGTTCACCTCCCCGTAACCGTCCTTACCTTCCCATATATGGAGGGTAACAGTTTTCAGAAAATAAGATTTGCCATTTTCATGGCCACCAGATCTGGAAGGAGTGGGAAAGGGTGGAAGCGGGTGAGAGAGAAAGGGAGGCGGACGGGAGGAGAGGTGGGTGATAGCAAAGGAGATGGTAAATTCGGTGACCGGAGAAGACGCCGACAACAGAAGAATGAGAATCGACGACAGGGCTGCGGCGGCGGACCGGAAGGTGAAAGGCGGCGCGATGTTTCCGAGACGGTGTGAGATTAGCTGGGCAACTTGGGTTAGAGGGAAGAGAGACGTTGGGCGACGACTTACTCGAGAAAAAATGAGTGGTGTGGGCAACGTTGACCATGACAATGGGGTGGGGTGGTGGTGGGGGTAGGATGATGGTGGCGGCCATGAGAGGGAGAGTGGGAGGCGGTGAATGAAATGTAGAGGGGACGGTGGCTAGATCTGATATGGGTTTAAGTATTTGAAATTGCAGAGCTCAATCCATGGTAATCCGAAGAAGAAATAGAGAAGAAAGAGTTCGGAGAGAGGGATGGTGAGGCAGAGCCGCAGAGATGGACCGAAGAAGTGGACTGAAGATGAAGAAATAGAGAAGAAAGAAATCGTTTAGAGAGCGAAAGAGAGATCATCATATACTGAGGAGTGAGGATAGAGAGAGAGAGAGAGCCGCTGGAATGGATTGGTGGGTTAGGATTAATTAGGGGTTTGGTGGTCTTTGGGCTAAGATTTTAATTTCAACCACAAATAAAGTAATGTACTGAAGAAGCAAACAGGAAAAGAATTCAGCCTCTTATTTCAAATTCTCAATTGCAGTAGAAAAATAATTTTAAAAGATTATCATTTTCAGAGATACAAAAAAAAAAAAAAAAAAGAGCCCACCAGAAGAAATTGGAGTCAATACAAGATTCATAAACTTAAAAACTAGGGTTTGATTAAAATAAGAGATGAATGAAGATGGGAATCAGACTGACGTGCAAATAGATAACTTGATCAGCAGAGTTCGGATTAACCGAGCTTATGACAAGTTGATATCTTTATCATCATTTTCCCAACCCAAAAACTCCATTGATTTGCCGAAATTCATGATCTAACATCAAAAAAAAATTACAAACATCGCAAAGTAATTATCGACAAGACAAAGGGGGACAGCGGCATAAAACCTAGAGGATTCAAGAAACAAAGAGAAACCTTAATCAGTTATGAACTTGAAAGAGCTGGAGAGGGAAAGATCGGCGTTTATTGGTGGTAAATGTGTGAAAGAACCTTATGAGTTATATAGAAAATATTCGCCGCAACAGTACGATTAGGAACGTTAATTGGGCCCCCCACGAATTAGGGCTTAACATAAGGTTTAAATGGTAATATGGTCTCAACTATCAAGCCCAAATAGACATCCAGTTCGGCCCAAGTCTAAATCCTGCCATCTGATTTTCAAACCCACATATTTGGGGTACAAGCATGACACTGCATGAAAATGTTCAAAAATAACTTCTAACATGAATTACTAAATGTTATGTGTTATAATAATATGAGTAGATATCAAAATTAGGACTGCCACTACCGTGGACGGATTCGGGGCCTTGAGGAGAAAACCAACTTTTATTACCGTCTAAGACTACTTTAAATGGACTATTTTGGCACAAAGACGTCACCAGTTAGACTGCCAACTGCCAGGCCTCTGTTGACACTTCTAAAAGAAATTCTTCATGCAAGAGTTAAGGTAATTTTATATTTAGGTTCAAGTATATATTTCAGCCACTATATCTCTTACGCTTATAGGAGGTATACCACTCACCAGGATCTCTATGACAAAAAAATTGAGAATTAATTTCTTTCTACAACTTGGTAAATGATTAATGCACATATAGCTGCCAATGCAAGAAGCAAGTCTTTCCCATGACTAAAATATTCTACGATAGCCATTTTGTTATTTTATTTTATTTTTTTGCTTTTTCACGAGTTTAAAAAAAAAGTATATTTTAATTTTCAAGTATCGTAGTTTATTCCAACTTGAAGAAAATACAACTATATTATTATTATTATTTTGCACAAAAACTCCAATACTTCCTTATATTCTCTACGACAGTTACACAAACAAACCACCCTCTAACAAATACTCCCTCCGTCCCACGTGAATGCAAACTTATTTCTATTTTGGTCCGTCCCACGTAAATGCAAACTGCTCAAAATGGAAACAAATTTATTATTTTATATTCACCCTACCCCACCTACTCATTCTCTCTCTTCATTTTCCACAATACAATTTATTCAACCAACCTACTATTAACTCCACTCATTCTCTCTCTTCATTTCCTACCACACATTTTCATTATCTTAATAATATTTCTTAGTTATTGTGTCCACAAAAATGGTTTACATTCACATGGGACGGAGGGAGTATTGATTATGGCACAAAGTAATCATCAGGATATTGGGTATATATTTTTATTTTTATTTTTTGATGGGAGGAATGCGATTTCATCATTTCTTTAATTTGTGTACTGTCACCGTGCCAATGTAATCATACTAAGTCAAAAGGATAGTGGGTGAAATAAAGAGGGTGAGGGGGCTGAGGGGAAAGAGGAAAGTGGGTGGGGTTGGGGTTATGTAAGGGACCATCAATATTGTTGGTCTTACAATCAAATGGAAATTTTAACACTTTAATAGATTTGTTTTTTTTTTCTTTTTTATGGTGTTTTGATTATTTACAATGTAAACATAGATACTAAACTAAATGCAATTGGGAGTTATGATCTCAACCACACATTATTTATATTGTAATGTCATCGTGCCATTGGCACGGGTAGGGGAGTACTAAAGTGGCCTTGGCCCAATGGTATGTTGGTGGCCTCCCGAAGGGGAGGTCACCGGTTCGATTCCCCTCAAGAGGAGTTTCTATGGTTTAATTCCTACCTTGGTTCAGGGTTCTTTGGAGCCTCCCGGGGCACATCCGTGCAGTTAAGGAAGCAGCATTGCTGGGCTTGTATCCTCAGTGTGGGGAGTTCAAATCTTGGCAGGAGCAGCTGGAGCAGCCAATTGGTGTTGTAAGAGTGATGTAATTGCCTCGGCAAAAGACTGAGGAGCCCATTGGTGATGTAAGAGTGATGTAAATGCCTTGTAGGAGGGCTCTCTTGGGGCTCTGCAGGTATAAGGGGTATCACTGCCACAGGCTGCAGAGACATCCCGCGATTTACCTCCACCAGCACATCTGTGGGGCTGCACTGTCAATTAGTCCCGCGGTTTGGAACCTGGGTATCAAAAAAAAAAAAAAAAAAGTAAAGAGAACAAATTAAGGTTTCTTGAGAAAACAAAATATACCTGTTTAACCTTGACTTACTACTGGTGCTTACCGCTAAAAGAAATCATTCATGCCTTGCTGCTGAGGCTTCAAATCAATTAGTATTAGCATCTTGTTAAGGCACTTATTAGACAAATAAACCCATTAGCACAGTACATGAAATTCCATCACTTTAGTTGTATACAGGACTATGGCCGTAATGTTACTCCCTCTATCCCTAATTGAATGGCCTATTTTGTCCCAAAATAAACGACCTTTTGAAACCATTCCTTCAAAAAACTGTCCTGAAATGATTTTTTTCAATTTTTTTCATAGTTCATTATATGTTTGCAAAACTAAAAATTTAGAACGTTGGTAAGAATTTTATAATTTTTTCTATTAAAAATTAATCTTTTCAAAACGACTCTTTAATTCAAAATGGTCATTTATTTAGGGACGGAGGGAGTATTTTAGTGACTTATACTGACATAAAAATCAATTAACATCATCAACAAAACATAGAAGTACAAGATTATAAAGAAAAGAGATTACAATTTCAGTTAAGCTGTTAACCATAAGATTATAAAAACATGCTCATACCTCTTTGTTGTGAGTTCAGGCCTTGAGCTACAGCAGTTGGGGAAGTTATATGTTGAATCAATAAATTTGAACACTGACCAAGTGCCAGATTGTTGCAACATCGCAAGAGGAACCAGACTTACTCTTGAGTTATAGAAACAACCATATGACAAGTAGGCATCACTGCATCACAATAAGCATACAAGAAACGCAAATATAGGTACCCTCAATGTGTCTAGCAGGAAACAAGAAGAATTCTACCATAGGAAAGGTGTGATTCACAAACTAATATGAAGATCATTATAAGTAGCTTAATGTCTTTCTTGCAACTCAGTCCCCTAGTAGTTTGACATGTAAAAGCCAAATGACACTGGAAAACAAGAAAATATATCTATGGCACCATGCTCGTAAAGTCTGAAGGCAAGATTCCAACAAACTATGAATTTTGGTGCAATAATCAATTCTTCCTACAAGTGAAATCTCAGCTAAATCCCATAACAGTAAATATCAACCAAAATTAGGATTTAGGTACATTTTAAGGCAGGGCAGGGCAGAGCAGAGCTAATTATAAGCAGATTTAAGTTTTGCATCTAGTTTCATGACGGTAGTAACACCAAGTTCTCGAAAAATTAATCAAAAATCCCCCCCCCCTTTTCTAGTTCCAAGAAACTAATCCCTCCATAACTAGGCAACAGCAAATTCAATTCTTGAATACCAACATAAACTACAGTTCAAAAAAAGAACTTTAACATAAAAACAAAAATAAAATAAAAATTTGAGGTAGCAATCAGAGAACTTTGAAGGTATTATATGATGTGATACAGCATGCATGTTCAGATCAAATAATCTCATCATTTTGCTAACCACAAATGTTAAATTGGACCTAATTGAACCAATTCAAAGACAAAATTCGAAAAATAAAAGCAGTAAATTAATGTATTATGGCAAATGATTGAAACAAATTATACCAGATCTCGAATTTACCTTGCACTCTTGCAGCTATAACACACCGTGAGAAAGACAACGGGTGTGAGATTAAGTTTATATAGAGAAAAATTAGGGTTTCACTTGGTTGGCCCGAGGTAGATGGAGACACCATACGTCGCCGTAGGCATCTTTAACCAGTTCTATGCAGCATCGAATGCAAATATATGCGGCCCACATGGGGTTTGTGAGTGCCAATTTTAATTCTTCAGGAAATAAATTAAAATGACATTAGAAAATCGATTTCACAGTTTAAAAAAAGAGTTCCGACTTATAAAACTAAATTTTTTTTAAGCATAAGAAAAAAATATTTTTGTGTCGCTGGCATTTAAACACAAATACATTAACTTTTTTTGCTCGCTACATTTTCTACATTAACAATGTCACTGTTTTACACTAACAATATCACTCTTTTTACCCTAACACTCTTTTTACACTGACAATTAATAATAAATACATTGACACAGTCTTTTACATTGACATTTTTTTACACTAATACTGATATTTTTTTACACTAACACTATCACTTAATAATACATTAACTGGCACTATTTTACACTAACGCTTTTTTATACTAACACAGCAGAGGCGGACCCAGAATCAAAATGGAGGGGGTTCACTGTTGGAAATGGATAACGGAAAGTTAAGTTTAACTTAACATTGATCTAGTTTCTAACGGAAGTTCGTTATGTGTTAACGGAACTAGTTACAAATTGTATTCTACATTTGTTGTAGATTACTAAAATCATTGAATATCTCAAAACCATTTAGGGTGAATGAGAATTAATGACAAATATCTTTTGTAACTTAACAAAGTTGGTTAAAAGGATCAATTTGATTGTTTGGATCAAATTGGGTTTGTTGCATTCAATCCTTCAAAGTTCAAAGTTCAATTCACACATACTGTATTTCTACCCTTCCTACCCTCTAGTAAGATAGATTAACATATCCAAATCATTGCATATTGTTGCATTCAATCCTTCAAAGTCCAAAGTTCAAAACAAAGTGTTGTTCGTTATAGTAATTGATTTGGAGTGCTCCTATCATTTACTTGTAAGTCGTTTTATCTTACTAGAAGATTGCCATATAAACCATAAGCACATGTGCGGGGCAATAACTTCTTACGGAGATTGTATTTGATACAAGACTCGACTTGTTTTATTGTTCTTTCAATCTCCGTTATCTTTTTTTGTTAAGTTTCTAGTTAAGTTCTTGAGAAGCCTACACAATTTTAACCAACATTCACAAATTACATTAACCAAAAACTTCAAAAAATTAATGGTTTATTACATACTAAGCGTCTGTTTTTGGCCAAGGGGGTGGGCAAACTGGTAATTGGGGGGGTGCACTTGGTACTAATTTTTTTTTTTTTTTTTTTTTTTGCAAGGTCAACCTTGACTTTGGGGGGTTCCCCTCCACCCCCTTTGAAAAGGGTGTGTCCGCCCCTATAACACAGACACTTTTTTATCCTAACATCGATACTTTTTTATCCTGACACTTTTTTACACTAACACTAACATTTTTTACATGTACACTAACACTAACACTCTTTTAAACGTACATTGGTACTTAATCACACATGCACTGGCACTCAAAACACACGATGATCTAGCACTTTTTAAACAAGTCGATTGCGACTTATTAAGTACACTAGCATTCTTGTAAATACAATTCACCCAATTTCACCCAAAATCAGTTTCTTTTTCCAATTCAAGATTTAGGTATTGTGTGAAAGAAAGGGGTCATCATATTGCAAGGACCACAGAAGGTAGCCGTAAAATCAATGACGATAAGCTTGTTGGATGGCTTTGAATTGTTCACTTGTCAAAACTTGAGCTAATTTTACAGTCGGGACAAAAGCAACAACCACATAACTAAATCAAGGATAAAAAAATTAGGGTTATCGCCGACGAAGGGAGGTTAGGACGAATTGACTTACCTGAAAAGGAGCAAGGCGAAACGAGACTGAGATTGAAGTCTTGAGATTGAAGTTTAAGACTGGCTTCCTGATATGGTGAATGTGGTAATGTGAGAGAGCGGGGCGAAGAGCAACCGTCGTATCAAACTTACCGGGGGAAACAAAACCCGTTTTTTTAGCTTATAAAAATGCACATTTTTTGTTAAATTTTGACTTAAAAAAAAAAAAAAAAAGAAGTTAAACCCCCATTGCTATTTTATGCATAAAGAAAAGTTATTTCACAACTACGGAAAAGCAAACTAATAATTATACAAAGTTTGCGATAACTCCATAGTGTTTTTTAACATACACCACCGTACAAAAATAAGAACAGTGAAGGGTACGTAAAATGGTCATTAATACTATCTGCATTTTTTGCCAGAATGTGAACTACTGAATTTTCCTTACGGTAGTCAAAACAACACCGGTACTCCCAAGCCGCCGCCTCCCAACCACAGTGCCGCTGTCTTGCCACACCGCCGCCTCCCCATACCTCCTTCAAATATTTCCTTGAGAGTTTCTTCACCCAACCAGGCATAGTTGCTGAGAAAAGCATGCTTTGCCGCACTGCTGGAAGCTTTTCTAAAATTATTTCCACATCTTCTTCAAATCCAACAGCAAGCATTTGATTGGCTTCGTCAAGGACCAAGAATTGAACTTCCCCCAATTTCAGGCTGTTACTGTTTATCAAATCAATCATTCTACCAGGAGTACCAACCACCACATCAACTCCACGGTTAATTGCACTTTGCTGTAAATTATAAGAGACTCCACCATAGACACAAACATTACTCAGATATGGCGCAGACCTAATTCCACAATTTCGTGTAAAATCATACGAAATAATTCTTAACATTTCGTGTATATTCATACGAAATCTAAAGGAAAATTTCTCCTGTGGATTTCGTGTGAATATACACGAAATGTTGAGAACAATTTCGTATCATTTTACACGAAATGTTATTCAACATTTCGTGTATATTTACACGAAATGAACTGGAACTGGAACTTTAATTGTCACTAATTTATTTCGTGTGAATATACACGACGTTGTCAGATATGTTTCGTATGAAAATACACGAAATATTTGTTAATATTTCGGGTAAATCTACACGAAATAACTCAATACATTTCGTGTATTTTCATACGAAACATATCTGACAACGTCGTGTATAATCACACGAAACATCCGCATACGGGTGAGGACAGTTTTATCCATTGTCCGTGCCTTGCAAATAAGGTGCCTTGCAAATAACTACGCCCGATTAATTGGCATTAACCTTGTATAATTAATCTAAACATTATGATTTTTGTTGTTAACTATTCTAACTTAATTAGAGAAATCAATCGATTAATAAAAGAGCAATTATGAGAATTAACCCACATTTGTTTTTATAACAACCCAAACATAAAGACCCATAATTTCTTAAAAAAGAATTCAATTTTTGATTAATTATCCACAAAACAAAAAACAAAGGTCACACCTTAAATTATACTTTTGAAAATCAATTTTAATATACAATTTTTCCAACACTTAGGCATCCAATTTCGGCCAAGAGGGAGTTGGGAGGCATCATGACTGCAGTCCCAAATGAAATGCAGAATTCTCCGGTGCAATGGGAATTTCCATAGACAGCAAACAAGGAAAGGAAAATATTGTCCGTTTAATCGTGGTTGATATTAGAACCATTCAATTTACATCTTAAACTAATTAAATAATAAACTCACATTATAATTGGCCAACTAACAATTTTCTTTCATCAAATCTTGTCTATATTTGTTTGCTATAAATTAAGATTTATCATTATTTTAAGTGAAAAGACATGCTAGTAGTGCATCTCAATGGCGGACTCATATTTTTTATTTTTTTGGGCAAAATTATTTTTGTTAGTAAAAGGGGTAAAAAAAAATTCAGTATATTTTATTTCTTCACTCAAAAGGAGACAAAATTTAATATATTGCAGTAATACCTCTGGCCTTTATAAAAATTGCAATAGCAATTTGTTTTTTTAGACAAACGGGGGCCACCGGACCCATTAGACCTCAGCCAGTGATGCAGCGGATTGTCTGCCTAAGAGCATTCACAGTGATGAACGAAAAAATCGTTCACCACGTGAACGAAAAAATCGTTCAACACGCATGTGAACGAAATTTCATTTACATCAGATTACATGTTGTAGTGGTGAACGAATTTTCGTTCACAGATATATTATTGTAATAATAATTTCTTGTTATAAAATTAATAATATACAATATTAAATATTACTCCCTTCGTTTCCCCCAAAAAGTCGCAAAGTTGGCATTGTATGAGATTAAAAAGAGTGTATATTGTATTAAGTGTTGTGAGTATAAAAAAGTGATTTAAGAGAGAGAAAGTGGGGTAGAGAATAGTTAGTGGATAGTTATTGTGAGTATAGCAAGTGGGTCACATGAATAAAAAAGTATTAAAAAGTTTTAATTTTTGGAGTGTGTCTTTTAATGAGGCTTTGACCAATTAGTCTCCTAGCCAAATAAAAACTACATTTAAGGACTAACATTATCAAAACTCGCCAAAAAGTCCTTAAAAATTTTGTGGACCAAATTACCCCTCTTCCTCTCTCAGGCGCGCGTCTAAAAAATTTAAGCACATTACGCTTTCTCTCTCTCTCTCTCTCTCTCTCTTCCTCTTCTCTCTCTTTCTTTTTTTTCTCTTAAATTTTTAAAATGTAATATCTCAAAATCTAAAAGTCAAAAAAATAATCTGAAACCACTGTTTTAATCGCATCGCCAAGACGAATCAAACAAGTTTACTCATCATATATTTCAAAATTTATAAATAAAATAAAATTATTTTTCACTTGTAAAAATGTTAGAAAATAATTTATCATTTGTTCACACATGAGTATAACTATATAATGATTTTCACATTTATAAACTGAGAATTCTATTTCACAGTTTCGATGTAAATAACTATATAATGGTTTTCACATTTATAAACGGAGAATTCTATTTCACAGATTCGATGTAAATAACTGTATAATGGTTTTCGCATTTATAAATTGAGAATTCTATTTCAAAGTTTTGATGTAAATGTTGGGATTGGAGTCCTAAACTATGAAGAAAAAGGAGTCTAAGTCGGAGGAGTTGGTGAAGATCAAGAAGGAAAATCCGGAGGTGTTTCTGTTGGACTGGGCGACCGCCCATGGGGGGTGGTGGGCGACCGCCCACATGGATGTAGGGTTTCGAGGGTCCATGCGCAGCGGAATAAGCAATAACTCGAAAAACCCCAAGCCCTAGAATCCGTTCTAGATGAATAATTAAGAGAGATGAAATAGAATTACCAACCTTAAATGCTTTTGCCTTTGATAAACTTGACCCAACTCCAGATTGAATGATCTTGTTGATCCTTGATGAACGAACGGGAATCACGAACCAAAGATCTTGATGAACGAAGATCCTCTATGTTTATCCACGCGCGGAACGAACCCTAGAACTCTTCTAGGAGGATTGCTAGATCCAATTGATTGAAACACCTTTCAATCAATGAAGAACAATGGATTTGGTGGTGTTTGATTCTCAATTCTCAATTGAAATTTCCCACTCTAAGTGTTTCTCTCAAGCCAAAACGTTCTAATGACGGCTAGGGCAACCAGGGGTAAGTATTTATACGTTATAAAACTTTTTCCCTCGCGAAAACCCTAGTTTTAAGTCAATTCCGCGTCAGTCCAGTGCCCAGGGGACGAGTCGTCCCCAGGGGACGAGTCGTCCCCCTGGCACCCGGCTTTCGAATGGCGTCCCCCTTAAGGGGAATAGTTGGTTACGGCACGGGGACGAGTCGTCCCCGAGAACAAAAACTCCATATTCTTCATTTTTGACAATTCGTTCGATGCGTGTGACCCCATAGGACCATACTATGTTGGCAATGAGTCCGATCACATCGATCCTCATAAGACATGAGCGGACTCTAGCAAGCCATCATGCCTACCCAAATAGTATAATATCAAGTTCGATTTTCCTACATAGAACATATCACAATCCCATTGTCACACGATGTTATATTGAACATGAGTCATGGTCCACGTCAACTCATATTGTTCAATGCTTTCGTTACCAAGTAAATTGATTAATCGAATGACATTAATCACATTAATTCATTCGGGCATGGCCATGCACTACATCAATCTTACTTACGAGTGGCCAAGCAAACATCTCTTTACGAGGGACAATTTCCATCTTGACTTATCATTCTTCCCAACAAGAATCATACCATGCCAATGATAGCCCTTATTGTCATCCGGTTAAAGATAACGTTAAACTATATCAAACATGATATTCATCAAGCGGAAGACGATGATAATCTCAGGTCAAAGGATATCAATGATATGACTATATGAGATTTAATTATGACATATGACCATGACATAAATCTCATAATGGGTCAAGTCCAGTACCTTGTTTTCTAACAAGTACCCATGAATCTAATGTGCATCTCCATGCATATAATCATCATATGATTATCCATTAGACTTCATACTAGTGCTTCATAAGTACTAGGGACACGATTATTATAACTAAACATGCAAACTCATATAATAATCAAAGAAGCAATCTCATATATAAATGAACAATGACATTACATAAAGGTCTATCTCTATAGGCCTAGGGCACTAACACCTACAGACTCCCACTTGCACTAGGCCCAATCATTCATGTATCTTATATCCATAGACCTAACATGACCATCATGTTTAGCTTGTGGTAAAGGCTTGGTGAGAGGGTCTGAAATGTTGTCATCCGTTGGTACTTTGCATATCTTGACGTCCTCCCTTTCACAGATTTCTCGAATGAGATGGAAGCGTCTCAAAATGTGTTTGGATCGCTGATGTGACCTTGGTTCTTTTGCTTGGGCAATAGCACCATTGTTGTCACAGAACAGCTCTATCGGGTTAGTGATACTCGGAACGACTTCTAAGTCACTAACGAACTTCTTGATCCAAACCGCCTCCTTAGCCGCATCTGATGCTGCTATGTACTCGGCTTCTGTTGTAGAATCAGCAACAGTGCTCTGCTTGGAACTCTTCCAACAAACAGCACCTCCATTTAGCATAAACACAAAACCAGACTGCGATCTATAGTCATCTTTGTCGGTTTGGAAGCTTGCATCTGTGTAACCCTTTACAACCAGATCATCTTCCATTCCTCCAAATACCAAGAATACATCCTTAGTCCTTCTTAAGTACTTAAGGATATTCTTGACAGCTATCCAATGGTTCTCACCAGGATCAGACTGGTATCTACTCGTTGCGCTTAGAGCGTACGAGACATCGGGTCTAGTACATAACATGGCATACATGATAGACCCAATTGCCGAAGCATATGGTATATCACTCATTCTCTTTCGCTCATCATTTGTCTTAGGACAATGAGTCTTGCTAAGAGTAATGCCATGTCCCATTGGCAAGTATCCTCTCTTAGAATTTTCCATCTTGAATCTTCTAAGGACCTTGTCAATATATGTACTCTGACTCAAACCAATCATCCTTCTTGATCTATCTCTATAGATCTTGATACCAAGGATATAAGCCGCCTCACCCATATCTTTCATTGAGAAACATTTTCCTAACCAGGACTTCACAGTCTCAAGTGCAGGAACATTGTTTCCAATGAGCAAGATGTCATCGACATACAACACCAGAAATAGCACTATGCTCCCACATATCTTCTTGTATACACAAGGTTCATCTTCGTTTTTGATGAAGCCAAACTCTTTGACTGATTCATCAAAACGTAGATTCCAGCTCCGGGAAGCTTGCTTCAATCCATAAATGGATCTCTGCAACTTACACACTTTGTTAGAATCCTTTGGATCGACAAACCCTTCAGGCTGTATCATGTATACATCCTCGAGTAGGTTTCCGTTAAGAAACGCTGTTTTGACGTCCATTTGCCATATCTCATAGTCATAATATGCGGCTATGGCAATTAGGATTTTAATAGACTTAAGCATTGCTACGGGCGAAAAAGTTTCATCATAGTCAACGCCATGAATCTGCCTATACCCCTTAGCAACTAGCCTAGCCTTATAAGTATGTACCTTCCCATCCATGTCGGTTTTCTTTTTGAAAACCCACTTGCACCCTATGGTTTTTACACCTTCGGGTGGATCAATCAAGTTCCAAACTTGATTATCGTACATGGATTTGATTTCGGATTCCATGGCTCCTAGCCACTTGTCCGAATCAGGAGTGGACATCGCCTCTTGATAGGAAGTAGGTTCATCATTCTCAATGATTTCTACTTCATTACTTTCCGTCATGAGAAATCCATATCTCTCGAGTTCGGATCGTATCCTATCCGATCTGCGAAGAACTTGTGTATCTTGAACCGGTTCCACAACAGCTTGTGAACTTGGTTCCGTCTCTACTATTGGTTCCTTGTCATTTTTGGGTTCTTGAATTTCTTCAAGATCAATTTTACTCCCACTAGTTTCTTTAGAGAGAAACTCTTTCTCTAGAAAGACACCATTTCGAGCAACAAACACTTTGTTCTCGGATTGGTTGTAAAATAGATATCCTTTCGTTTCCTTGGGATAACCGACGAAAATACATTTATCAGATCTAGGTGCAAGTTTATGTTCAGAAACCAATTTCTTTACATAAACCTCACATCCCCAAATCTTCATGAAAGATAAGCTAGTCTTTCTTCCATACCACATCTCATGTGGGGTTTTAGGAGCCGATTTAGTAGGGACCTTGTTAAGTGTGAAAGCGGCTGTTTCCAAAGGCGTGTCCCCAAAAGGAAATAGGAAGGTTCACTTGACTCATCATCGATCGAACCATATCTAATAGAGTTCGATTTCTCCTCTCGACACACCATTCCATTGTGGTGTTCCTGTGGAGTAAGTTACGAAACAATTCCACAACTTTTAGGATGATCGTCAAATTCTTGGCTCAAATATTCACCACCTCGATCGGATCGAAGTGTTTTAATAGTTTTGCCAAGTTGATTTTGTACTTCACTTTGAAATATTCTAAATATCTCAAAAGCTTCACTTTTGTACTTCATTAGATAGACGTAGCCATATCTGGATAAGTCATCAGTGAACGTTATGAAGTACCGAAATCCTCCCCTAGCAATGCTATTCATTGGTCCACATACATCAGTATGTACGAGAGCCAACAAATCACTAGCCCTTTCACTACTCTTAGTAAAAGGTGCTTTAGTCATCTTGCCCAATAAACAAGACTCGCAAACATCATATGATTCATAATCACATGAGTCTAAATATCCATCTTTATGGAGTTTAGAGATGCGTTTCTCGTTTATGTGCCCAAGACGGCAATGCCATTTATATGTGTCATTCACATTATTTGGTTTGGATTTCTTACTAACATGATAGACATTATCAACATTATTCTCAACATCCAAGACATAAAGGCCATTAAAAGAATGAGCAACACAATAAAGCATGTCATTCAAATAAATCGAAAATCTCTTATTCGCAATAAGAAAATTGTAACCCTCATTGTCTAAACATGAAATAGAAATAATGTTTCTGCTCAAATCCGGAACATAATAACAGTTATTTAAAACTAAAATTAATCCGCTTGGTAAAGTGACTTCGTAAGTCCCTACGGCCAATGCAGCAACTCTTGCTCCATTTCCAACTCGTAGATCTACTTCACCCTTTTTGAGCAACCTTCTATTCTTTAGTCCCTGCACATTTAGGCAAATGTGAGATCCACATCCGGTATCTAATACCCAAGAACTAGAGGTAGAAAGTAAAACATCTATCATATAGATACCTGAAGTCATGGCAATCTCATTGCCCTTCTTCTTCAGTCCTTCCTGATAAAGTTTGCAGTTACGCCTCCAATGCCCAGTTTCCTTGCAATGGTAGCACACCGCATCCTTTTGGGATTTGGATTTAGGCTTCTCAGCAACGGCAACCTTTGCCTCCGGTTTAGCAACTTTTGCTTTACCCTTGTTTTTGAACCCCTTTCCTTTATTCACCATCAACACTTGATTGGTTTTCTTGGTAATATTGTTCTCCGCATTCTTTAGCATCCCATGCAATTCAGACAGAGATTTATTCATCCCATTCATGTTATAATTCGTAACAAACTGATTATAACTCTCAGGGAGTGAATGCAATATCATATCCGTAGCCACTCTAGCTGGATAGGATACCCAAGCCTCTCAAGGTGTTCGAGGTGACCCTTCATCTTCAACACATGAGGCCCGGACAGGTTGTCCTTCAATCATCTTGCATGAATGAAGAGCCTTCATAGTGTCAAACCTTTTCCGTACGTGCTTGCAATCGGAACATTTTCTTCAAATGATTTCCCAAATCATAGGCTTCCATGTGTACAAGGTCCTTCGAAGAGCCTTACACATGGTCGCAAGCATCGTGCAACCAACATCAATAGAATCATCCATATGCTTCTTATGTTGGTCCCTTTCCGCTTTAGTTGCATTAGCGGCTGGGTGGAACGGGTCCATCGAGAATGTACAACTTCCTTTCTTGTTTGAGAACAATTCTCAAACCGCGGATCCAATCCACATAGTTATTGCCATTCTCCTCTAACTTGTCCTTCTCAAGGACCGATCGCGATGACATGTTTTGATTATTGTTTACAGCCATTGATCTACAAAGATATGCAACAAGATATGAACACATATAAGTACCAATTCATTTAAGAGATTAATTAACGTATTTCACAAATACTCCCACTAAATTATATAACCTTCTTATACAAATATGTATAATATAATTTAATAGGCTAAGACCCAACTTTAATTTAATTTCAAGTCGGCTATGGCACGACTGCTCAAAATTAAACTAAAAAGGTAGATAACATTTATCAATCATATCTATATATGACTCTTAGATCATTATGAGATTATAGACATCTTATGTCACATGTTTCAATCTCATCTTATGCCTTAGGCCCAAAACCGTTTTGATAGCCTAATTGAGTTCAACCATGTTAAACGTATAGCAACCACTATTTGCTCATCTTGATCATACAAAGATAGAATTAATGCACCTCGCTATGGCGAGCCCACATAAAACTACCCGTGTACTCACAAGTGTTTAAACATGGGTGGCATAAAACAAACTCAAATTACAAAGAAGGTTCAATTTTTCATGCTTATCAATTAAATCCCAAGGTTGATTCATGAAAACTATATGAACATAATTATGAACATGGAATGATGCAACACATATTACATTTGATCAGTAATTACTAGTACGCGGCCACATGCTCCAAGATTATCCCACACTTCCATCGAAGTGCCTGTGGGGAAGGTTTTGGTGTCCAACCAATATACCAAGTAATACATCACAAATATCCTAGATTAATCACATTAATCATATCAATGAAATTGACATCCCATAATCTAGATTAATCATATTAATCATATATATATTACAATTTCATAATTATGGTATATCTATATATACTATTACTTCTCAAGTAAAACTCATACAATTTCATATTCTAGATCATGCACATCATGAAAATTCATATAATCATATTATATAATTATCATGATTATCTAACTAAGCATCATGAACGGGGTTCTGATACCACTGTAGGGTTTCGAGGGTCCATGCGCGGCGGAATAAGCAATAACTCGAAAAACCCCAAGCCCTAGAATCCGTTCTAGATGAATAATTAAGAGAGATGAAATAGAATTACCAACCTTAAATGCTTTTGCCTTTGATAAACTTGACCCAACTCCAGATTGAATGATCTTGTTGATCCTTGATGAACGAACGGGAATCACGAACCAAAGATCTTGATGAACGAAGATCCTCTATGTTTATCCACGCGCGGAACGAACCTTAGAACTCTTCTAGGAGGATTGCTAGATCCAATTGATTGAAACACCTTTCAATCAATGAAGAACAATGGATTTGGTGGTGTTTGATTCTCAATTCTCAATTGAAATCTCCCACTCTAAGTGTTTCTCTCAAGCCAAAACGTTCTAATGACGTCTAGGGCAACCAGGGGTAAGTATTTATACGTTATAAAACTTTTCCCCTCGCGAAAACCCTAGTTTTAAGTCAATTCCGTCGAGTCCAGTGCCCAGGGGACGAGTCGTCCCCCAGGGGACGAGTCGTCCCCTGGCACCCAGCTTCTGAATCTGGCGTCCCCCTTAAGGGGAATAGTTGGTTCTGGCCTGGGGACGAGTCGTCCCCTGAGAACAAAAACTCCATATTCTTTATTTTTGACAATTCGTTCGATGCGTGTGACCCCATAGGACCATACTATGTTGGCAATGAGTCCGATCACATCGATCCTCATAAGACATGAGCGGACTCTAGCAAGCCATCATGCCTACCCAAATAGTATAATATCAAGTTCGATTTTCCTACATAGAACATATCACAATCCCATTGTCACACGATGTTATATTGAACATGAGTCATGGTCCACATCAACTCATATTGTTCAATGCTTTCTCGTTACCAAGTAAATTGATTAATCGAATGACATTAATCACATTAATTCATTCGGGCATGGCCATGCACTACATCAATCTTACTTACGAGTGGCCAAGCAAACATCTCTCTTTACGAGGGACAATTTCCATCTTGACTTATCATTCTTCCCAACAAGAATCATACCATGCCAATGATAGCCCTTATTGTCATCCGGTTAAAGATAACGTTAAACTATATCAAACATGATATTCATCAAGCGGAAGACGATGATAATCTCAGGTCAAAGGATATCAATGATATGACTATATGAGATTTAATTATGACATATGACCATGACATAAATCTCATAATGGGTCAAGTCCAGTACCTTGTTTTCTAACAAGTACCCATGAATCTAATGTGCATCTCCATGCATATAATCATCATATGATTATCCATTAGACTTCATACTAGCGCTTCATAAGTACTAGGGACACGATTATTATAACTAAACATGCAAACTCATATAATAATCAAAGAAGCAATCTCATATATAAATGAACAATGACATTACATAAAGGTCTATCTCTATAGGCCTAGGGCACTAACACCTACACCGCCCACATGGACAGTAGGTTCGGCTTGGGGAATTTTCTTCTTGGGCGACCGCCCATGGGGTGGTGGGCGACCGCCCACGTGTCGGGAGAATTTTTTCTGCAGCAGATTTTGTTTCCTATTTTGATTAGAACTCTTCTTAAATTGATTTAGGGTTTCCTTGTATTACTATATAAGCATAGTTACGACCTAGAACTCATTGTAGCAACATATTAGAAGGTGTCTAATACATATTGGCTTGGCAATTGCCCCCGGACGTAGTTCATGTGTTGAATGAACCGGGTTAACAACTCTTGTGTTCTTGTGTGTGTGTTTCTTCCATTATTGTGCTTGTGGGTGTGTTGATTTCTTGTCTTGATTGCAACGGGATACCACCGAATTCACAACAACTGGTATCAGAGCATTGGTTCGGAGGATTCAAAATCTTTTTATTAGTTGATTAATTTTGAATCGCGTTCTTGGGGATTTTGGTGAAGCAATCAGATGAAGAACTCAATCGAGAAATTCAATGGTGTGAATTTCACGTTCTGGAGGACAAGGATTGAAGATTACCTTTATTGTAAGGATCTTCATAAACCCTTGAAGGAGAAGCCCGAAGACATGTCACAAGGGGATTGGGAGACGTTGGATCGGAAGGCATTAGGAGCAGTGAGGAGTGCTCTAACCGACGACGTTGCACGGAACGCTATGGAGGCCAAGACAACGGTGGAGTTGCTACAAACGCTGTCAGACATGTATGAGAAGCCGTCTAATATCAATAAGGTGCATTTGATAAAGAGGTTTGCGAATGCGAAGATGTCAGAGGGGCAGACAGCAGCAAGTCATATCGGCAATTTCAAAGGTATGGTGGACCAATTGAAAAGTGTTGATATTACTTTCTCCGATGAAGTGCTAGCTTGTTTTCTACTAAAATCATTGCCTGATAGTTGGGAGGTTACTGTCACAACGATTAGTACGTCGAAAACAGCATTGGTGTATACGGAGGTTAGAGATCTCATCCTTCAAGAGGAGTTGCGAAGGAAAGAGAAAAGGGGAGAATCTTCCGTAGATGGGGCTGCACTTAGGGTGGAGAGAAATAGGGGAAGACCGAAAAAGGGGAAAAAGGTCAAGTGCTACAATTGTGGCGAATTAGGTCATATCAGTTATGACTGTCCGGGCAAAGGTGGTAGTGCACACGTGGTGGATGATGGTGGGGATGTATTAATCCTAGGAGAGGAGCAGTCGGGTGAAGATTGGGTGTTGGATTCTGGAGCTTCTTGTCATGCTAGTGGGGATGCAGAATCAATGGAGCGGTATAAAACTGGAGATTTTGGGGTTATCTATCTTGGTGATGGTCAACCATTGAAGATCAAAGGTAAGGGGGATGTGATGATGAAGACACCTAACGGGGCTGTTTTACAACTACACAACGTGATGCATGTTCCGGATTTGAGGAGAAGGGTGATTTCTGTGGGACAACTTGACAGTGAAGGGTATGGTGTGTCTTTCATTGGTGGGTCTTGGGAAGTCACGAAAGGGGCTAAGGTGTTAGCTCATGGGGTTAAGGGGAAGATGTTGTACTCTACCTACAATGTCGACATTCGTTCCGGTGGGAGCAAGAGGCTAAAGAACCAGCCTATTGGTGTAAAAAGGAGAGACATCAAGAAACGGTATGTTAGGGGGGAGAAGGACACAAAGTTGATCAACGTGGTGTGGAAGTCCAAGTGCCCTAACAGAGAGCGTATTCAGACCGAAAGCAGACGATGCAAGAAACAAGGTGTGTCCAAGTTTCAAGGGGAAGCATTGCGAGAAAGGTGGGTCTGGAGGGAGAAGGCGAAGTTAGACTTGCGGGGAGAAATCAAGGTAGAAGCTGATTTTGGGAGGCAAGAACAATCTAACACGGAGAGGTTGAAACGTCGCTTGGTTTCAACTCGCCTTATCACTTGAGCGGGAGGCTCGGTAGTGTCAAGCCAATATGGGGGAAATGTGTTCGAAGGTCATTACTCCGTGGTGGGAGTTGATGGGTGTTCTATGCTTGTTAGTTTAGCTTGTTAGTTTAGTCTCCGGTGGGAGATTGTTGGGATTGGAGTCCTAAACTATGAGGAAAAAGGAGTCTAAGTCGGAGGAGTTGGTGAAGATCAAGAAGGAAAATCCGGAGGTGTTTCTGTTGGACTGGGCGACCGCCCATGGGGGGTGATGGGCGACCGCCCACATGGACAGTAGGTTCGGCTTGGGGAATTTTCTTCTTGGGCGACCGCCCATGGGGTGGTGGGCGACCGCCCACGTGTCGGGAGGATTTTTTCTGCAGCAGATTTTGTTTCCTATTTTGATTAGAACTCTTCTTAAATTGATTTAGGGTTTCCTTGTATTACTATATAAGCATAGTTACGACCTAGAACTCATTGTAGCAACATATTAGAAGGTGTCTAATACATATTGGCTTGGCAATTGCCCCCGGACGTAGTTCATGTGTTGAATGAACCGGGTTAACAACTCTTGTGTTCTTGTGTGTGTGTTTCTTCCATTATTGTGCTTGTGGGTGTGTTGATTTCTTGTCTTGATTGCAGCGGGGTACCACCAAATTCACAACAGTAAATAACTGTATAATGATTTTCACATTTATAAACTGAGAATTCTATTTCACAGTTATATGTATTTCACAGTAATTTTGCTTAAACAACTGATAAATTTTTGAACTGTGATGCGTATTTCACAGTTATTTTGGTTAGAGTTTGAAGTCTATTTCACATTTTTGAAGTCTATTTCAAAGTTTCGATGTAAATAACTGTATAATGGTTTTCACATTTATAAACTGAGAAGTCTATTTCACAGTTTTGATGTAAATAACTGTATAATGATTTTCACATTTATAACTGAGAATTCTATTTCACAGTTTTGATGCAAATAAATGTATAATAGTTTTCACATTTGTAAGCAAGCAGAACCAGAAGCAGAAAGAGCAAAACCCTAAGCAAGCAACCAAATATAAGGCCCATTATGTCAACTTAATAACCCCAAATGTCTTCTAGGCTGGCCTGTTCTTACATAAAGTAATGGAAAATATAAGACATAATGATAACCAAGAGTCCACCAGCATAGACTTAAGTAATAAATATGTGACTATCTCCACAGGTAAGCATTAATGGTAAGCATTCTAATTTATTTCTTACCACGATATATGTCGGAATCTCCATTCAACTCCACGCAGATCTTTGGCTAGAAGCTCCCGTGAAGGCCTCTGCTGTTATAATCCTATAATGAAAATCCAGCAAATAAGGATTTTCATCAATTGAAAATGGAATACAAGCATGAAGAGGTGTATAATATCCAAAAATGTTCAGATACTGAGCCTAATTTCTGACATAACAAATAGGCTTGAAAGGAAAATGTAGCAGAACTACTAGAGGAGGGAAGCAGTCCTCAGCAGCTCTACGAGGGACCGAGAAACCTCCATGAGTGTCTTGCAGAACATGTGGGGGTCGTGGACTTGCGACCAATACCCTCAGTGTCATCGTCTTCAACTTCAGTTTCAACTTCTCCTTCCCTCCATTTTCACTCAAGCTGTCATACACAAAAACACGTCAGCCCACAAGCAAACTTGACACAATTCCCAATAGAATCAACACATACATCTAGCTAGGATTACTAAAGCTAGATTCTTTTTTGCTTCTGAAATATAATTTAGTGGGAAAAAACATAACCAATGTAAGTAACTATAGTCGTTATCCCAATGCAATTTAAGGAGAAAAAAAAACAATCACTTAACTAGCTCTATTAAAGTCATTTTCCTTGGTTTAGAATGCAAGAACCTCTCTCAAAAGCAAGAAAGCACAAGTAAACACACACGAATATAAACTTAAAACAATCTGAAAGTGGGGAAAACTCATTTTATTTTTGTTTACTTAAAAGCCAATCAATTGATTCTTAGTCCAGATAATGCAAATTTAATATAGATAACCAACCTGAGGCTCAGGAATCAATGAAACTTTAGCATAAACATCATGGTATACAATATGTCGTATAAAAGTGAGACTTGAAATCGCTCAAATGCTTTATAATAAATTATGTTTTATGATCAATTACATCGCCACGTTAGTAGAAAACAATCAATGATTAATTTGATATACGTGAGATCCGCTTATATAGCCATAATAGAATTCAAAAAGTAGAATATATAAAAGGTGTTATAGTGCAACAACAACAACTCCTTCCGTAGTGACAGATCCTCATTGATGGATGTGTTTCTACATATGCAAATAATATACTCTTAGACTTATTAGGTGCTCAACCTTGGGTATTTTAATAGCTTTCTGGAGTGTTTATCAGTACAAGAAATAGAAGGAAAGTTGCATGGATTATGGTATTAAAGAGTACAAATATGAAGATCAAGAGCGGAGTGGCAAATGAGAAAAGAATGAAAATAACAGAAGGAAAATAAGGATTTGACCCTGTACAACCTAGACCATTGGATATTACTCGTTAAGATTTTTTCAACAATATGTGGCACGTCTATATCGTAGTCCGTATGAATAAGTTACTACCTCCGAAAGTTTACTGAAAAAGGTACAAGTCCACAGCGCACAAGGGGCGACCGCACCAGCCAAGGAGGGGGCGGCCGCACCAGAAGACAAAAATATTAGTTGAGATTCATCCAAGGTGGGCGGTCGCACCCCTAGCCTAGGGCGGCCGCAACCACCCCGTCCTTCCGTCAAACAACTTCAAATTTCCAATTTTGGCTAAGATTTGGTGGTTGTTTTCTAATTTTTGATGCATTTTCTCCCTATTATAAATAGAACAACTCCAGCCACTTTCTAGGTGAAGTTTTATTATTCTTTTCAAGTAGAGACAATGATTCAAGTATTGTTCTTCAACTTCAAGGATTATCAAGTTTTTATGTTTTCTTATTTATCTCTTGTATTCAATACCATGAATATGAATAGCTAAATATCTAGATTTACGAATTGGATGTAACGAATAGTTGATTTTTATGATATGATATTTTAATTCTTTCATTCAATTGGGGATTTAGTTTGACATGATAACTTTAATTCCGTTCTAGGATTTCAATTTTATAATAAGATATTATTGGCACTTTAACTATTAGGGTATAAATTCTTTCACTTGCGTGGAGATTTATACGTAGACTATTATTGTGTTGAATATATTCAATTGAGTAATTTGCGAAAGTCAAGAGAATCTATGTTCTAATATTCTTGTTTTCTTAATAAACTATTTGCATGTTAATCGGACCTTTCAAAAAGAATAATATAAAGAGGGTAAAAGAATTGCAACCCAGCCACATTACCGTCTCAATTTTTAAATTAGAGAATGGATCCTAAAACCAGATTGATCCATTAGTTATCTAAAAAGCATAAAGTGACGGTATTCGTGAAACCCAACCACAAAAATGGTACTCCGTAGAAGACTTTTCTATCCACTCTACATATGCATACATGTTTTGATGGTGCCACAGAAGATGGCGGCAACAGGCCCAAAGCTTTGTAGTCTACGGTTGAATACTCGGCCTTCTTCTTCTACATAATCTGCACATAAATAATCGTGAACTAAGTTGGGGTTGCACCTGCTATGGTCCTCCAACGTGAGAATAATGAGTATTTCGGCAAGTACAAGAGAAAATGTTGAGGGTACAAAGAAGAGAAAAGAGGAGGGTAGACTTACAAATTAGGGTATGAAATATTTTTATATAGTACCTTGATCATGTGAGGTGCATGTGACTATTGCCACGTGTCAGACTAGGACTGGCCTTCATGCGAGCACTAAAATTTAGCGAAGACGTTATACTTTTTTGACAAATTCTTATTGAGTATAACGGATTCGGAGGGACCCCCACATCACGTGTATAATGTTTTTAGTAGCTTCTAGATTGGGCCATGTCGGAAAATGTCGCCCATGGCGACATATGAGCTCTATCTCACTCATGGGTCCTCTTCAGCTCTCCCATTCCGGTGAAAATGTCTAAGTATACATGTCACCGGCATGATGTCGCTCTATGAGCTGTAGCCCCCAAGATTACGGGACAAGTTGTCCTCAAGCGAGATCCTGAATGGTTGAGATTTGTTTATTAGTAATAATTACGATTTATGTTTGATTAAGATTTTGGCAACTGAGCTTAGGCGACTTGTACGTATTCAGGAGTACTTTTACATGTCACATAATTGAGATAAGGAATTACGCTCTTAGTTACTTGATGTCTCGTTCGATTTGTATGACCTTCCACATTCATGTATATGTATTGTTTTAAATTATATATACCAACATGGCGAATAAACTTTTGAAAATGAGCTCTAATCCTTGAATTCTTTTTTTTTTTTATTTAGCGAAAAGGGCAATGCCCCCTATATTTTATTGAAAATTAAAAGGTACAAATAGGTGATGGAGGACTAAGCCAGAACCATCACAAAAGAAAAAGAATAAATAAGAAGAAAAACCATAAAAAATAAAATAAATAAAATTAAAAGGTCAAACAAATTGCCTTTTATTAATCCAAGGCCTTTTAGGCTTGAGGTTTTTTGATTTAGCTTTCGATCCAGATTTTTCTCGTTTCCCTTTAACCTTTTGAAAGCCATCTTCTTCATCGTAATAATCTTCAAAATTATCACAGTCAGCCATTGGAGCCCACAGATCAACATGAACTCCTCCAACTATACCCCCATAAGTGCGAGCTTCTTGATATGCCGAAGGAGAAGTAGCAGAAAGATCGCCTTCCGGTTCAGAATCGCATTTTTCTCAAAGAGTAAGAGCTTCTTTTAGGTTTTTTGGGTTTATAAATTCGGGATTAAAGTATTTAGAATTTGGCGTACGAGCAGTAGAGGGACGTAAGTTAGGAGCTGATGAAGCTTGAATTTGTCTAACCTTTTTCCGAACGAGATTTAGTGCTTCTCTATCCAAAGCAGGAGTCGTCATAGGGATGGATGGTGAGGCAGTAGACCCATTTTGAATGGCCAAAGCCCCCATCTGCGCTCCAAGCGCAGCAGTAGCTACCAGAGTTTCATTGCCTGTATTTATATCAACAATAGTTGTGTCATCCAAGCCTACCAATTCTTCACCTTGAGTGTCAACCGTCTCATTATGGGTATCTATATCTTCACAACCATTTTCGGCTGACTGCTCGTTAGATTGAACAATCCCCCCATCAAGATCAACAACCTCAGTTTCTTGAGCAACACCATCAGTTTTCGCACCACTACTAGATACGACCTTTGGAGGATTAGATTCAACCTGCTTTGGAACATAAACCTTTTCACCCTTCTCCACTTGCAAGGCTGATTTTGAATCCTTAGGTTTTGAATTAGGATATACGGACTTTTGGGCATTAAGAGAGGGATTGGCCTTTCGACAAACAGAAATATCATGACCCAAAATAAAGCAATGCTTGCAATACTTAGGAACATTGTCATACTCAACCTTTTGAACAAAAATCGGCCAAGCATCACCACAGTCAATGAAAATCTCATGGGGGAGCTTCTTAGTAGCATCAATTTGGATAAGAATTTTAGCAATACTAGGTCTAGAAAGTTCAGCGGTGGCTTTGTCAAGAGATAAAGGGGTTCCAATCATAGAGGCTGCTGCAAATAAAAAAGGTTTGTTCATCAAATGAATTGGAAGTCCCGGAAAACCAACCCAAACCGGGACAATAGGAGACTCCTGCTTCGGCCGCCATGATGGTGACCAAGCAAGGGTTCGCATAGGAAATCTATCAACATACCACACATCTTTCATGAACAAACGTTGATAATCTTCATCGGTGGACAATTGAATGAGCATATGACGATTATCCAAATGACCAAGTTTGTAATTACCTTTCAGATGGAATTTAGCAAAGGCAATTCTAGCATCCTCCATGGAAGGTCTGCCATTCATGAATTTACCAACCTAAGTGAACTGAAACGGCTTAGCAAATGCGGCAAGAATTTCCTTAGAAAGCTTTATTGCCGACAAACCTTTATGAGAGCCAGTTTGAATAGCTGAGAGAGGGATATTGTTCTTAGCAGCAGTTGGATCTCCTTGAGATGAAGGGGTTGCATTTTGAGAGAATAAGTAGCAAAAGATTTAGAAACGGTCAATGAGGGGATTTGATTTGTAGCGAATGTGGGGATGATTTGCGATTGAGGGGGCTGCAGTTGTGCCGCAATACCATTAGGGTTTCCATGCGGCAAACCCTAGTATGGCGCCGCCCTCTAACCCTAATTCCCATGCACCTTAATTCTCACTCTAAAATCTCTTTTAACAAATATGTTTGGCTACTTGAGATGCTTCCTTGTGATTATGATAAGACTGTTGTACCAATTTGTACACTTTTTGATAATGATTTTAAAATATGATTCTAAACTATGACTTAATCGTGTCGGTTGGTAACCTTTTTATGATTTTCAAATGATCACTAAGTTGAACAGCTCGTCATGGGGACGTGACATGACGCTATAGCTTGTGTTTAGGCATTTGCACCACTGAGGATGTGTGTACTGATTATGAACCCTTCGTTTGGGATCCTATATGAAATCAGTTGTTAGACCGCTTAAGTGATCATAAAATTTGTGAAAATATGTGAACAGCGTTTTGGATGCCATGTGATCTTGAACTGTTTGAAACTGAAACTGAAAGGTTTTGAGATAAAATGTGTTTTCGTTTCTTAAATGATTTTTGTATAGCTTCTTTGTGGTCTAACCCTCCTTAGAAACCGAAGAGGCGACATATGAATTTACTGAGCATTTGTTCGCTCATCCTTTCATCTTCCTCCTCCTTCCAGGTTATAATGCGAATCTATTGTAAAGTTGAGATAGGAAGTTTTGAACGTCAAGTACAATGCAACAGCTCCTCCAGTTGGCTCTCGGTACAAGTTTTCGATTTTTATTTATGTTTAACTACTATTTTCTTTCCGGGACAGAGAGGGAGTAGTTCATAAGTCTAAACAGTATTCTTCTTCTTCTTTTGCAGCTCAAGAGGAACATGAGCCCAGTTGCTAGTCAATCTGAATCCTTGGTTCTTTCTATATCTGAAATCACTTCAACAATTGCATCTTCTACGACAGAACATGAAAACTTCATTGAAATAGGATGTTTCTTTTACCCTGTTTCCTCGGCTTTAGTGGAGTACCAATCTGCTCCAATAATGGGGATAATATACTCGCTATCCAAAAGCGTAGATATAGCAAAATAGATTGTCAGGAGCAGAAAGAGATTCGTAAAGCACCTCAAGATCTCTATTCCATAGATGTTTATGATGAACCGCACATCAAAAGCACAAGCGGGAGGGTCAAATTCAAACTAGAGCGTGAAAGGAGCTCGAGATCTTCAATGAACTTGTCAGAGGTGGGTCCGTACACGGAACCATTATATGAGACTTCTTTTGTCCATTGACAAAGAAGGTTATGGAAAATCCCGTTACCATAAAGTGGGGTCACAAATGAGAGAACGGCAATCAGGGAGTGGTACCAGAAGTACGAAAACTACTACAAATTAGTTTACCCCAAGACAGGGCAGAAGATAATGAGTATAATTTTTGTGCACAAATATGGCTCTGAAAGCAACAATTAAGCAGTGGGTGGAGGGGAATGAAGCAGCAAGGATCAAAGTAGCCCGGTCAGCCCTGGCTGTAGCCGGTACAAAAACTATGGTTCTTGAAGCAGCAAGAGATTTGCAGAGCCTCAGCAAGAAGCAGCAATGCAATAAGGTACAAGTTTGCAATGCGGGAATTGTGCCGTTTCTTGGAATACTTCTGGAAAACGAAGACAGAAAGGTGTTTTAAACTCTTGAATCACGGAAAGATTTAGCTGAGGATGATGATGGAGCCAAGGTAATTGTTTTTTCCTGAAACCCGTAAACTGTCTTCTGCATTATATGTTTCCATCTACCTCATCAGAATCCTCTTATACCTCATAAAATCCCCCATATCATCAGCTACCATTGTGTCTGTGATCAAAAGACTGAAGCCAGTTACTCCCTCTATCCTCGAATAAATGTCGCGTTTGACTTGTGGATATTTTTAAGGAGTGTGCTTTACTAGTTTGTACATTATCAAAATTGCACCAAGTTTAATTCCTAATTTGGAAACGCGACACTTATTTTGGGACGAATCAAAAAGGAAAGTGCAACATTTATTCTGAGACCGAGGGAGTATAATACCTCATCAACAGCCCGAATGGTGAACTTGTGGTTATATCAATTAAGTTTCTTATCTCTATTTCATCGTTCATGGGCCATACACTAGTCGAACGACTCTGCGAAACCCAAGGCCAACCAGAGGCCATACTCCAAGAACTAGCTCAAATGGCCCGAATCACTGAGAAGCATGCAGTTTCAGCCAATTTCCTGTCTAAACTTCCCCAACAGAACTTAACACTCAACCTAGCTCTTCTTGGAAACAATATAGTCCCCACAATTCAACAAATAATCAATCAAATCTAAATATATGGCACGAGAAGCGGCAGATGTGGTAGTGCTTATCTAGAAAGACTTGTGGGTATTCTTGTCAGGTTTACAACAACACTGTATGAATACCAAATTCTGGTTTTGGCAAGAACTTGCAACTTCACAGCAGTCTTCACATACTTGCTTATGAATACGTCGAGTGATGAAGATCAAAGATTATCAGCAGTTGGGCTGGAGGATCTGTCATCAAACTCAGTCTATCAAAACCACCAGATTTAAAAAAAAAAAAAAAAAGAATCCATCATAGCCTGCCTGGTACCCTTATGCCCAATTCACAGGGGAGATTATTCTTCTCAAGAGGCTTTGTTCATCACGGGGATGGGAATATCAGGCAAATGGCTAAAGGGATCTTGAGGTGCTTGAATATGATGCCTAATCCAAACACGATGTTTGTGATGTGAAGTTGGAAGTCTTTGTTCAGACTTCTGAGAGTAAACTGATCATCCTGTAGAAAATGAGTAATCATATGTTAATGCATATATAATTTTAGCAAGTTTTATAACATTCTAACATCAGAAAATATGATCGCATTAGATAGTATATGTTAAAGCCCTTAAAATGCCAACTTTCAACTTTTGGACATTCATAACAAAACTCTAATTTTGCACCCTCTTTTCGACTTCTCTTATGGTCAACTAAAACTAAATATAAAATCAATATCAGTTAACATTCAAACTTCATTGGAGCAGGTGACTAAGTTGAATAAAATAAAAAATTATTGACATAATGACTACTTTCAAAAGCAATAATGTCCTTTTCACTACTTTCCGTTTCAGACATATCTACGTATAATGTTTAATCTTGATTTCAGTCTGAATCGGTGTTGCTAAGGCGTTGAATACAAAAACAAAATAAAATGATTAATTATGTTCAACCAAAACATGTTCTGTAACACATGAAAATGCTTCCTCAATAAAAGTATATGTTTTGGCCGGCAAAAGTTAAATCAAGCACCAAACTTCCTTCCTATCATAACACATAGATAGGATCCTTATTTACTACTCCCTCTACCCCTAAATGATCTTCCTACATTTTTTGATGTTAGTATGAAGATACTTTTAGCAATAATTTTAGGTTAATTTAATTATCTTAATGAACATCTATTAAGTGCTATTGATAGTTTTTATAATGATGTATCAATAACACGTTTTAAATCTTCATTAGGATAATTAAAGTAGCCTAAAATTATTGTTCAAATTACATTCGTACTAACAAAAGAAAAAAGTTGGAAGATCATTTCGGGACGGAGGGAGTATAACAAACATTATAAATAAAGTCGGCAAATTCAATATCAATATCAATATTGTTTATAATATTATATTGATTTATATGTAATAGTTTTGGACGGCAATGCAGAAATTTAGCAATCAAATCTTGACTACCCATTTGTCATTAAGTCATTGTTTTTTCCTTCTCTGTGGCTAGTAAAATCTTTACCTTCTGATTTCTCTCTTCAATATCTTCTTTTTCCTTATGCAGGTTATTGTATATATCCATTTGTCCAGCAGTATAACAATCAGTAAATAATATATAGCTTCATAAGCTTGTACCCTGTGCAGAAATTGATGGACATGCATTGGTCAAAACGCACAGTCAAAGTAAAATTATGATTTGGCAATGGGAGGTCCCTTACAGATAACATAAAAAAAAAAGTTAGGGATTTGTTCATGAGATCATTAAGTATAAACTTTATCCATTATATATGTCGAGAAGAAACAAAAAACTAGGACAAACTTGCCTTCAGCAAAAACCTCGGTGCAAAATATCTTGCTGCCCTTCTTGTCTTATATCTGCAACAGAAGTTCCGTGGTAAAATTAGAGATCCCCTTGTGGAAAAAATCTACAACAAATGAGATGGAAGGCTCTAATTGGTCCGTGTTGAATGTTTCCAACATAGTTTATTAAGTATAATATTACTTGAGATCATTTTTAATTCACAAGAGGAAGATAGTAAACGATTACACCATTGATACTGTTGAAAACACGGAAAAGTATCATTTTCAAGATAAATATATATTGCAGTTGAGGCCTTAAGGTATGTCAGTTTCATCTAGGCTTATTTAACCAAGTTAGGCAAGTCTCTTAACTCATTTTTCAACTTCTTTGGTCCGTAGAGATAGAGAGATGGCTTCTTTCTCCATGGATGATTTTGTTGGGAATGGAGCACTAAAGGAGCTTCTTCCAAAGCTGTTAGACGAAGGATGGGATGATGTACCGACCTTAAAGATCATGAATTCTGAAGATATGAGTGCGATAAATATGACTCAGCAACACAAGGTTGGTACACTGTTATAGATAGCGTTTTTTCATTTATCTTGCTCTGAACGAGATCAGACAATGATCCGTAACTTCTTCAATCAGCCTTTATACAAGTCAGATTCTGTAAGTTTAATATCCATCAAGAAAAATAATTCAAGATCTTCTCTTAAGACTTCAATGATTCAACTTTCCCTTTAGGAATAGCTATTAGGTTTAATAAAGAATCATCCCTCATGATGATTTATTCTTATATATTGATCCTTCAGCATGTTGGTTTTATTATAACTCTAGTGGAAAGATTCATCGAGAAAAAACTTGATGTTCAAAGGTCTTTCCTTTCCCGTTCATTTTTCCTGTGAGCCTCACTCAGGGATATATGAAAAATTACTGCTTTTGAAGCAGAGTCGTTTAGTGAAGCCCTTGTGTAACCTATATCCATAATGGCTAATGGGGTCCTGGGAGTGATGGGGAAGGGGACTGAGGATAATCATGTTTTTGCAACAGAGTGCCCAATCACTCAAATAATAGTTCCTCCCCTTTCCATTTTTGAAAAGAAATGCTTAAATTCTACTCCCTCTGTCCCAAAATGATAGTCCTATTTCCCCTTTTTGCTTTTCTCGAAAAGTTAGAATCATTTCCAAAATTAAGGCTTCAAAATGACTGAATTTCTAAAACTTACAATGTAACCTTAAAATGTTTGAAAAGTATCATTATAGGGCCGAAGAGGGAGTAATTGGCTTTTTGTTTTATTCAAGGATGCACTAGAAATCAGGTCATACCTGCATGATCGAGCATTGATGCAATATGCAGACAAGCTAGAGGCATCCGGTAAATGCCTGCCCGAGCTGCTTAACCTAAGCACAGTGAACTCTCATCTCAGTTTGGGATGAAAGAGGACACCTGGCACGTTTTATGAATAGGACCTCAGCTTGTGCATCAGATCCCGTACCAGAATCAGTTTCTCTCCCATCAAGGAAAATGACCACTGGACCATCCCGAAATAATAGCATGTACAAAAGTGAGTCTGTTCCTGTGAACCCAAGAAAAATGCAAACCATGCCAACAAGAAGCAGTATAGCATATGATTCAAACATCGAGCAATCCATGGCTGATTTCAAGATTAAAGATGGACATATATTCAAGGGGATTGTGGCTTCGGTACCTGATGAGCCTAGAGCATGTGGTTGTGTACAGCCTCCCCCTGTAGTAGAAGAAGTTGCGCCATACCCTACTATTGAGAGCATATCTGTTCAGAAACTAACTCCAGAGTACAAGAGTGGGATGGAACGATTGGTGACAAAAAAGACGCCACCAATGAAGGCTTCGGAATTATGGCGAGATGGACCAGCTTTGCTCCTCTGTATCCGTCGGCCTGGGTAATTTTTCTTTAATTTAGCCTGCATCATAAAACACCTTACTCATATAGTGTGGTTTCTGATAAATAAGCTTCATGAATTTTGAATGGGTGGTTCATACACAATGGTCAAAGCTATATTACATTCATTGATTACATTTACAAGAAACTCGTGTGAGAATTAAATTACTATTTGCTAATCACTACTTTGAACATGGATTCGGGTACAACAAATTATTGGTTTAAAATTACTGCAAAAGAGGCTTAGATTACATCATTACATACTCCCTCTATCTCACAATAATATGCAAAATGGGATGGGCACAAGAATTAAGAAGAAGAAAAAGTGAAAAAGGTGATGTGTTGTGAGGGTAGATAGTTGGGAGGAGAGAGAAAGTGTGGTAAGTGGGTAATTGTTGAGAGTATGACAAGTGAGTTCCATTTCAATTTTGGGATTTCACAGATTATTTTGGGACAGCCCAAAAGCTCTTTTTGCAAATTATTATGGGACGAAGGGAGTATACCTTTATACAAATACAAAAAGAGAGTCACCACTAAAACTTGATTTGAAAAAAAATAAAAAAATGTTCAGCCTCCCTTTCCCTTTTTATATTTGTTCTTTATGACCACAAGTGACAGACATTAACCCATTTTTTTTTTGAATTGGAAAAAAAAGGTGCATTATGTGCAGAGCTGAGGCACACAAACTCTATTCGAAGAAACCCATTTTTGATGCACTAGGAATCAAATTGTATGCCATCCTTCACGAACACATAGAATCAGAGGTAAATTGCAAGCTCATTTATATATCTCACCCTTCAACGTTGCATGATTGGTTAACTTGATTTAAGTCAAGCCACTATTTGACAAGTACAGGTAAAAGATTTCTGGCCTCGATATTGGGGTGGTGTCACTCTCCTTGACATGAACATGGAGTTTTTCAAAGCTCTAGGTGGAGGCAAACTGCTAAAGGACAAATTCATATCAGGTTTTCTGTTTAACCCTCGAGCTATTGGCAATTATAAGCGCGCAAAAGCCATGGGAATAGATCAAAACTTCAAAGGAGAAGGTGAAATAAAAGGCGGGCTATTTATAGTAGGAAAAGGGAAAAGTGGAGTTGCCTACCAGTTCATAGAGAAAAACTTTGGAGATTGGGCTCCTCTTGCTGAAGTATTTGATGTCTGTACAAAGTTGCAGGTACAAATCAGTAGTCCGTTTTAATCAATCACCACGTCTTTTGTTCCTGCAAATTTTTTTTTAAAAAATGGGTTATTAACTTTCTTCGTCATTATTATGCAGAACCAACAAGAGAGCCAGGTAGAGTCTACTTAAGGGTTATGACTAAATTCTGCTTAAAAGCTTCCACAATAATTGCCACGTTTTTCCAATTTATATTGCTTACGACTAGCATATGAGAAGTAACAGTTGTAATATAGTGTTTTTCCACATTTGATTTATTTTTCTTTGTATCATAGAGAGTACGAGTTTGTCATTTGATTGATGTAGAAAGGATATTTTTAAGTCTTGTTCTCCGAGCTCTTCCTTGACACAAATCTTGTCTGCCTAAGAAGTCAAGCTGAAGTGTGAATTTGTGTGTGTTAGCTAGTTTGATGAAGTGCATTTATTCTTCTTCTAGCAAGTAGAAAATGAAAGTCAAATGGAAAGTTACCTTGCTTAAGAGGTCCATCACACTATGATCAATCATTTCATTAGTGGATTCCCTCCTTCAGATTAATGAGCAGCTTCAGCATGGTATTCTGGTAAATGATGTTGCTTACAGCTAGTCCATGAAGAATTTAATTCGGCATTGACATAAATTCCAGAAGAGCAATTTTAACATAACTCAATTCATTACGTCACTGACATGGCACGAACAAAGTTTTCACCCCCAGCTCGCAAACTTTGAATAGAAACCAAACTCACCAGAAATCTCCACATGAACATATTCCGTCCATGAATAAATGGAACCTGACAGCATCCCTAACAAGAATCTCTCTTTGGGTGACCTTAGATATGAATTTGGTTGCATTGTGGCAATCACCACAAACCCTGAGGTTTTTTACTACTCGTATAGGCAGGCCAATAGGGATAAAAATCAACCCAAAAGCAATAGCAAGCTTCTCACTGTGATGATTAAGCATCTTTACTTTCTCCGATTCATTAACATCATGGAGAACATACCTCATGTCTGGCACATAGCCTTCCCTTATCATTTTAAAGTTCAAATCCTCCAGCTTAGCATAAATCTGATCCGAAAATGGACTTGATCTATCATCAGCTGAGAAGACATGCACTTTATTCTTATATTTGATCCAACTAAATCCAGGTTCCTTTCTGATACCTCTTTCTCTCATTCCCCTCCTTAATTGAGCCACTTCTTGCCAATTCCCTTTAGCAGCATAAATACTTGATAGCAGGACGTAGCTTGCAGGGTTCTGGGGCTCTAGTTCCAGTAGGGACTCTGCAGCCCATTTTCCAATACTCAAGCTACCGTGAAATCTGCATGAGCTCAGTAAAGTGGACCAACCTATTGCATCTGGACGAAAAGGCATCTTAGAAATAAATGTTTTGGCTTCCTCCAGCTGCCCAGCACGGCTGAATAGATCGATCATGCAAGTGTAATGATCAGAAATTGGAATGATTCCATGTTCTTCTACCATGGACTCAAAATATTGATGACCTTTGTCTACTAGTCCTGCCCTACTGCAAGCTGAAAGAACCCCAATAAATGTCACACCATCTGGTTTCTGGCCAATTGCCAACATTTTCTCGAACAAATCAATTGTTTCGTTGGCCTTTCCAAACTGCGCATACCCGGAAACCAATGCAGTCCATGACACCTCATCCTTGAAATCCATCTCATTGAACAATTGATGGGACTTTTCTATGCTTCCACATTTACCATACAAGGTAACAAGTGCATTTGAAGCAGTAATAAAGGAAATCAAGCCTGAAACCAGTGCTTGACAGTGGAACTGGGCACCCTCCTCTAAGCTTGCCAGATTTGCACATGAGCTAACTACGCTTCCCAGAGTAAAATCATCTGGCGCTATCCCATTTCGCTGCATCTCACAAAAGATCCTAACCGCTTCTTCGCTGTACCCATTCTGACCATACCCCACTATCATTGCAGTCCAAGATACAATATTTTTTATGTTCATTCTCTTAAATATCCTTTCTGCATATTGAATACACTTACACTTCAAATACATGTCAACAAGGGCACTACCAACATATACATTGTCGATGTAATTGGTCCTGACTATAAACGAATGAATTTGCTTACCTTCATCCAAGACCCCCATTGATCCACAGGCTGTCAAGATGCTTCCAAACGTAAACTGATCAATGCCTAATCCTTCCATCCTCATTTCTCTAAAGATATCAACTGCTTTTCTGTTTAAACCATTCTGTGTAAGTCCAGTAATCATTGTTGTCCATGAGATAGAATCTTTTTCAGGCATACGATGAAATAAGCTCTCTGCATCTTTAATCACTCCACAACGCAAAAAACCCATAATCATCGTATTATACATAACAACGTTCCTATCAGGCAATTCATCGAAAACCTGACTTGCATCATATATCAACCCTGCTTTAGAGTACATATCCACCAAAGGACTACCTACAAAAACATATGACTCAAAACCATTAATCACTACTTGTCCATGAATTTGTCTACCCAAACCAACAAACCCATGACTTGACGAGAATGTGAGCATAGTCGAGAACGTAATCCTATTCAAATTCAAAGTACCATCCTTCAACATCAACCTATAAGCCTCCACAGTTTCATCTCGTGTTCCATGACTAGCATAACCCGAAAGAACCGAATTCCAGGAGACCCCATCTCGTGTTGGCATCCGATGAAAGATTTTACGCATTTCTGAGAGGTGCCCAGATTTCGAATAAGCAGAAAGAATGGTATTCCATGAAAATAGATTCGGGTGATGAATTTTATCGAACACCTTCCGGGCATATGGTAAGTTGCCCAATTTGTGGTAGGAGCTAATGAGATTGTTTAGTAGGAATGTTTCTGGGTTTATTAGGGTTCTGATAATGAAGCAATGAAGCTTCTTTGCTTGAATTTTGTTTTGGGTTTCACTGCAAGCTTTGAGTAAGGAGTAGTAGTAGTTTGAGGTGGAAGACATGATTTTTTGAAACCCTAATTTTAGCGGGAGCGAATCGGGACACACGGGTGGCAAGTGCAACGGCCCGTAGTTTAAAAAGTGGGTTTAATTCCTTAAAGGCCCCTTCAGCCCAGACAAAAGCTATAAAAACCCACATAGTTTACTAAAGCTCACATATACCCGAGGCAAAATCAAAATTCCTTATAAACCCAATACTTCTTTGACTCGGTCAAACATAATTTATAAATACCCTTATATAACCCTAACCTCCATCCCCTCATCCATTTTATCTCATTTTTCTCTCCCTAAACACACGGACACACTCCCCCTCTCTCTCTCTCCAACCTTCAAAGAGCACACATACAGAGTAAAAATGAATCTCTCTGTCTCCCCCACCTACCTCTGGCCGCTCACCTTCTCTGTTTCCGGCGATCTACCATGTCCTTGCACCTGCCATCGCCAAGCCATCATCTCCGGCATCACTTTCTCCGTCTCCGATCATGGTTCTCAGGCTAATAGCCCTGGCGTTCTCTTCTCTCCAGATCTACAGTCGGATTTCCAGATTTGTGTATATCTGGTACGGTATTTCCTCTCTGGAACTCTCTCTTTTCTCCAATCAAAAACTGATAGAACTGTAAACATGAAGCTATCTTGCAGAAGAACATTGAAAGAGTAATATGTTATTTCATCTACGTGTTATGAATACAGAGAGTAGCATTATATACAAGAAATGACTAACAACCTTCTAGCTAATCTAACTGACTAACTGACTTGAGAACTGTTTAGGGTGAAAAAATTCACTCATCATGTTTTACGTCTTGATCATCCACCTTGAGGTAACATCTTGGAATTACATCTTAAACTAACACCTTGACTCGTTTGTTGTATATCTCCCTATTTTTCAGGAACTAACTCATACATAAACGGATGACTCTGTCACGACTACGTGAAGACCTAGTCAAATGATGATCTCTTAAACGGCCATGTTTTCCCCACAGAAGTAACGACAGCAAGTCATCAACCAAATGCATGATTATAGGCGGAAGAGTAGGGATTACATTGATGTTGTTTTTTCGTTATCTTTTCAAAGTATATAAGTCGTATCCTCCACGCTCTCACTGCACTCTGTACTCAAAAACTACAAAGCTTAATAATATTCCATTTGTGGTGAAGAAAGGCTTTTCCTAAAGCCTCCCGAGGTTTTTTCCGGCGAACGATTGTTTAAAGGTTTTCCTCGTTACATACTTGCGTCCATCTTGATTTGAAAATTATATTCCATTTGTGCCCAAAGTTCTTCAATACAAATTCACCTTGTTGAAAATTGTCCAAAACACTCTTTATATCTAAATTTCAGATCAAACAAAAATAAAATCGTATCCATACCTTCGGACACAAAGCCAAGTTTCGAACATTACCAGCTCTTTGTATCGTCTGCACACAGAGGGAAGAAGGATGAGGAGGCGGCGACACAGAGGAGAGGGACGAAGAAGGAAAGACGAAAAGGCAATAAGGTGGAGGTCCAGAAGCAAGGCCAATCCGATCCCATAGAACTCAAAGAGAAGGGGCGGTGAATGTGGGGGCGGGGAAGGCCGGCTGATGGACACCGGGGTTTAGACATATAATTTTATCTCCCAGTATCATGTTTCAAGTTGAAAATAATTTTGGTTGTTCAACATGTAATTGTAGACACCCCGATCTCGCACCCCCTGACGAACTCTTTTAATTGGTCTAAACCCTGATAACTGACCTATAACCTTGATTTGGCCACTCGGGAATTCTGATTGATGTATAATTTGGAAAAAAACGAGTCTAGATTCATAATCGGGATGAAAATTTGAGCAAACAGACATATAACTCGAAAAACAGACCTCGGGACCCCAGACCGAGGCCCGGGACACCAAAACATTCCATTATCGACTATTTTGTGCATTTAAAATTATATTATGATATTCATTGCTCATTAACAAATTTCAGATATGTCATATCAACAACAAAATTATTTCAAGAAAATTTCATGTTGGATTCGCGGACAATCAGGACATCGAAATGTGCGCACTCGAATAGTTGTAGAACGAACAGTGGAGGAATTGCTATTACAGCAAGAACGGTCTAAGGAAGGTCAAACCAAGCACCGTATGGACTGGTTAAAAGGGAGGAGCAAACCAAACATCATATGGAACAGTCCAAAGGGAGAGTCTTTATCCATTTTACAACCACTTCATTTACAACCACAAGACACAACAATTCACTTTCTCTTTCTCCACCATTTCACTCTTCCACTCTAAACAATCTCCATCTTCTCTCTAAAATCAGCCCCTAAAGCACCACAACAGAACCATAAAACCACAATCAAACCACCTCAAACCACCATAAACAAACACTACTTCAAACACAAACACATTCAAGCACACTCTAACACAAACTCTCTCAAACACTCTCAAACAAACATAAAAAAAAAAAAAAGCCTTCCCTTGGAAGCAAAGGAAGCACATCTAGATAGCTCTTCTCCCCTTCTCCTTTTTCTTATGTAATATTTCATGTTTTTGGCTATGGGGTTAAGCCAAGTAATGGCTAGACCCCATATTTGTCAATGTAAACACCAAATTATGTAATTGTTTTGGACAAATTTCGACAAGTAAATTTGTCTTTCCAAGGAGGTTTGGGCACAAATGGAATATAATTCTCAAAGAAAGATGAACACAAGGATGTAACGAGGAAACCTTAGAGAAATCGTCCAAGAGAAAAACCTCGGGAGGCTTTTGGCAAGCCTGCCTAAACCAAAGAAATTTTATTAAGTATTAAGAGTTTTTTAGTACAAGTGCAGAGTAAGAGTAAGCAAAACTGTGTAACGTGAACACAAGTGCTTCCTAAGAGTAATCTATAGGCGGAATCGTAACTGAAAATAACAATTTGAATGATGTGCTGATTTTGCGCCTAGAATCTCGTTCCTCATTGATGGAGTCCAACCGTTATCCCTTGGTTGATGGGTTGAATCCGTTATGCTGCTTTTTGACCAGGTCCAAACGGTCACATGGGTGAATTATTTATTTATAATTCTGCTCCTGAAAAATAGGATAAACACAACAAATAATCTCAAGGCGTTAGTCTAAGATGTAAGTCAAGACGTTATCTCAAGATGGATCTCCAAGATGCAGAACATGCTGAGTGGATTTTTTTAGGGTGAAACAATTGCCCCCAAAATATTGAAGCTTTCCATGTTGAATACGGAGGGCTTTAATATTTTGCCAAGTGTCGCTTCGGTCTTGAAAGGAAGGTGATGAGGTGGTTGGCCCACACGATGCTCGAGGATTTTAGGGCTCATTATGGGCTTTATAATGGTCTTGTCATATTTATTTTGAATTTTCTAAAGGAAACCATATTTCTCCCAAACTGCTCTTCTTTCGCCGGCGTTATTGTCTCCGCTTTTTCTCCGGTGAGTATTCTCTTTCTCGTTTCTCTGTTTATTTTATGTCCGTCGCTTATGGGTAAGGGAAAGGCGATTATCGATGTTGATGCCACTCCCCCCAAGGGTTTTAAATGCTTAGGGTTTATAAAAAAGAAGGATGACGAACGGTGCAACTTTAGCGCATCCCACGTTGATGCGTTGAAGAGAAACAATGTTTCCTTCAAGCGCGGAGTTTCTTGTACCAGGTGAGGCTTGTAGCGTCGACTGTTTTTCCTTTGATTGGGTAGGTTTCTACGAGTATCCCTTTACAATAGGCTTAAAACTCCCCTTTTCTCCCACGATTACCCGCTTCTTTAAGGTCACGAAGCTATCTTACTGTCAACTGATGCCCATTGGTTGGCGTACTTTGCACACATTAGACAGGACTTCATTAGAACAGGGGTTGGTTGCTGGTCTAGAGGAGTTGGCTTTTACGTATGATATTAGGGCTTTTGGGAACGGTAGGTTTAACTTTAGGATTAGGACAGGTAGGGATCCTTTGGTTCTAGGGTTAGATGCTGCTGATAAAGGGTGGAAACACAAGTTCATCTATGTGAAGAAGGCTAGTTTGGAGGGCGAAGGCAAGGAGGTGACATCTGCTTGGATCCGCCAAGGTAGATGTTGTTTTACTGCTTGGCTTACCTCTTTACGTCTTGATTGAGTTGTCATTGTGACCATCTTTTTATTTCCTTTTTGCGCAGTTGCATCATTGGAAGAATTGTTCCCACCTACTGAGGGAACTGCTGCCAATGTTGAATCAATCTTGAATTTATCTCCTGAATCTTTACGAAAGTATAAACCTAGCCCTGTTGAGTTTGTTGGCGGGGATTCCAGGGAGAAGGAAAGAGTTTCCATCAGTGCTGGCCCAGCCAAAATGTCTTCTGGTAAAATATTTCTTCATAAAAATGATGCTTAACTTTAATATCCATCTGACTCTTGTTGTTTCAATGAAACAATAACCCGTTCAAAGGCAAGTTTTGATGTATTCGATATCATGTTCAATTTGAGGGCTAAGGTTGGAGAGAAGCTGGAGGGAGGTAAACCTCCCCTTCCAAAGGGAGATTGCTTGACCAGGTCTGACAAGAAGAGGAAGGTTGATGATACGGCAACCACAGTGGAAGGGGATAGTTTGAAGGCTAACATGGAGAGCTTGGAGAAGGTAAAAATGTCTCTTTTGATTTGCATGGTATCTTCTGCATGTTCACTTTGCTTGGTCTGCTTTATAGGTATTGGTGTTTATGGGATCTTTGGCGAGGGAGATAGAGATGAAGGAAGATCGCATTAGGATCTTAACACAGAAGGTGAAGATGGGAGAGGAGAAGGCTACACAGGCAAAAGCAAAAACTGAACAGGAGGAGAAGGAGTTGATGGACCTTACTACAAGGATGTTGAGGGTAGAAGTGGGGCATATCAAGGAGCTAGCGGAGGCGAAGCAACAATTCATGGCGGACACCACTAAATCAGTGATGGAAAGTAGAATCGCCATGATGAGAGAATACGAGGCTGGAAAGCATGAGGCTTGGAAGATTGATGATGAAGTCGCAATGCTGGATGCGTTTTTATGTGAAGAGGTAGATGTAGGCGAGGTGAATTTGAATGAAATCAAGGTGCCAGGAAGAGATGAAGCAGGAAGGGAGGAGGAGAGGAACAAAGAAGGAACATCTGCTAAGGAAAATGAGGGTAAGGAGAGTGATGCCCCTACAACATAAAACAATTTAATATTTACGCTTAAAACAATATTTATGTTTTGTTTGATCGTGCCTCTTTTGGCATGTTAATTTGGGTCTTAAAAGTAGGGGGTTGGACCCTAAGACAATTATACTTTTGGAATTTTTGTAAGTGGCTCATAAGAGCCAAACAACTTAGTTTTTGATGGTGTTGGGTTGGTCTAACATCTTGGGTCTTTTGGTAAATTTTAACTGCAATGGCGCTTCTGGATGCTTTATACCTTTGAGCATTTTTCTGTTTTAGGTACGAAAGATAACACGTACAAGTGTTGTAACCAATTGGCAAAGATAACATGAAACGATGTTATAATCGAGTTATAAAGATAACATGCAACGATGTTATAACCAAGTTGTAAAGATAACATGTAACGATGTTATAACCAAGTGGTAGGTGACATGTAGAAATGTCACTTTTCGGAGTCCTTAGTTAACATGTTAATGTTACAATCCTTAGTTCACATCTTCGAATTTTAGGATAACAAATGCGATTCCCTTGACAAGGCGAATTGTATTTGCTATTCTAAGTCGAGTGTGAAAATCGTGCGCCCAGGTGTGAGTACCCCAATCCGAACTCAAGTTTTGGATTCAAATTAATTAAATTCGGGCTTGCATAAATTGCTAAGAATTCAATTAGAGTCCAAAGATTCCAGCAGTCCATCAATCCATTGGGCCTGCCAGCCACTCGGCCCATTATGGCCAAAAGATGTACGCTGTCGGACGACATGGACATTGAGGCGGTTTAACTGCCCCTGTCGTCCGACATAGGAAGCTCAGTCAGGATGCCTATAAATAGAAGGCATGGCTGATCATTTTGGAAGAGAAAAAAAAAACCAAGAAGTGAGTATTAGAGAGAATACCAGTATTTTAGGGAAAACTCTGTCCAAATAGAGTCTCCCTCTCTCTCTCTCTCTCTTTTTCATACACTCACACACACACTCACCTCCCTCCTCACACACACATACTTCAAAGCCAAGGTCCAAAGAAGCCTCCTTTGTTGGTGATTGAAGGGGTAGACACCATACTATTGGTGATTCTACTTTATGGACTACAATAGGTAGACACTAAAACTCTCTCCCCTTTTAATAAAGTCTTTAAATATACATTGCATGCATACTTGCTCTCTTACCATGTAGAAATTGGGATTTTGCATGACAAAGGTGGTGGAGAAGTGAATCTTCAATATTCACTTCTCCCCACCTCAGATCTGGACATTTGGTCATCTTAGGATCAATAAAGATTCAATCTTTACGTATTTGCATGGAGTTAGGAGGTGATGGCTACTTCAAAGTGGCCAAAATCATGTAATTTATCACACTTTGGCCACTAAAGCCATGTGATCCTCTCATTATACTCATATATTATTGTCATATTACTGCTTACAGTAGCTAAACATGCCTGGTTTGCCTTGAGGAACAAAAGGGAAACAAACAATCTGAAGGGCACATAAATGGCCTATCTATGTCGGACGACATAGGACTCCTTGGAGATCCTGTGTCATACGACATAGAGATCCCAGAAAGCTGTAAAGCTATTCTTGGACTTCAGATCTGTCCAGTTAAATCCTTCGCAACTCAGAGCTTTCCAAAGCATTTACGCTGGCTCATAAGCCACTATTTGAGTGCCTACGATCTGATTGGGTGCGATTCATTGGAGGCGGATTGTCATACGACATGGATAACATCGGATGTTCCATGTCTCATGACATCCGTATCATTCAAAGTCTATCGTGACTTTGATAACTCCCGTCAATCCCAAGACTGATTTTAGACCTTCAAATAGTGTCTTTAATGAGTCCAATAAATATCTTTCCGTTTCCAGAGTAGCTTTACCTCTGTAAGGGACAATCTGTCCATGGCTCCTTATGTCGCCCGACATCCTCGCTAAGAGAAGACTTGTGTCGGACGACAAGGGAACTCCCTGGGCAGACTGCCTCAAGACTTCTGCCTTGTGATAAAAGATATCACGCGTAAAAAGGGTGCGGCCCCCTATCATGGCTCGCAAGTTGTATTCAGTTTCATACCATTAATGAAATCTAAGGCTTGCACACTTTACTTGTGGACACACATCGCACACACATTTTTGAATGTCCATATTTGTCCAAATGTTGATTGAAAGTCCCGAAAGGGGCGTGTTGGGTGAACTCTCTAGTTCTTCCCAACACGTAACCAGACTCCCAGACTCAAAATCTCTTAAAATTAGGTTTTTCAATGTTTTCCTCTAAAAACGGCGTGGCGACTCCCAAAACAAACCGAAAACTCCTTTCTTCGCTTCAAAAGCAAAATAAAACAAAAAAGACAAGGGAAAAACAGAATCAAACATTCTTTTTTCGGGCGAGCGTTTATTCAGTGGCGACTCCGCTGGGGACGATCATTGAAAAACTTTTTCAAAACAAAAAAGAAGTTTTTCTTAAAAAAGAGAGTCTAACTTTCTCCAAATCAACTTGGACAAATTTTTCATTCTTCTTGTGTGTGCATTTGTGTCATGTTGTGTGCTTTGCCTTGATTCCATGCTTATATGCTCTATCATGCTTTGGTATGTGATACTATCGAGAGCCGGGGCTCTTTTCCTTTTTTGCTACTTGCTTGTTCCGTCAAAATAGAACAAGGCAGAAAGATACAGGACTACAACTGCTGGTAAATTCTGACATTTGGGGCAGTCCCCTTTTGTCATGCTTCGACTCATTCTTTTGCTTTTTCTTTGCATACGGCACAAAAAAAATATAAAAAAAAATAAAATATATTTTCTTAGAAAATACCTTCACACTACTCGCACTCTACCTGCATATAGAGTTACAACCCGGGAGTGTACGGACGGCATCGCGAAAAGCGACGTGTTTCGCTGACGTTTGAGCGCCTAAAGTCCTCCTAGCCAGTGAGTAAGCCAACACTTGTCCGTGACACACCTTACACCGTGACTGGTTGGTTTTTGGCGAATACTTTTCAAAACGTCATTCAAAACTCGGTTTTCAAAATTTCCTCACAAAGTCCGAGTCGTATCCCGTCTCCAAAAGTCTCGATATACCTTCCCCTCTTAGTGTCGAAATTACGACATAACCCAACGTGAGTAAACGTCAAGACTTTGACATATCTCAACATAAGCACGTGTCGATCTCACGGTTTGACTCCGCAAGGAATCATAACACGTTTTTGACATGCGCCAAATGTGAGACCATGTCGAATTCTTGATACATACTGGCGAAGGATTATGCCAGAATTTCGCCACAAAGCAGCGAAAGGTTATGCCAGATTTTCAACTCGAAAAGAGGAAAAGTCACGCCCAATTTTGCCAGGATCTTACCTGCAAATTGAGGTGTCGTACATTATTCAAACGTACTTTCCGACTCTTTCTCCTCCCGAAGTTTAGACGTTGACTCGGACTTGGTTTTGAAAACCCGAGTTTGAACCGTTTTGACTTGTATGCCCACATAGCTCGTTCTCCCCTTTCGGTTGGTGGGTTCCACGTGCCTCTATAGGACCTCTGCCGGGACTGTCCGTCTAGGAGGTGCAATACAGTGTGAAATACAGAGGGTCTATAGATGTAGTGATGGGACCCACTAATCCAGAATAGAGTAGTAATGCGAAAAGAAGGTATTCCCCTTTTTCCAACCATTCCTAGGATTAATAAAATCATTTTTGTAAATAATACAAAAATATAAAAATACAAAAAGAAAAACATATGCAATGGGTCCGTCCTAAGCCTATCCTCTCCCACACCTAAAACCGTTCTCTCCCCCCTTTTGCCGAGCAAGTATTGGGTCGGAGTTCGGCAGTGGTGGGTTAATCGGTTTCTCTCCCAGTCGGGGGTTCGGCGTGATTTCGAGAAAATGGCGGATTGCGGGGTTCGGCAAGTTTGGGTCAGGAACGTAGATCCATTCGGGAATCGGGAATATCGATCCGGGCACGGGGGCCGGATCAAGGGCAGAACGCGGGGCCAAACGCATAGCCTGAATGCCTCTCCTAGCGGCGGATACGGCGGGGTCCTCACATGACACCCCAGGGAAGTCCCGTTTGTCGGCCCTCGATTCAACTTTCCTCGGGGAAGCTTCCTCAGTGCCGCCCTCGGGCCTCTCGTGCCCGTGAAGAGGCGGTTGGGCTCGCTATGTTGAAGTGATGCGCATGCAAAGGTGTCGCGATGTAATCCGTCATCCCGGATGGGTCCCTCTGAAAGAAATCGGGGGAAGAGCAAGAACACGATGTTACCATCCTGGGAACTGGTTTTATCCCCACGTCCTCGCAAGGCAAGGTTTTCACGGCATGTCTCCACCGATCTCTTATGGTGTACTGGCTCCTTCCAATGCCGACTCATGGGGTATGTCAAGACCTCCCCATTCTAGTGTCTACTCATGACGCGGGCGGTATGGACCGAAGCGAACCAAGCTCACCTCCAGGAATGTCAATACTCGGGACAGTTTGTATTTTACCCCCGAGAACCGATCAGGGCGAGTCGGCTTAACACAGTGGTGCCAATCAAGCAGCTGGGTTTGGATACATCCCGGAAGTCCAGTTTAGAGCCCAAAGGGCCAAATCCACCATGGCAATACGTCTGGTCGATCGCCGATCCGGCCTTGGCAACGGACCGTTTGTTGCTCCTCCTGTCAATCAATCATCAACAAAGTGGATATCGTCTATCAGAGCCGAGATTTGTCGAGGATCAGATCCCACAATACCAATAAGCCCAACTCAGGCAACACTCCTCGGCTGCGGTTTGTTTTCTCCTCTGACGCTGACGGCACTGTACGCAGTTCCACCGTATTGACCGGACAGCACCGGTATCGGGAATCCACCTTGCCCATGAGTCGGGTCGGAAGCGATCAAGCCTGAGTTCGGGCACAGAAACCCGACACTCAATTTAACGGTTATGACATGTTTGGAAAGCGAGGATCCCCTGACCAAGTTGGCTTAGCGGACAGACAATCTAGCACCCAGCCTTTCTCGGTCTCCTCAGAGTGCCTGCAATCGAAGGGCTGCGCGGAGTTTCCAATGCTTGAGTCCTGGCGGTAGCTCAGTGCTATGAGGGGCAGCCCCGTCTTCCAGGGTTTCAAGCTTGAAGGAAGAACTAAAATATGTGAAAGACAGCAATTGCGTACGAATGACCTTCGGACCCAACATGGTCGGCTCAGAGTGGAACTCGGGACTCTAAAAGCCCTCCCCTGAAGAACTTCAAAATGCCCCCATAACCAAGTTCGAAGGCTCCACATGCCCAAAAACTCACATGAACGGCTACATCATGTCAATGGGTGCCAAAGGGGCCACCCGAAGAGATGCTAGCCCTCTACTTACTCACTATCCCTCGGCTTGATTCCCTTCTAAGATGGTTTCTCGGCCTTAAAGCCCGAAAGCGAAGCGGGGATACGTGGTCTCGAGATCGGCGACGCTTTCTGGATAAATACAAAGGAAGTGTCGAATGGTACCTCACCCGTAGTGACACGATCGGCACCATCCAGGAGCCTGCAGCGAGTCGTGACCGGATTTTTATAAAAGATGGAACAAGAAGCTCGATTGAAGCTGGTTCACCCCCTTTATCCCGCCTCAGACGAAAAATCTATCTTCCTTTCATGTGTCAAACCGGTGTCGGGAGGCCATTGGCGGGGATATTATCCGAACACAGAAATGGTGAGCGCGAGGGCGAAAGTGAGAAAAGTGCTACTTACTCCGTCGTTCCAACTCCTGTGTCCGGCCAATGCTCCGGCTCCCAGCTGCTCCGAGTGCCAAGCTCAGCCCTGTTGCTTGAGAGGCAAAGAAAGTGCGGCCTCAACAGCATCCCAGCTACATCAGGGAGAAAACAATCGAGTCACGGCGACGCGGTGGAGGACGACCTCAAAGGTCAGTATGATGATTTGAGGGATGCCACTCGAGGAGGTATTTGATGGTTTTGGTGAAAACGGGGATGGTCGAAGCCTTTGGAAAACTATCCTACTCCCTGACACCGGGATTGGATCGTAACTTGAAGTGTCGTTACCACCAGAACTCGAGGCCATTCTACTAGCAGGTTTGTTGTTTCACCTTGAGGAGGAGAATCATTAAAGCACGATCGACCAGTACGCAAGATTGAGAAGCGAATATCGTCCACCGATCCTTTGCCCGGCAACAACGTACGGGTCAGCGCGAATGTCGTCAATGTCATAGAGTTCGGTGGAGGGCGGCCTCAACGAAGGTGTTAACGAATGCGAGGCTATAATGCTTACAAGCCCACACGACATAATCAACTTGGCGATAACCCAAGTGTTAGCTCCCCACGAAACTCAGCCCATTACCTCACATCTCGTATGATGTGTGCGATTGTGAAGATTGTTTGGAATATGAATATCAAAGGGGCCCCGGATCAATGAAAATGCTCCTTCAGAAAGGAAAAAGAAGTACGTACGGCGAAGAGCGAAAGACAAATGTCTGAAGCGGGGGACAAGGCTGCAGTGGGGACCACGGGGGGAACCTTCGAGGCAAGTTTGACTACTACGTCGGCCTACGCCGAAGCCACCTTGCCAGGAGCCAATCGACCGGGACCAGGTTGACCTTCCGCTAAGCCGCACAAATGGGGTTACAACGCAAAGGTCGAAGAAATCGACAAAATGGACTGATCCTTCCAATCCGCCGGTCGGATCCGAGATAAGCTAGCAGAAATTGGGGCGAATTTGCTTTAGTCCCTGCACCCATCTCCCAGTTCCAGGCTCTGACGATTTCGAGCAAGTTTCGATCGATATGAAACCCCAAGCCCTCCGAATGATGGCCTTGTGAGACCTGACAACTCCAGGGGCAACGACATGAAGAAGTAAAAGGCTTGACCCAGTTGTCAAAGCTTTGAGTCGAATAAATAGTGTAGGGTCTGAGTCGATCGAGTCTTTCGTTATCAAAATCGGAGTCTCTAGATATGTTTCTAGTACTCTCCTACGACTAGATGATTATAGTCGTATCCTTCTGTCTTCCTTTTTACATTAAATGAAATGGTTGACCCTTTTGCGTATCCCTTAATTTGGCATTTTTTAACAAATGATAAGTTAACTAAGACAAATCTTAATGACTTAAGAAGGTGAAGGTTATGAACGATTCATTTGAAAAAAGACACATTACTTTTTAAATAAAAACTTTTTAAAAGATAAAATAAAAGCAAGTTTTTGATCGAGACGACGATCGGGTCCAAGCCTGCCGACGAAGTATTAACCACAATAATTTGGGAATTACTAAAAAACCCGAAAAGGGACACAAGTGGCAGCAAACCGCGCTCACCGGGAGAAGGGCAACGATAAGCCCTAAAGTCGATCTGCATCCCCACATTGCTATCAAGTTAAACTTCCAGAAGGAAAATCGGTAAAACTGTTCGGGGGTGGGAGACTGCGAGAACCCCGCCTGCGGTGCCGTGATCCGAGCTAGAAAAAGTCGATGACCCATGAGGTACAGAGTCAAATCTTTCGGTATTTTAAGCATGGCGAAGCCTCATTCCCCAGCGTAAGAGGATGGTAGGATAAAAAGAAGGCCTCCGCCACAAAAGCTGCAAGCGTTATCAAATAGGTTGTACGCACAGTACGTTATTCGGGAGACGACCTAATATGGAAGAAAAGGCATCGAGGGTCACTTACGCTCTGCATCGGCAAATCTAAGGCCGAAAGGATCCTGGAAGAAGTCCGTGGTGTGCACATGTGGACCACATCCATGAACCGCCCGAGCACCTTGATGTTCGACATAGGCTCGGGATGGGCATGCTATTGGATCTCCATAAGAAATCGGACTGTGCATTCAGTTTATGCGGACTGCGATAAATGTCGGCGGTTCTCCAATCTCAAACCATATGCCTCCCAGCATGATCTCTCTTGTGCATAGAGCACTCCTTGGCCATTTGGCAACTCTGGGGAATCGACGTCATTGGGAAGATAACCCCAGCCGGTAGCAACGGACACGAATTTGTGTTGGTCGCCGTAGATTACTTCACCAAGTGGGTCGAAGCAGCATCCTACAAGGTCCTGAACTCCAAAAGGTAGCCCTTCCGCTTCATACAAAGAAAACATTACGTGCCGGTGACGGAGTTCCTAACGAGATCATCTCGAATTGATGGGTCCACACTTCGAGGGCATACCGACAATCGCTCGCGGAATTCGAGAATCAAGCGACACAGAGTCCTCCACCTTACCGCCCTCAAAGCCCAATGCAGAATCTTCACGGCTGTCGAAGCGGCAAACAAAGCCTACGGAAAGAATCATCCGAAAGAATGGCCCAGAAAGAGGCAGAACCGGACTGGCCCGAGAAGCTTGAATTAGCACTATGACAAGGGACTCACCGCGCCTCGGTAGAACGAACCTACTAGGTGAAACTTCCGTTTGCTTCCCAACTTCATGGGGATGGAGGCGCGTTTTGCCCATCGAGTTGGAGATACCCTCTCCTACGGTCCACAGTAACTTGAAAATGAGGAGTGACAACGAAATAGAATGGCTTCGTGAGTCGACATGAGCGAGCTAGCTTCTCTGGACGACGGAGGGCTTAAAGCAATGGAGCATTTTATCCAGAGCTTATCGAACCCGCATGGCTAGGGCCTTTGACAAGAAGGTACATCAAGCGACATAATAAAGTGGGTGATTTGGTCCTAAAGAAAAGCCACCGAATCGGTTCGGTCCTGCTCTGGCGAAAGTGGGCACCGGTGCAGGGCCACAGGCTCCGTATCTGGTAAAAGAGATTTTCTCCGGTGGAGCAATGAAGTTGGGACGGATTTGGATGGTAAACTCCCTCTTCATGCACCCAGAGTGAGACGGCGACAAATTACGCCGTTATTACATCTCGGAGATTCGAGTCTCCCCCTCTAAAAAAAGAAGAGAAAATAAAAAAAAAAAAAAAAAAAAAAAAACAAAAGCGCGAAGAATAAATGTACCCAGATTTAGAGACTTAAAAACCTTCTGCAAAAGGACAGTGCAGGTGCTAACACAAAGGAAGCGCGCTAGGTGCTAAGGAATATACCTGACTAAATTTTGGCCGAAACCCACAAACAGGGCGGTCTAGGTAAAAACAACGGGGTTGCACCCATTTGTCCCCTTCATATCTATCTCCTTTTCTTAAACACAAAGGTAATCGAGGGTCGAACTACGGAGACACAAGCCCCTCGAGTCACAACCGTAAAAGGGAACGTAGAGCGGCTCGATTCGCGGTTCGATCTAAAAAACATAAAAATCACCAAATCCCGTCAAACGAGCTTGTATTTGTGGATCACCAAAATGTGTCTTGATTAAGTTTTGAAGTAATTTCAACTTTCATCACATTAATACATTCATTGATGAGTTCAAGCACGGTCTCACTTCGACTCATTAACATTAGCTAAAATAATATCTTTTAAAAGAACATCTAAATTGTACGTGTTCAAGCAATGAGGGATACAATGACGGTCACCTAATCCTAGTCGCTCGTTCCCACTCCCGAGTTAGCATTCTTCTTCCTCTTCCTTGGTCCTCGGGAGGTCTTTGGCTTAGCCATATCAAACAATCCTGTCTCCCGTCGTCCCGGCTCGGGAATAATACGAGTCGGCGAGTCAATCAATCCGGCAGCTCTCAATGCCGCCTGGGTAGCCCCTCTCTCGTAGCTGCCCTCCTAGCCATAACTTCAGAGGTCATCCCTCATTTTGGCTCTCCTCTCCACGAGTCTCTCAAAATCCGTCGTCGAGTCGTCGGTCACATTGTCTGGGTCAGCCTGTGCTTCAACATCGCGTAGCTCCCGGCTAGTTGCGTCTCCTCCTCGGATCCCTCGACAATTCACTTCAATGGTGTACTGGACCGGTCCTACCTGCTCCCCGTACCAGATCAAATACAGGGTGGATAGATATGTGATCCCCCGAGTCTTCCGTATCAGCGCATGAGTAGGAAAAGCCGCCTGAAAAGGCCACAGGCAAAGAACACGAGGGTCCGGACATCGGTCGTGTCAAGAAGAACGGTATCCTTGAGCCATTCGCTCTCTGAACCCATCAACGGCGGCACGGCGGGTATCCATCACTGCCTCGAACAAGCAAGGGGATCTTGAACGATGAGAAATGCAATCCGGCAGCCTCACTATAGCGGGAACCATCCCGCCTACCGCTCGTGGTCTCGAGCTTCCATCCGGGAACCCAAGATCTTGGATATCAGTGGTAGTATACTCGGCCGATCGCCTCTGCCAACCTTCTGTGAAGCTCTGGAGCCACTCGCCTCTGTGCTGCGTAACCCGAGTGCTGCAGTGCACTGATAGGTAACGGGAAATAAGCCTCAACCGCCAAAGAGCCACTGATGACAAAAAGGCCAGTGCTGCCGCGTCCACGTGCACCGACCCTCCGGCCCGGTCGGTCCGTCGCGTGATAGGTCTCTGCCGGCGAGAATAGAAGGAACTATGTCTCTCTGCTGCCCGGTCGAACCTCGCCGGTGTGATACCTCGAGAGCCACAGACGTTTAACAACTCCCAGTAGAAAGCTTCTGGAGCATACCCCCATCATACTCATGAGAAGCGGTATAGGGAGATCATAATCGGCATAAAGATGTCCGTCATGGCTGTAGATAAGTCAAACCAGCTGCAGGACATGACGCCAATCGGGCTATCTAGGTCGGGTCAACAAGGACAGTCAAGAATCGAGATCAGTCCACCTTTGCTCTGCACGAAAACCCAAGAAGTCAGCCCAATTGCTCGGTCAAAGGTCGCGGATCTCGCGGAAGACAGGATCTCTAAGCTCGGCTCCCCCAAGATCGGTGTACGGAACTCCTCAATCGTGGGTGTGAGATCGTTATACGAGAGGGTAAAGACATGCCTCTCCTGGCCCACAGTGCCCGGATGCGGCCCGGAGAAGGTTCCAATCTACCGCCCACTCCTTCAATGCCCAGATGCATTTCAACCCATATCGTTGGTCAATTATCCTCCTATTTTTGCTGCGATGACGGCGCGTCAGATCCATTAGATCAGAATGAAATTGACGCTGCATGGTCTTAGATCTGCTGTCATAATGTTCCATTTTGGACCAAAGATCAAATCTTGGGGCTAATTTTGAGGTGGGAAGACAAACTTGACACCCGATGTGGTCGCTTTGGAATGAACCGATTCCCAGACCGCTCTTATAAAGTGCTGAAACTTGCTGACCAAGAAACTCCGTCCCACGTACTCTCATGTCGTGCGACATAAAGGTCCCAAGAAGCCTGTGTCTGACGACATAGAGACCTACATCGCCATCAAGAACAGCAGAATCAAAGAATCCCAAAGCAACCCAACGCTTGCTCAAAAGACCACCCAAACCTGTTCAAAACACCACAAAATCATACCTAAACACTCCCCCTCGCTCATAAAGCCCACGGGAGAGGATGCGGCACATCCAACACACCCACAGACACGTAAATGTCACCCAAAGCATACAAAAATCACAAAAATACCCCAATACATCAAAAGCCACCATTTCCGTTCCTTTCTTGGGACGAACTCGTGCATATGAACCAGCAAATACATAAATAAATAAATGTTTTAGCTGTCAAAATACAAAAACAATAAAATATTTGTTTTACAATCCCAAAAGAACAAAAAATAGCACATGCATTTCTTCTCTCTCCTAAAAGAGTCAAAGCATGGCAAAAGGGGGCCGCAGCTGGTCACTCCCGCTCAGAACCACCCTCTCCGGAGTCGTCGTCAGAACCCTCCTCCTCCTCAGAGCCACTGGCATCCTCAGTGCTGCCCACCTCCTCCTCGGAGCCGCTCACGCTCTGGCCATCATCCCGCCACTCCTCCAGGTACCTCATGGATCTCACCGTCGAGAATCATCGCCCTCGCCATACGCCACTAGGCCGAGGGCTCGGCATAATACCCCTGCCACTCAGGAATAGTGGAATAAGGGGGCTGGTAGGGATCATCCTCGCCATCATCATCATCAGGTTGGGGCTGCTGACTAGATCCGCCCGCCTGTGAACCAGAAGGAGCAAAAGTAGGTATGGGCCTCTTCTTCGGAGGCACTACATCATCAGGCCTGAGCTGCACTTCCTTCCAATGCTCCGCGCTCCTTCGAAACCGGGCGCTAAAGCATCTTCACAAAGCCGGTGAGCGCCGCCACCGTCCTAAATGCCTTGGCTGGAACCTGTTCAAAGAAAGCAAAGCATGTCAAAAGCAGTTAATATAAACAGTAAAGCGGAAAAAGCTTGAACAAATCAGAAAAAAAAGGGAAATTACTCACAGAAGTAGTCCCTCGGGGCAGCCGCAGATGCGGGTGAGTCTCGAACATATCAAAAGAGGAGCGAATACGCCCGGCCTCATACTCAAAAGATCGGGAGGCGGCGGTGCTGCATCCACGCCGCCTCTAGCGGCCATAACCCGAGGAGTCACCAACCGGGTGAAGACAAAGTAGGCATAACCACCCTCCTCATAAAACTCGGCAGCGTCAATGCCGGTCCGCAGCCGCTCCAAATTAGGCAAGGCCCTAATGTGCCATATCCCCGGAGGAGGATCACGAGGAACACGAGCAACCGCACCAGGACCATGCTGCCTGCTCACTCTCTCCCCCAAGTACAGGGAATCTCCCTCCAGGCCGATCAAGAGCCTCCTCGTCCTGGTCACTGTGGCAAGAAGACCGACCAAATCCTCACCATACCGGTCGTGCCAGGGGAAGTGTCTCAACCCGACAGGAGTACCCCTCAGAGCAATCATAATGTCATGGTAACAGGCCGTCCTACGGGGCTTCACCCCATCCACCTTCCGGGTCTCCCTCGCTCCAAAAGTCCAACGGCGAATGGCAGGGAACAGATCTGCCGCAATCCTCTCCGGCACAGCCCAGGCGTAACAGCCGAACACCTCGTAGGCCCACACCTGAAATCGAGACAAAAGACTCTCACAGACAAACAGTAAAAAGTATGACAGAAAAGTCAAGTGCAACAGTCAATATACAAAAAGCAAAGGGCATACCTCCAGCACAGTCTGGTAAAAATCCAAAGAGGTCACGCTGCCCCTGCTCACCTCATCTAGGCCTCTGTACACCTGGGCCAAACCAGCCTCTCCCCATGAAAAGGTGGATACCTGGCTCCAATCTCTAAGAGGCTCCAACAGAAGGGTCAATGCCGTCGTAGAGGCATTACAAAACAGGGTGTCAGACAACTCGGCCGTACAAAGGCCCTAGCCTAACCTTGCTCGTAGTAAATGTCGGCATCCTCAGCAAAAAGGCGACACTGATGCGTCAAAGCAGAATGCAGGTCCGCCAACGGGACCCCATTGCCCTTCAGGCCAAGGGTCAATCCAGTCAAAGCTCTGATGGCATCTATGCTCAGCACGCCAGGATCCTCAGAAAAGATCGGCCTCTCCGTGAACTGCAGACCAGTAATAGCAGTGAAATCATAGGGAGTGATGGTCGCCTCACCCCAGGAAAGATGGAAAGTGTGGGTAGAGTCCCACCAGAACGGCCTAAAGGCTCGCACAAGCTCCACGCTCCTCGGCGTGTCCCCAAAAGCTCCAACAGCTGTGAAGAATGGTCCATGACTACAAAGAAAGATCCGCCCCTTAGACTGTCCAAATCGAAAGAGCCCGGCGAGAAGACCCCAAATGGTCGCAATCGCCTCAGAGACCCCTCGGTCCGCAAGGTGCGGCAGTAAGCACAAAGACAGGTATCAAAAACCATAACAATATGTGCATGCATTCATAAACAAAAAATCATCACTAAATTCTTTCAAAATAAGAAGAAGCAGAAAAGGAAAAATCTTTTCAAAAACACATTCATCCCATGCCAAGCATGCAATCCCTTTTTGGGTGCGATTTCCCCCAGATTCCAAATCTCAAACCCTAGAAATCAAATTTCAAGGGTTAATGTCTAGAATGCTTACCCCCTTCTGCTCCATGGTAGAAGTGTGAAAGTCGAGGCCCAGGTAGAGGCCATTCCCTTCCGGAGACCTCTTCCGTTTATTCCGATCTACAAGCTTCCTCCTCTGAGACAAGACTTGTTGTACGTTCCTTCTCGCTTCGGCTCGCGGAGGCATGATCGAATTCTTGATTTAAATCAAAACAAAGGAAGAATTTTCGAAAATTTTCTCTCCTCTCCTCTCCTTGTTCTCGGCGGCAAGTGGATGGTTTTTTAAGACCTGTCTTACGACCTGCGGTTTTAATTAAAACTGCCTGGGAACCTTCCCATGTCGGACGACATCCACAGTCCAGAAGGGTGATTTTCCCCTTTTGCCCCTGATTAAATTCTGTCAGCCTATCTTGGCTGCCCATCATCAAGATTCATCATTTTAATTGGGCTCAAATACCCACCTCTCTTTCCAATACACAATGGCCCGGAACGGCCTTAAACTACCCGGTCCGGAAAGACCGTACAGATTTCCACAACACAATGGCCCGGAACGGCCTTAAACTACCCGGTCCGGAAAGACCGTACAGATTTCCAACACAGCACATATTGGCCCGGAACGGCCTTAAACTACCCGGTCCGGAAAGACCGCACAGATTTCCACAATCAAATTAGCGGGTGACTCCCAAAGAAAAAAGTCAACGTTTCCAGCGGGCGACTCCCAAAGAAAAAGTCATAATCTTTCGGGGTGACTCCCCATTAAAAACAGTCACGATCAGCGGGCGACTTCCCAAAGAAAAAAGTCATATCTTTCGGGGTGACTCCCCCATCAAAACAGTCCAACCAGCGGGTGACTCCCAAAGAAAAAGGTCAACATCTTTCGGGGTGACTCCCCATTAAAAACAGTCACGACCAGCGGGTGACTCCCAAAGAAAAAAGTCAACATTTCCAGCAGGTGACTCCCAAAGAAAAAGTCAACATCCCCAACGGGTGACTCCCAAAGAAAAAAGTCAAATTCTCGGTTGACTCCCCATCGAAGCAGATCAATCTCAGGTGACTCCTTAGAGCGATCAATCTTGGTACAAACACCCATCTTCGGGGTGACTCCTTGGAACAGTCAATCTTGGGTACAACGCCCATCTTCGGGGTGACTCCCTTGGAACAGTCAATCTTGGGTACAAACGCCCATCTTCGGGGTGACTCCCCTTGGAACAGTCAATTTTCGGGTACCAAAACCCGTAGCCTTTCATTTGGCACCCCATCGTCAACGAACTACGATTCAGCTTGATTCCCCCACGGGATACGTAGGAATCCTCTTCATAAGAGGTCCATCCACTTGACCATCTTGGTCACCTTTTTCCCCGCCATTCGTGTTCGGCTCGGGATTCTCATTTTTTATCGACGACCCCGCTTCCCGTGGAAGTGACGTCGCCGAGGGGCTCTGTGAGTACCCCGATCCGAACTCAAGTTTTGGATTCAAATTAATTAAATTCGGGCTTGCATAAATTGCTAAGAATGCAATTAGAGTCCAAAGATTCAGCCCCATCAATCCATTGGGCACCGCCACCACTCGGCCCATTATGGCCAAAAGATGTCTGTTGTCGGACGACATGGACATTGAGGCGGTTTAAGCTTGCCCCTATCGTCCGAACATAGGAAGCTCGGTCGGGATGCCTATAAATAGAAGGCATGGCCGATCATTTGGAAAGAAAAAAAACCAAGAAGTGAGTATTAGAGAGAATACCAGTATTCTAGGGAAAACTCTGTCCAAATAGAGTCTCCCTCTCACTCTCTCTCTCTCTTTCATACACTCACACACACACTCACCTCCCTCCTCACACACACACACTTCAAAGCCAAGGTCCAAAGAAGCCTCCTTTGTTGGTGATTGAAGGGGTAGACACCATACTATTGGTTATTCTTCTTCGTGGACTACAATAGGTAGACACTAAAACTCTCTCCCCTTTTAATAAAGTCTTTAAATATACATTGCATGCATACTTGCTCTCTTACCATGTAGAAATTGGGATTTTGCATGACAAAGGTGGTGGAGAAGTGAATCTTCAATATTCACTTCTCCCCACCTCAGATCTGGACATTTGGTCATCTTAGGATCAATAAAGATTCAATCTTTACGTATTTGCATGGAGTTAGGAGGTGATGGCTACTTCAAAGTGGCCAAAATCATGTGATTTATCACACTTTGGCCACTAAAGCCATGTGATCCTCTCATTATACTCATATATTATTGTCATATTACTGCTTACAGTAGCTAAACATGCCTGGTTTGCCTTGAGGAACAAAAGGGAAACAAACAGTCTGAAGGGCACATAAATGGCCTATCTATGTCGGACGACATAGGACTCTTTGGAGATCCTGTGTCATACGACATAGAGATCCCAGAAAGCTGTAAAGCTATTCTTGGACTTCAGATCTTTCCAGTTCATCCCCTTCGCAACTCAGAGCTTTCCAAAGCATTTCTGTGGCTCATAAGCCACTATTTGAGTGCCTACGATCTGATTGAGTGCGATTCATTGGAGGCGGATTGTCATACGACATGGATAACATCGGATGTTCCATGTCTCATGACATCCGTATCATTCAAAGTCTATCGTGACTTTGATAACTCCCGTCAATCCCAAGGCTAATTTTAGACCTTCAAATAGTGTCTTTAATGAGTCCAATAAATATATTTCCATTTCCAGAGTAGCTTTACCTCTGTAAGGGACAATCTGTCCATGGCTCCTTATGTCGCCCGACATCCTCGCTAAGAGAAGACTTGTGTCGGACGACAAGGGAACTCCACAGGCGAGGCCGCACCAGGCTTACTGCCTTGTGATAAAAGATATCACGTGTAAAAAGGGTGCGGCCCCCTATCATGGCTCGCAAGTTGTATTCAGTTTCATACCATTAATGAAATCTAAGGCTTGCACACTTTACTTGTGGACACACATCGCACACACATTTTTGAATGTCCATATTTGTCCAAATGTTGATTGAAAGTCCCGAAAGGGGCGTGTTGGGTGAACTCTCTAGTTCTTCCCAACACGTAACCAGACTCCCGGACTCAAAATCTCTTAAAATTAGGTTTTTTCAATGTTTTCCTCTAAAAACGGCGTGGCGACTCCCAAAACAAACCGAAAACTCCCTTCTTCGCTTCAAAAGCAAAATAAAACAAAAAAGACAAGGGAAAAACAGAATCAAACATTCTTTTTTCGGGCGAGCGTTCATTCACCAGGCGGTTATGATCATTATCTTATAAGTACATTGCAAAGATGCTTCGAAGTATGGGGAATCATGTACCTTAGACTTATCAAGAAACGTTTGTTCTTTCGAGGAGCTCGCCATGTGATTTTATAAAGCCCTTTACCTGTTGGGTTTTACGGGTCCATGCGCAGCGGAATTAAGCATTAAAAAACATAAAACCCAAGAAGCCCTAGGATCCGTTCTATACAATTAATTTGAATACCTATGAGATAGAATTAAACCAACCTTGGAACGCTTTCCGGTCTTGAGCTATCGAACGATTTGATTATGTGATATCGAATCACAAACTTCGTTCTTCAACTTGCTTGAACTCTAGGCCTTGATCGATGAACGAGCGAAGACCCTCTTTCGGTATCCACACCTTTGAATGAATCCAAGAACAACTTCTTGATGATTGCTAGATCTAAAACCTTGAAGAATATTGAGAGTATTTTGTTGTGAATTTTGATTGAAAATTTCGGCTGACCTTTTAGGTCTGACAGAACCCTTGTATTTATACTACAATAGTAGGAATACCTCTCCTAATCGTATTAGGAGAGACAGGCTGATAAACGGCGTACTGGCCTATTATGTCGCGCGGTATATTAAGCCATTGGCTTAATATGTCGCGCGGTATATATAGCCAGATACAGAAACTCTCAACTATTCTTCCTCCGGTTTAACCAATTCATTCTAGTTGTGTGTGACCCAATAGGATTACATTATGTTGGCAATGAGTTCGATCATATCGAACCTCATAAGACATAAGCGGACTCTAGCAAGCCATTATGTCTACCCAAATAATGCAACGTAAGAGTTCACGTTTCCAATGGTGTACTTCCATTTATCCCTTTGTCTCACGATGTTATATTTGAACACAAGTCATGGTCCTTATCAACTTGTTATTGTTCAATGCTTTCTCGATTCTTGAGTATAATGATAATTCCAATCATATTGGGGTACGGCCATACACTTTCATCATTATCACTCATCGAGGGGCCCAAGCATAACATCTCTCTTCCGAGGGACAAATTCCTTCTTGACTTATCATCCTTCCCATCATGAATCCGATCATGCCAATGATAGTCTTTATAGATATCGTGTTAAGATATCGTTTAACTAAAATCAAACATGACTTTCATCATATGTAAGGTTACGATAATCTTAGGTCTAGGAAATAAATGAAGTAACCGTATGAGATTTAAGTATGACATTTGACCATGACATAAATCTCATGCGGGTCATGTCCAAATACTTGTTCTCTAACAAGTACCCATAATTTCAATGTGCATCTCTTTATGCATATAATCATCACATGATTATCCATTGACAATTATACTAATTATTCTCTTAATAATTAGGGACGGAGATTATTACAATAAATATGCAAACTATATAATAATCAAATAATAAACATAAACGATAAAGATGATACATAACGGTTTTCAGTTAAACATAACTAAAGCCTAGGGCATTACACCAACAGTCTCCCACTTGCACTAGGCTCCATTTATGTATCGAATACTCATGGATCTAACATGCCCATCATGCTTCTGCCTATGCGAGTGTCTTTGTAAGTGAGTCCCTTATGTCATCATCGGTTGATACTTTGTATATTTTAACGTCTTCTCATTCTTTATGAATTCCTCGAAGAACGTCTAAGTGAGTGTTTGGATCACTGTTGTGACCTTGGTTCCATTGTTTGCACAAGTGGCACCACTATTGTCATAACAAAAGTTTCACCGATTAGTGATACTTGGAAAAACACTTGAAGTATTTCCAAAATACTAAATGAACTTTTGATCCAAACTCGCCTCTTTCGGCTACATCATATGTTGCTAAAGTATGGCCTTAGTAGTAGAATCGGCTACAATTTCGCTTGGAACTCTTCCAATCAAAACCGCACCTCTAATAAGCACAAACACAAATTCTAATTGCGATTTTAAAATAACTTTGTTAGTTTGGAAACTAGCACCTATGTAACCCTTACAACAAGATTAACTTCCAATCTTTCAAATCCCAAGAACGTATCCTTAGTTCTTCTTAAGTACTTAAGGATCATCTTGACTGCCATCCAATGGTTCTCATCACAGGATCAGATTGGTATCGACTCATCATGCTCAAAGCATATGAGACGTTGGGTCTAGTACAAATTATGGCATACATGACGGATCCAAATGCCGAAGCATATGGAACTTCATTCATTCCCTTTTGCTCATCAATTGTCATAAGACAATGAGTATTGCTTAAGAGAAAATACCATGACCCATTGACAAGCCACTTTTCTTAGACTCTTCTAAGAACCTTGTCAATGTGAACACTTTGACTCAAACCAATTTATCCTTCTAGATCTATCTCTATAGATCTTGATGCCAAGGATGTAAGCGGCTTTACCCATATCTTTCATTGAGAAACCTTTCCTTGACCAAGACTTAACAGGCTTAAGTGTCGGAACTTGTTTTTCAAATGAGTAAGATATTATTGTAATAAACAATGGAAATAATACCATGCTCCCACTGAATTTCATGCATACACAAGGTTCATCTTTGTACTTGATAAAGTCAAACTCTTTGACCAATTCATCAAAACAAAGATTCCAATTCCTTGAAGCTTGCTTCAATCCATCTCATGGATCCTTGCAACATACATACTTTATTAGAGTTTCTTGGATCGACAAACTATTCGGGTTGTGTACTTTACACATCCTTAATAATCTTTCCATTTAAAGAAAGTCGTTTGACATCCATTTGTCATATCACATAGTCACAATATGCGATAATGGCAATTGAAATTCTAATGTACTTCGACATTGTAATCGGCGAAAAAGTTTCAACATAGTCAACACTATGAATTAACCTAAATCCCTTTGCTACAATCCTTAGTCATGAAAGTATACACCTTCACATCCATGTCGCTCTTTGAAGACCAACTTGCACCCTTTAGTTTTTACACTTTTAGGTAGCCCAATCAAGTTCCAAACTTGATTGTTAAACATGGATTGTAATTTGGATTCCATGGTTCATAACCATTTATCCAAATTAGGAGAGGACATCGCTTCTTGATAGCAAGTAGGATCGTCATTCTCAATGACTTCCACTTCATCACTTTCCGCAACGAGAAATCACTATTTCTTGAGTTCGGATCGTAACCTATCCAATCTATGATGGACTTGTGCATCTTGAACCGGTTTCACAACTCCTTTGTGAACTTGGTTCTGTCTCTACTCTTGGTTCCATATTATTTTCGGGTTCTTGAACTTCTTTCAAGATTAATTTTACTCCCACTAGATTCTTTATTGAGAAACTATTTCTCAAGAAACAAATCGTGTAGAGCAACAAACATTTTGTTCTCTTTGTGATTGTAAAATCAATATCCGAAAATAACCTTGTCAGATTTGGTGCTAACTTATAAGAGACAAGTCTCTTTACATAAGATTCGCAACCCCAAATCTTCATGAAAGACAAACTAAGTTTTCTTCCATGCCACATCTCATGTGGGGCCTTAGGAACCGATTTAGTAGGGACTCGATTCAGTGTAACCGCATTATTTCTAATGCATATCCTCAAAAGGAAATAGGAAATAGGAAAGTCTGATTGACACATCATCGAACGAACCATGTCCTACAAGGTTTAATTCCTCCTTTCAGACACATCATACAATGTGGTGTTCCGGTTGGAGTCAACTTTGAAACGATTTCATAGTTTTGAGATGATTGTCAAACTCTTGGCTCAAATATTCATCACCTCGATCTAATCGAAGTACTTAACAGTTTTACCAAGTTATTTTGTACTTCATCTTTGAAATGTTCAAAACATCTCAAACGATTCACCTTCGGACTTCATCAGATAGACATAGTCATATCTAGATAAGTCTTTAGTGAAATATGATGAAATACCGAAATCTTCCCCTAGCAATGCTTCTTAATGGTCCACATACATCTCATGTATAATGACCAATAAGTCACTAGCCCTCCCACTACTTTAGTGTAGGGTGGTTTGGTCGATAATCTCAATAAATAAGATCCACATTCCTCAAATGATTCATGGTCATATGAGTCTAAAAGTCCTTGTTAATGGAGTTTAGATATATGTTTCTTATTTATTTGACCAAGCCGGCAATGCCATATAAACGCTTTGTTCATATTGTTCGGTTTAGATTTCCCATTTATATCATAGATATCTTCAATATTATTTTGTTTCTCATCATCAAGGATATGAAGACCATTTAATGACATATGCATTACAATAAGGCATATTATTAAATAAATATAAAACTTCTTATTGAAAATAAGAAAATTATATCCTTCATCATCCATTTAAGAAACGGAAATAATACTCCTACTCAAATCCGAAACGTAGTCATACTTGTTCAAAACAAGTACTACTTCACAAGGCAAAGTGACTTCATAAGTCCCTTATGGCTAATGTTGCAACTCTTGCTCCATTCCCATGCTTAGGTTTAATTTACCTTATTTGAGTAGCTTTCTATTCTTTGCTCCTTGCACATTTAGACAAATGTGGGATCCAATCCGGTATCATATACCCAAGAACAAGAGGTCGAAAGGAAAATATCTATCATATAGATACTTGAAGTAGTAGCAATCATATTGTCCTTCTTCACCTTTTAGGCCTTCCTAATAAGCCTTGCAACTTTGCTTCTAATGACCAATCTTATTGCATTGGTAGCAAACTGCATCCTTTTGAGACAATTTGGGTTTAGCCTCTTCGGCTTTGACAACTTTTGTCCTAGGTTTAGCAACTTTTGCTTTACCTACTTTTCCTTCCTTTGTGAACCCTTTCTTGTGTTAACCATTAACACAATTTGCGGATTGCTCCTTCTTTCATCATATGAATTAAGAGCTTTCACCACAACATATATCTTTTGCCTAGCTTGCATTTGGAACATTTCCTTTTTGCGTTATACTATAACAAAAGGAATAGTTATCATGTGCTCAAGGTTCTTCATAAGATCCTTTAACCATGGTGGCAAATTCAAGGCAAGCAATATTGTCAGAATCATCAATATGTTTCTAATGTTGCTTCCTTATTTGCCCTTTGCAACATTTGCAGTGGGTTTAGTAGGAACGGATTCGTCAAGAACGTACACATTTGCCTAAGAACAATTCTTGAGCGTCTGATCAAATCAGAGTAACTTGTACCGTTCTTTTCGAATTTTGTCCTTCATAAGGACGAATCGCAATTATCATTATGTAATGCTACTTCTACAACAAAATATACAAATTATATGAACACATATCAATATCAACACATTTATCATTTAAGAGCAAATAATGTATTTTACAAATACTCCCACTAAATCATACACCTTCTAATGCTAATAAGCATAATATGCATTTAATGGGCTAAGATCCAACTTTAATTTAATCTCAAGTACGCTATGGCGCACCGCTCAAGATTAAACTAATTAGGTAGAAAAACATCAATCATATCGTATATGACTCTTAGGACTAAGATCCATCTTTAATTTGATCTCAAGTACGCTATGGCGCACCGCTCAAGATTAAACTAATTAGGTAGAAAACATCAATCATATCATATATGACTCTTAGGATCTTTTATGAGATTTATTTAAGACATCATATGTCTAAGCATATTTTAATCTCATCTTATGCCTTGGGTCCAAAACCATTTTGATAACCCAATTAAGTTCATCCATTTTAAACGTATAGGAACCACCATTTCCTCATCTTGCTCGCAAACGGAATAGAATCAAAGCACCTTGCTATGGCAAGCCCACCCAAAACTATCCGAGTGGTCTCAAGTGTTTAAATCATGGATTGGCATAAAGAACTTAAAAGTTAAATGAAGGTTCTTTAAGGTAGATTATAAGCATATCAAGAAAGATAGTCATAATCATGCACTGTAAGTTCCCGTGAAGATAGGTGAGCCACAAGGACTACTTAAGTACCAACTCTTCCTTAGACAGAACTCTCCTAGTCATGCACAATTAGAAATCAACTCGATTTGGCAACATAATCACTACCTTTTATAAACAATTAGTTTCCTTTTAAAATTTCGCGTAATTATGACTTGTTTCCATAAACAATCATAAAATCCAAAATTTACAATGTCTAAATCTAAACATATTAGGAAACTATAATGCAATGTTTCAACTAAACATTTTAGGAAATCACAATTCAATGTTTCAACTAAACATCTAATAAAATTCTTAACACTTAAGAACAAATAATTCATGCATCGCGATAATTATTAAAATCATATTTTAATCAATTAATCATGCATATCAATGAATCAATCTAGCATGGACTTATAAACTCAATTTTATAACATCCAGATTTTCATATACACTGCAATAATTATTAAAATCACATTTTAATCAATTAATCATGTATATCAATGAATCAATCTATCGCGGACTTATAAACTCAATTTTATAACATCCAGATTTTCATATGAACATATCGATTGTAAACACAATCACGTAATAGCGTAAAAATTGAACAAACCGATTCTCGCCCGCTTTTGGCTTATTATGTCGCGTGACAACATCGCCCGCAGGCTTGATATGTCGCGCAACCTAACAGCCGCTTAACTCGAACTCCTCATGGCTCAACATGTCGCGCGACATAAGGGCCAAGTAACAGGATTTCAGATTCGAACCAATACAGATTACATGTAATTAAATCACGTAAAACATCCCTTTTATAGATTTAATTCAAAGCATATTCGAAAACGATTTTCACATTGTTTCACATAAACAATTAAAAATTCTATCGCATACAAAACATGCAATAAGCATATAAACAATTTATATCTTAAATCTAGCATGTTAATTCAAACTTAACCATACGAACGGGGCTCGATACCACCGTTGGGTTTTACGGGTCCATGCGCCGGAATTAAGCATTAAAAAACATAAAACCCAAGAAGCCCTAGGATCCGTTCTATACAATTAATTTGAATACCTATGAGATAGAATTAAACCAACCTTGGAACGCTTTCCGGTCTTGAGCTATCGAACGATTTGATTATGTGATATCGAATCACAAACTTCGTTCTTCAACTTGCTTGAACTCTAGGCCTTGATCGATGAACGAGCGAAGACCCTCTTTCGGTATCCACACCTTTGAATGAATCCAAGAACAACTTCTTGATGATTGCTAGATCTAAAACCTTGAAGAATATTGAGAGTATTTTGTTGTGAATTTTGATTGAAAATTTCGTTGACCTTTTAGGTCCGATGTAACCCTTGTATTTATACTACAATAGTAGGAATACCTCTCCTAATCGTATTAGGAGAGACAGTCCCAAACGGCGCATCGGCCTATTATGTCGCGCGGTATATTAAGCCATTGGCTTAATATGTCGCGCGGTATATATAGCCAAATACGTAAACTCTCAACTATTCTTCCTCCGGTTTAACCAATTCATTCTAGTTGTGTGTGACCCAATAGGATTACATTATGTTGGCAATGAGTTCGATCATATCGAACCTCATAAGACATAAGCGGACTCTAGCAAGCCATTATGTCTACCCAAATAATGCAACGTAAGAGTTCACGTTTCCAATGGTGTACTTCCATTTATCCCTTTGTCTCACGATGTTATATTTGAACACAAGTCATGGTCCTTGTCAACTTGTTATTGTTCAATGCTTTCTCGATTCTTGAGTATAATGATAATTCCAATCATATTGGGGTACGGCCATACACTTTCATCATTATCACTCATCGAGGGGCCCAAGCATAACATCTCTCTTCCGAGGGACAAATTCCTTCTTGACTTATCATCCTTCCCATCATGAATCTGATCATGCCAATGATAGTCTTTATAGATATCGTGTTAAGATATCGTTTAACTAAAATCAAACATGACTTTCATCATATGTAAGGTTACGATAATCTTAGGTCTAGGAAATAAATGAAGTAACCGTATGAGATTTAAGTATGACATTTGACCATGACATAAATCTCATGCGGGTCATGTCCAGTCACTTGTTCTCTAACAAGTACCCATAATTTCAATATGCATCTCTTATGCATATAATCATCACATGATTATCCATTGACAATTATACTAATTATTCTCTTAATAATTAGGGACGGAGATTATTACAATAAATATGCAAACTATATAATAATCAAATAATAAACATAAACGATAAAGATGATACATAACGGTTTTCAGTTAAACATAACTAAAGCCTAGGGCATTACACCAACATTACCCACTGTCCAGGAGCGTCTAATCTTGCATTACAAGAATATGTTAGGATTTAGGTGTTAGCTTCGCTAACACCCCTCTGACGCTTAAGTCAGTAGAGGTTTTGATTAAATAAAAGGATAAATGATTTAAAAGGAAGTAAAAATTAAATTTTAAGAAGAAGTTCGTACCTCGGTGTTAAAATTGCGATGAATTTTAACTTACACGTAATATCATTCAAGGCGTAACTCATGGCATCATATCGGAAGGTGACAACTTGCCCCAGTCACGTCCAGCTAGCTAACTGGTATAGTTCATCATCTTCGTCGTCATGGACCTCGAAGCGAATTTAGACTTACTAGTCGTGTTTAATGAGTAGTACATGCCTTCATATCAGTTTTATAGCATTCTTTTGCAGCTTGTTGATCTCCTTTCACCATGATGACTCCCCAAGGCGTTGGCATCTTGACACATTGATGGTACGTAGAAGGAACCGCTCTCATATTATTAATCCAAGGCCTGCCTAAGATGACGTTGTAGGATGATGGGCAGTCAATCACGCAAACCCTTTCCATAAAATTCTTTCCTTCTACGTAGATAGGCAATTTAATTTCTCCAATTGTTTGTTTGGTCTCCCCACTGAAGCCTACTAAGACAGAGGAATTCCTTACTACCTCTGATAGGGGAATCATCATTTCTTCCAAGGTGCTCTTCATGATCAAGTTGACAGAGCTGCCATTGTCGATTAAGATGCGCTTCACCTTGCAATTAGCAATCTGCAGGGTGACGACCAGACCATCATGGTGCGGGTCTAAGACGTCTTCTTTATCATCATCATCGAAAATAATTTGTTCTTCCGGTGTGTGATCGAGATGTCTAACTGGCAATTCCACCTTGTCCTCCTTAGAATCCTTAGCATGACGTTTTGCAGCAGAATACGTTGTTTCGCAAATGTCCGACCCACCTGTGATGAAGTTGATTACCTTAGTTGCAGGAGGAGGTGAAGACGAAGCTTCAGTGACAGTTTCCTTTGTTTCAGCCCGTCCTTTCCTTTTTCCCAATAAATCTTTGAGGAGTCCTTTCGATAGTAAGTAGCTAATCTCTTTTCTCAAGGCGATACAGTTATCAGTAGTATATCCAAAATCTTCATGGTAGGCACACCACTTTGATTTGTCCTTCCAGGATGCTGATTTATCAGCTGCCTTTGGCCATCTTGCCTTGCCACCTAAGTTGTCCATTGCATGTAGGAGACCTGAAACATCAACAAAAAAACAGTAGTCACTAATTTTAGGATAAGCTGTATCATCTTCATTATCATCTTCTTCGACAACATTAATCTTAGAAGAGTCAGTTTTAGAGTAGGGTTTTCCCCTATTAGATCGATGATGGGATGAATCCGCCTTTTTGTCAGGATTTTCATATGTAGGCGTCTTCTTTGACACCTTGCCATGGATCATTTCATCTTCTTCCAACCTGATGAAATGGACAGACCTCGTCCTGACTTCTTCTAAGCTTCGAGATGGGAACATGACAAGGTCTTGGTAGAATGGTGATTCTCTCGTTAGGCCCATCTTGAAAGCTTCGGTTGCAGTCAACGCGTCAATGTGTGGAATGCTTATAGCTTCCTTGTTGAACCTGAATACATAGTCTTTTAAGGTTTCATCGGGTTGTTGCACGATCCTGTAAAGGTCACTTGTCAATTTTTCAAACACACGATTGCAAGAAAATTGGTTAAGAAACATGTTAATTAATTGAGAGTAGGATGAGATAGAGTTCATAGGCTGATTAGTCAGCCACATCAAGGCGGGACCAGATAAGGTGGATCTAAAACCCCTGCACAAGCAACTTCCTTAAGATGGGGAGGAATGCTAATAATATCCATCTTTTCTTGGTATAGGGCTATATGCTCGGCAGGATCTGTCGTGCCATCATATTTTTTCATGGGAGGTACTTGGAATCTCTTAGGGATCTCCACTCCAGCTATAGCAGGAACAAAGCGCGAATCATGATGGCTGGTTGGAGATGCTTGGTTGAAGGGCAAGGTGACTCCAGGAACCTTCATGAGGATTTCTTTAAGTTGCTGTACTTCTCTTGCAAGGGAAGTATCTGCAACAGGGTTAGTGGCAACTAAAGGATTAAAAGGAGTATTGAACAGGTTAAAACTCCCTATTTGCCCCACAAGAGGTGGGGTTGCAAAGGTGAAGCATGACGGCAGCGGCACAGGGTTGGATGTGACGGTGGTGCTTTCAGTTTGAACAGTGCTGGATATGGGTGTGGCACCTCGACCGCCTTGCACGCTCATCCCAGCACCTCGAAAAAGAGTTCTGGGCTGCAAAGGTGAGACCTCTGACGTACTGACTACTGGAAGGCTGAGTCCGGAAGCTGAGAAATCATGTCATAGCCAATTGATATGGTTAAAGATCATTTGATTGGTATGTTGCTGCTCGTCTATCTGATCTTTCAATTGTTGCATCATAGACGTCATGGCAGTTATCACTCCGAGTGAAAAGTCTGGCAATGACATGTTTGAAGTTCCACCTTGGTTGAGCCCCTGGTTTTGAGGTGTGGCAGCACTGGAGCCCACATGTGAATGCGCACTAGACGTCATAGGCAAGCTTGACGTGATGGTCCTTGCCCCAGTTGTGATGATAGGGGTAGACATAGCTGAGGTCGGATTGCTCATCTTGATTGGAATCTAAAAAACCAAAGTTCCCACAGATGGCGCCAAATTGTATTGGACAAATTTCGACAAGTAAATTTGTCTTCCCAAGGAGGTTTGGGCACAAATGGAATATAATTCTCAAAGCAAGATGAACACAAGGATGTAACGAGGAAACCCTTAGAGCAATCGTCCAAGAGAAAAACCTCGGGAGGCTTTTGGCAAGCCTGCCTAAACAAAAGAAATTTTATTAAGTATTGAGAGTTTTTAGTACAAGTGCAGAGTAAGAGTAAGCAAAACTGTGTAACGTGAACACAAGTGCTTCCTAAGAGTAATATATAAGCGTAATCATAACTGAAAATAACAACTTGAATGTTGTGCTGATTTTGTGCCTAGAATCTCGCTCCTCGTTGATGGAGTCCAACCGTTATCCCTTAGTTGATGGGTTGAATCCGTTATGCTGCTTTTTAACCAGGTCTAAACGGTCACATGGGTGAATTATTTATTTATAATTTTGCTCCTGAAAAATAGGATAAACACAACAAATAATCTCAAGGCGTTAGTCTAAGATGTAAGTCAAGACGTTACCTCAAGATGGATGTCCAAGATGCAGAACATGTTGAGTGGATTTTTTTAGGGTGAAACAGTAATGTTGTTATTTGTTCCAAATAAACTCTTGATGTTTTCAAAAATGAAATCTCTTGTATTTTAAATGTGTTTCTCCTTTTTTTTTTTACTTGTCATGTACTAGTGAGGAAGAGGCAAAGCAAAGCACCAATAACCAAAACACACACACACACACACATACATATATATAACTTGTGAGGTCAAGTGCTTTGCCTCCCTTTATCTCTTCTTCTTTGTGTATCCATTTTTCTTGTGTTTTATTTAGTAAAAAAAGCCTCTATGATTTTCACAACATGTTAAAGTAGTCATGTATCAAGTTTCAAGTGTTTATTTCATGCTTTGGTTAGATTTTGATGGTCATCTTCTCCATACCTTGTTGCTGTCCAGAAACTTTTATCTCTAACTCTTCCCATTGTCACATTGTTTTGACATTCAAAACATGGGAATTTTGTGAAGGTCAAAAGAGTAATATCGCATAAAACATGGTTAGGAGTCCGTGAATATTTTTACTGTCAATGAAAATCCTCTTTTCCATTTTTGTGCTAAAGCTTCTTTCCTGTCCATGAAAGTACTGTAGGGTAATAATGAAAATATATATAGAAGCTTACTAAATACTATATTTCACAATTATAATTTAATTTAATTTAAATTTTAGGTCTTTTATATTTTAATAATTTTTCTAATAAAAGATTTAGGTCTTTTATATTTTTTTAGAAATCATATTTTTTAATTTTTTGATACATATTTTATTTTATTTTTAAAAGTTGATATTTTTGTGAATATTCTAGAATCTCATTAATTGATTGTGAAAGGGGAAATTGCATTTTGGGCCACAAATTTTAGGGAGTGTTCCTAAGTTACGCCATATTCTATCACTATTTGCAATTTAGGCCCCAAAATTATCATTATGTTAGCATTTTAGGATTTTTAACTGGATTTGTTAGAAAAATCCGTTAAATGATCACGTGCAAGTCACGTGTCTGTTGTGAATTTGGTGGTACCCCGTTGCAATCTAGACAAAGAACAAAATACCCACAAGCACAATAATGGAAGAATCACACACACAAGAACACAAGAAATTGTTTACCCGGTTCATTCAACACATGAACTACGTCCGGGGGCAATTGCCAAGCCAATATTGTATTAGACACCTTTTAATATGTTGCTTCTTCAACTACAATGTGTTCTAGGTCGTATCTATGCTTATATATTAATACAAAGAAACCCTAAATCAAATTAAGAAGAGTTTGTATCAAAATAGGAAACAAAATCTGCTGCAGAAAAATCCTCCCGACACGTGGGCGGTCGCCCACCACCCCATGGGCGGTCGCCCATGAAGAAATTCCCCAAGCCGTGACATTCTGACCATGTGGGCGGTCGCCCAGTGCAACAGAAGTCCTCCACGTTTTTCCTCCTTGATCTCACCAACTCCTCCGACTTAGACTCCTTTTTCCTCATAGTTTAGGACTCCAATCCTAACAATCTCCCACCGGAGACTAAACTAACAAGCATAGAACACCCATCAACTCCCACCACGGAGTAATGACCTTCGAACACATTTCCCCCATATTGGCTTGACACTACCGAACCTCCCGCTCAAGTATTAAGGCGAGTTGAAACCAAGCGACGTTTCAACCTCTCCGTATTAGATAGTTCTTGCCTCCCCAAATCAGCTTCTACCTTGATTTCTCCCCGCAAGTCTAACTTCGCCTTCTCCCTCCAGACCCACCTTCCTCGCAATGCTTCCCCTTGAAACTTGGATGTACCTTGTTTCTTGCATCGTCTTCTTTTGGTCTGAACACGCTCTCTGTTAGGGCACTTAGACTTCCACACCGCGTTGATCAACTTTGTGTCCTTCTCCCCCCTAACATACCGTTTCTTGATGTCTCTCCTTTTTACACCAATAGGCCTGTTCTTTAGCCTCTTGCTCCCACCGGAACGAATATCAACATTGTAGGTAGAGTACAACATCTTCCCCTTAACCCCATGAGCTATTACCTTAGCCCCTTTTGTGACTTCCCAAGACCCACCAATGAAGGTCACACCATGCCCTTCACTGTCAAGTTGTCCCACAGAAATCACTCTTCTCCTCAAATCCGGAACATGCATCACATTGTGTAGTTGTAAAACAGTCCCGTTAGGTGTCTTCATCATCACATCCCCCTTACCTTTGATCTTCAGTGGTTGACCATCACCAAGATAGATAACCCCAAAATCTCCAGTTTTGTACCGCTCCATTGATCCTGCATCCCTACTAGCATGACAAGAAGCTCCAGAATCCAACATCCAATCTTCACCCGACTGCTCCTCTCCTAGGATTAATACATCTCCCCCATCATCCACCACGTGTGCACCACCATCTTTACCCGGACAGTCATAACTGATATGACCTAATTCGCCACAATTGTAGCACTTGACCTTTTTCCCCTTTTTCGATCCTCCCCTTTCCCTATTTCTCTCCACCCTAAGTGCAGCCCCATCTACGAAAGATTCTCCCCTTTTCTCTTTCCTTCTCAACTCCTCTTGAAGGATGAGATATCTAACCTCCGTATACACCAATGCTGTTTTCGACGTACTAATCGTTGTGACAGTTACCTCCCAACTATCAGGCAATGATTTTAGTAGAAAACATGCTAGTACTTCATCGGAGAAAGTAATATCAACACTTTTCAATTGGTCCACCATACCTTTGAAACTGCCGATATGACTTACTGCTGTTTGCCCCTCTGACATCTTCGCATTCGCAAACCTCTTTATCAAATGCACCTTATTGATATTAGACGGCTTCTCATACATGTCTGACAGCGTTTGTAGCAACTCCACCGTTGTCTTGGCCTCCATAGCGTTCCGTGCAACGTCGTTGGTTAGAGCGCACCTCACCGCTCCTAACGCCTTCCGATCCAACGTCTCCCAATCCCCTTGTGACATGTCTTCGGGTTTCTCCTTTAAGGGTTTATGAAGATCCTTACAATAAAGGTAATCTTCAACCCTCGTCCTCCAGAACGTGAAATTCACACCGTTGAATTTCTCGATTGAGTTCTTCATCTGATTGCTTCACCAAGTCCCCAAGAACGCGATTCAAAATTAGTCAACTAATGAAAAAACTTTGAATCCTCCGAACCAATGCTCTGATACCAGTTGTTGTGAATTTGGTGGTACCCCGTTGCAATCTAGACAAAGAACAAAATACCCACAAGCACAATAATGGAAGAATCACACACACAAGAACACAAGAAATTGTTTACCCGGTTCATTCAACACATGAAATACGTCCGGGGGCAATTGCCAAGCCAATATTGTATTAGACACCTTCTAATATGTTGCTTCTACAACTACAATGTGTTCTAGGTCGTATCTATGCTTATATAGTAATACAAGGAAACCCTAAATCAAATTAAGAAGAGTTTGTATCAAAATATGAAACAAAATCTGCTGCAGAAAAATCCTCCCGACACGTGGGCGGTCGCCCACCACCCCATGGGCGGTCGCCCATGAAGAAATTCCCCAAGTCGTGACATTCTGACCATGTGGGCGGTCGCCCACCACCACCATGGGCGGTCGCCCAGTGCAACAGAAGTCCTCCACGTTTTTCCTCCTTGATCTCACCAACTCCTCTGACTTAGACTCCTTTTTCGTCATAGTTTAGGACTCCAATCCCAACAGTGTCATTTAACGGAGGATGTTTTTTAACAAGAATTATTTCATTGTTGTTTTAATACAAATTGAATGAAAATAAATAGCCAACATAAATCAAAATTAAAAGTCCTTCTCTAACAGTATATCCCATATTTATGTTTCAACTTCAGCACTTCTCCCAATTTTCCCAACCATAGCCATCGCCCTCCACACCTTCCCTCCGCCATCGTTACCCACCGTCCTACACCATCTCTCATTTTCCACACCTTCTGTCTCTTTTTTTCGTCTGTGCCTCTTCACCTCAATACTCCGTTGAAGGCATAACATCGTTAAATCCAACGTCGTCTTCTCTTCATCTTCCTTCCCTTACTCCGGCGACTGCACTCCAACGAGAATCTCTCATCTCTCTCTCTCTCTCTCTCTCTCTCTCTCTCTCTCTCTCTCTCTCTCTCTCTCTCTCTCTTCAAACCTGGATTTGAAATCAGATTTGAATATATGCGTCTGAAAATCAGATTTGAATCTATGTTTGAAATCTGACTTGATTATGCGTTTGAAAAAATTCGATTTGAATCTGGATTTAAAAAATAAATTTGAAACTAGGTTTTGATTAAAATTTGAAATTGGGGATTATTTTATTTTGAATTTTGATTTTTGAATATGGGTTTTGTTTGAAATTTGAATTTTGAATACATGTTTTCTTTTAATTTTAGTGATGGTGGTGATTATGATGATGGTAGTTTGTGGTGATGAAGTTGGACTACTAGTGGGATGGTGGTGGCAGTGAGGTAGTTGCGGCAGTTAAGATGACGTGGAGATGGTAGTGTTGGTGAATAAATTTTTATTTCTTTTAAAGAAGAATAATGTTCATTTTTTTTTTCGAAACATAAAAGGATTATTTTCTTAAATAGTTTAAAATATTCTGTTTCCATGAAAAGTAAATGCTTGATTAAAAAATGAAAGAAAGAAAAAAATTGATAAGTAAATGATAAAATATTTTTAATTGTATTTTATAAAGTACTTACGTTTTTAGCATCTTAATACGGATATTAATATTTTCTATTTTGTCTATTAATTTTCATTCAATTTGCATTAATGCAACAATGAAAAAGTTCTTGTTCAAACATGTCCTCCGTTAAATGACATGTGACTTGTACGTGATCATTTAATAGATTTTTCTAACAAAACTAGTTAAAAATTCTAAAATACTAACAAAATGACAACTTTGGGGTCTAAATTATAAATAGTGATAAAATAGGACATAACTTAATCAGTCCAAATCCAAGCGTTCGGATGCTCCGGAGATTGCAAGGCCTGAAAATAAGAGAAAACACGTAAACTAAGCCGGGGCGGATCAGGCTAAAGGCCCTCCGGCGTGAGAGTAAGTTCACGGTTTGTGTATGAAAAACTAAATTGACAGAGTTTCTGTATTATAAAAAGTAACGTACCAAATAATGAGCCATAGGACTTGTATTTATAGGGATGGATTGATAGAATCCATGTAGAATCGAACTTGTAAAGAGATAAGATATAATCTTAAGAGAATTATATCTGTTAAGGAGTCATTGTTTGACTTGAATTGGTGTTGGTGGTTACAATCCTGATTGGATCATGACTGTTGAATCCTTGTTCAAATAGGATTGTATGATCTGCTAGCCGGAACGCCGAGGAGCATGAATGTTTTATCTCGGCATTGGCAAGTAAGCCGAGATGCATGATTCTGCTTTCTCGTCATTTAATGATTGGCCGACATGGGGATATGTCGGGATGAACGATTCTCTCTCCTCGTCATTTGAGGAAATGCCGAGGTAAGAACTTTTCTCTCCTCGTCACTTGTGACATCTCGGAGCCTGGTGAGCCAAGTATGAATAGCTCGGTCAAAGTAAGGCCGAGGAAATGCCCCTCGGCATACGAGGAAGGTACCTCAGCCCTATTAATTGAGCACTGTTACTTGTGTATTGGATTATGTTCACGGCCCAATCCACTTGGGCCCAACTCGGGCAAACCCATGTTCGTATCTCGGTTTATACTGTTCAGTGGCCCCCGACTTTCTAACTCGGCCTAGGATGAGGAGAAAGTCATCTCGTCCTCGGCTTATGGAATACGAACAGGCTTGACACGTGTCCTTGGCGTCGCTTCATATATCTGACAGTTAATATTCTGATGATTACATGGGGCCCCCCGGTCTTGTCACGCCTCGGAAGTTGTCACAAGCATTAAATGTTGGGGGCGCCATACCCGGTGACCCGTATTATTCTCGAGTTTGACCCGGTTTTGATGAGTATATAAACTAAAACCTTTCTCATTTAAACCTTTACTCACCCAAATTATTTAAGAGCAACTAGTAAGGTTCAGGCGACAAGTCTTAGGCGTTCACATACCCAGTTTCCGGCGAGGTTTAAGTTTTCCGGTAAAGTTGTTTCCGTTGTGATTCCGACCATTTCTTCAAAATCAGGTATGAAATTTCTTCCTTTTTATGCATTCCGTTCATGATTTTACCCTTTTCTAGGGTTTTAGATGGGATTTTGGTGTGTCAAGAAAAGAACCACCATTGTTGAATGTTGGAGCTTTTCTTCACGAATCTTCAATTTTAATTCTCAAAACTTTGAATCTTTAATTTTCTTGGAATTTTGTATGAACTCCTTTGAATATTGAATGAATTCCCCCATTGATCTTTGATTCCCCTTAGAAATGGCTCGTTCTAGGGACCATTCCCCCCGATTCTGTTATGGGTATCACACCGGCAATCTGAGGGTTTACCGGAGAGAGAGAGGACCTTGGTTGATGCTGACCCTGGATGACATAGGAAAGAGGTTGAGAAGTTATGGTCGTACTCGGATGTTCCTTTAATACCCCAATTCCACAAGGATAGGTAGGATTGTGTCAGATTCCCCCAATGTTATTGTGTTTGAGGATGGGGCAGAGATGATGGAGCACATCGAAATGTTCTACCCGTCTTCAGATCATATAGTCCGTGAGCGTCTGAGTGGTAAGGCTCCCTCCTCGGCCTGTCTATAATGACGAGGGGGGATATCCCTCTTCCTCGTCTTAAGGTCAGTTATGGACGAAGCAATGGAGTCACGGAAGAAGCCGTCAACAACGACTTGTCAAGGAATCACCTCGAGGCCCGTACCTCATCATCCAAACATCCCATCCGAGCCTTTTCACCAAAGGGACCACAAATGTTCATACCCTTTTCCCAGAGCCAAGCACCGTTCCGCCAGAACTACGGCGACCTGAGCTCCTTACACTGAGGAGAACCTAGGCAAACAGAAATGGTCCATAGCTAAACACATACAAATCCCATAAACCCGGTCTCATCAATGACCTTTCCTATACACAGACCTTTCTTTCACACACAGCCAACTTTGATTTGCGACATCAGTTGACTTTCTTCTCACAGGTTAATCAAGACATTTGTTCATATCGGGATTAATGGTTGAACAACCTGAACATTAATAAAGGGTTTAAAGCAATCTCGTGATCAATATGGATAAAACATGTTTTCAGATGTCTCGACAAGTCTTCTTTTTCTACGATAATAGGAAAATTAGAGCTAAACACTGTCTTTACGTCGGCCAAGAGCTTCCATACACGCTCCAAACCCCTCTACGCTCATACTCTCCCAAAAGAGTCAAACCCAAAGCGAGTTTTGGTGCCTGCATTAAACTAGGCATCCACATAAAATCGGGATTCGTTCCCACTTCTCTAAAATACGTCCTTGCACGTATACATTACAAGCCATTCCTCTTATACACTTTGGTTGACCAATCGAAAAAAATCAAGGACGGTTGCCTCGTCAGGCCACATGGAGTTCAACTCAGATTGGGCCGCATCGATTCACTCTAGAATCCCCACAGATGACCAGCAATTCCTTCAAACTCTGGGCTTCACCAAGTCATTTCTTCAGATCGGGGCTTTGCCATGCAAAGAGAGTTTTTCTTTCATCCCAAGGGACTACCTTGAGTTTCGACATCGGGCTTGTCGAAGCATCCTTCGCCATTATGGTCTTAATCGAATTGGGGCTTCTCGAGATACGGCTTCGACGGATCGAATCCGAATCCCTCATGACACCTCACGGGCAACGGTAGCATTGAAGGGCGGTTTTCTCCAGCCAAGTCTTCCTCCTTCAAACGGCACGGCTTCGGAACCTACGGGGGTGGGAAAGCGAAAATATCCTGCCGACATCACGGTTCGGGCATCGGGACACAAGAAAGTCTCCAATCTTGGCAACCTTACTGCCAACAAGAAGCATAATCCCCAGAAGGATAAACCAAAGTTCAACTCATCAAACCTCAAAGCAATCTGGAGGCACCACCAAAACCTCTACCTCTCAAATGTTGGAGGACCCGATCCTCACTCAGCTCAAGCAGACTCAGGCGAACATTTCCCTTTAGTCTCTGCTCACCTCTTCATACCCTCACAAGCTCAAACTAAAGGAAAGTTTGGCCCGCACCATGGTCCCCATGGACGCAACTCCAGAAGAAGTAATCCAGATGATCGACAACATCATCGTCACCCTCACAGATTTGAAGCCTTCAGTCCACACTGTCAAGGCCTACGATTCTACTTCCCGCACAGTTCTCGGGATCGCTACTCTAAACATCTGGTTCGGCAAGCGGATGATCCCCACCGAATTCCGAGTGTTGGACATTCCAATCACTTTCACAGCCATCTTGGGGCGACCCTGGCTGCATCAAATGAATGGTGTGGCATCCACCCTTCACCAATGTATCAAGTTCATGCAAGGCAACGAGCTAACCACAGTCTACGGCGACAGCGTCACCACCGAAGCGACCAGCACCAACGGCATTCCAATCAAGCACGATGACGACATGGCATTAACTGGATTCACACTGGAGACCTCCAAGATCCAAATATGCAATGTGGACCTTCCACTATTTCGGGACAAAATCCCTCCCACCATGAAGATGATGAAACTCATGAACTTCATCCCAGGACTGGGGCTCGGCAAAAGGTTACAAGGCCAACACCAAGTCATTGAAGTCAAGGACCACACCACGATCCAGGGGCTCGGTTATATGCCAACACCAGCCGACATCAGGAAAAACAAGAGGCTCGCCAGCACCAAGGCAGCAGCCCGCAAAAGGGGAACCTACAAAGGCTTACCCAACCTCTGACCTTACAGTTTTGACCTCACCCACTACTTCGTCAAAGGAACTGACAACAGAATTGAGGGAACTGACAGAGGAGCTGATGAAGACGAGAAAGCGATTACCCATCTCTCAGAGAGATTACCCATCTTTTCGTGAGATTACCCATCTTCTAGAGATATTATCGATCTTTTCGTGAGATTACCCATCTCTTAGAGAGATTACCCATCTTTTCGTGAGATTACCCATCTTTTTGTGAGATTACCCATCTCTTAGAGAGATTACCCATCTTTTCGTGAGATTACCCATCTTTTCGTGAGATTACCCATCTCTTAGAGAGATTACCCATCTTTTCGTGAGATTACCCATCTTTTCGTGAGATTACCCATCTCTTAGAGAGATTACCCATCTTTTCGTGAGATTACCCATCTTTTCGTGAGATTACCCATCTCTTAGAGAGATTACCCATCTTTTCGTGAGATTACCCATCTTTTCGTGAGATTACCCATCTCTTAGAGAGATTACCCATCTTTTCATAAGATCCTCTCCCGTTATCTCCTCGTGAGATCCTTTCCCGTTATTCTCCCTCGTGAGATCTTTTCGTCATCTCCCTGCGAGATCCTTCCCCGAGATCTTGCATCCCGTTATCTCCTCGTGAGATCCTTTCTCGTTATTCTCCCTCGTGAGATCTTTTCGTCATCTCCCTGCGAGATCCTTCCCCGAGATCTTGCATCTCGTTATCTCCTCGTGAGATCCTTTCTCGCTATCTCCCCGTGAGATTCCTTCTCGAGATTCCGCATCTCGCCATCTCCTCGTGAGATTCCCTCTCGAGATTCCGCATCTCGCTATCTCCTCGTGAGATTCCTTTTTGAGATTCTACATCTCGCCATCTCCTCGTGAGATTCCTTTCCGAGATTCCGCATCTCGCCATCTCCTCGTGAGATTCCTTTTTGAGATTCCGCATCTCGCCATCTCCTTGTGAGATTCCTTCCAAGATTCTGCATCTCGCTATCTCCCCGTGAGATTCCTTTCCGAGATTCTGCATCTCGCCATCTCCCCGTGAGATTCCTTCCGAGATTCTGCATCTCGCTATCTCCCCGTGAGATTCCTTTCCGAGATTCTGCATCTCGCTATCTCCCCGTGAGATTCCTTCCGAGATTCTGCATCTCGCTATCTCCCCGTGAGATTCCTTTTCGAGATTCTGCATCTCGCTATCTCCCCGTGAGATTCCTTCCCGAGATTCCGCATCTCGCCATCTCCCCGTGAGATTTCTTTCCGAGATTCTGCATCTCGCTATCTCCCCGTGAGATTCCTTTTCGAGATCCTACATCTCGCTATCTCCTCGTGAGATTCCTTTTCGAGATCTTACATCTCGCTATCTCTCCGTGAGATTCCTTCCCGAGATTTCGCATCTCGCCATCTCCTCGTGAGACCCTTTCCTATTATTCTCCCTCGTGAGATCCTCTCCCGAGATTTCACCTCTCGTCATCTCCCCTACTCTTGGTAGTGGACACGTCAACCGACCCCCTCTCCCGAGGTCAAGTCCCAGTTAGTTTTCACTAACGCTCGTCTCCAGACGTTAAATTCTCAGTTAGTCCTCACTAACGTTTGTCTCCAGACGTTAAATTCTCAGTTAGTCCTCACTAACGCTCGTCTCCAGACGTTAAATTCTCAATCCCCAGTCGACGTTTGACATTCAAATGCTCACTTCCTTCTCAAGTCGACGTTTGACATTCAAACGCTCATTTACATCCCAAGTTGACGTTTGACATTCAAACGCTCATTTCCACCCCAAACCGACGTTTGACATTCAAACGCTCAATCATGTCTTCGGACATCAAATCACAATTTCGTCTCCAGACGTTATATTCCCAGTTGACGTTTGACATTCAAACGCTCACTCCTGTCTTCGGACATCAAATCACAATTCCGTCTCCTGACGTCAAAATTCCCATGGGTTTTCACCAACGTTCACTTCCTTCGGCAGCCGCAATAAGCCCGAACCCCAAGGCACGAACGCCTTGCAACAATTCTCCTTCGGCAGCCGCAATAAGCCCGAACCCCAAGGCACGAACGCCTTGCAACAATTCTCCTTCGGCAGCCGCAATAAGCCCGAACCCCAAGGCACGAACGCCTTGCAACAATTCTCCCCGGCCGCCAGTCGTAAGCCCGATCGTCCCACCTCAGCGGCCATCAAGGTAAGCCCGCACAACAATCCCACTTCAGCGGCCATCAAGGTAAGCCCGCACAACAATCCCTCTTCGGCCATCATCGTAAGTCCAAACACCATTTCCATCGAACTCGGAACCTTCAAAACCATTTCCGTCGAACTCGGAACTTTCAAAACCATTTCCGTCGAACTCAGAACTTTCAAAACCATTTCCGTCGAACCCGGAACCTTCAAGACCATTTTCGTCGAACTCGGAACTTTCAAAACCATTTCCGTCAAACTCGGAACTTTCAAAACCATTTCCGTCGAACCCGGAACCTTCAAGACCATTTCCGTCGAACCCGGAACCTTCAAGACCATTTCCGTCGAACTCGGAACTTTCAAAACCATTTCCGTTGACCCGGAACCTTCAAGACCATTTCCGTCGAACCCGAAACCTTCAAGACCATTTCCGTCGAACTCGGAACCTTCAAAACCATTTTCGTCGAACTCGGAACCTTCAAAACCATTTCCGTCGAACCCGGGACTTTCAAAACCATCTCGTGAGATTCACCCATCTCCCTGCGAGATCCTTCCCTGAGATTTTGCATCTCGTCATCTCCTCGGGAGATTCTTTTCTATTATTCTCCCTCGTGAGAATCAGTCATCTCCCTCGTGAGATTCACCCATCTCCCTCGTGAGAATTAGTCATCTCCCTCGTGAGATTCAGTCATCTCCCTCGTGAGATTCACCCATCTCCCTCGTGAGAATCAGTCATCTCCCTCGTGAGATTCAGTCATCTCTCTCGTGAGATTCAGTCATCTCCCTCGTGAGATTCACCCATCTCTCTCGTGAGATTCACCCATCTCCCTGCGAGATCCTTCCCCGAGATTTTGCATCTCGTCATCTCCTCGTGAGATTATTTTCTATTATTCTCCCTCGTGAGAATCAGTCATCTCCCTCGTGAGATTCACCCATCTCCCTCGTGAGAATTAGTCATCTCCCTCGTGAGATTCAGTCATCTCCCTCGTGAGATTCACCCATCTCCCTCGTGAGAATCAGTCATCTCCCTCGTGAGATTCAGTCATCTCCCTCGTGAGATTCAGCCCATCTCCCTCGTGAGATTCAGTCATCTCCCTCGTGAGATTCACCCATCTCCCTCGTGAGAATCAGTCATCTCCCTCGTGAGATTCACCCATCTCCCTCGTGAGAATCAGTCATCTCCCTCGTGAGATTCACCCATCTCCCTCGTGAGATTCAGCCCATCTCCCTCGTGAGATTCAGTCATCTCCCTCGTGAGATTCACCCATCTCCCTCGTGAGATTCAGCCCGTCTCACTCGTGAGATTCACCCATCTCCCTCGTGAGATTCACCCATCTCCCTCGTGAGATTCAGTCATCTCCCTCGTGAGATTCACCCATCTCCCTCGTGAGATTCTCCCATCTCCCTCGTGAGATTCACCCATCTCCCTCGTGAGATTCACCCATCTCCCTCGTGAGATTCAGTCATCTCCCTCGTGAGATTCACCCATCTCCCTCGTGAGATTCTCCCATCTCCCTCGTGAGATTCAGTCATCTCCCTCGTGAGATTCACCCATCTCCCTCGTGAGATTCACCCATCTCCCTCGTGAGATTCACCCATCTCCCTCGTGAGATTCTCCCATCTCCCTCGTGAGATTCACTCATCTCCCTCGTGAAGTTCAACCACGCCCTCGTAAGTTTCAGAAATCTTAGGTTCAGACGCCTCACAATAGTCTCCATTCAGGTTCGGATGCCTCGCAATGGTCTCACTTAGGTTCAGACGCCTCACAATAGTCTCCATTCAGGTTCAGATGCCTCGCAATGGTCTCACTTAGGTTCAGACGCCTCACAATAGTCTCCATTCAGGTTCGGATGCCTCGCAATGGTCTCACTTAGGTTCGTACACCTCACAATAGTCTCCATTCGGGTTCGGATGCCTCGCAATGGTCTCACTTAGAGTTCGACGCCTCACAATAGTCTCCATTCAGGTTCGGATGCCTCGCAATGGTCTCACTTAGGTTCAGACGCCTCACAATAGTCTCCATTCAGGTTCGGATGCCTCGCAATGGTCTCACTTAGGTTCAGACGCCTCACAATAGTCTCCATTCTGGTTCGGATGCCTCGCAATGGTCTCACTTAGGTTCAGATGCCTCACAATAGTCTCCATTCAGGTTCGGATGCCTCGCAATGGTCTCACTTAGGTTCAGACGCCTCACAATAGTCTCCATTCAAGTTGGGACGCCTCGCAATGGTCTCACTTAGGTTCAGACGCCTCACAATAGTCTCCATTCAGGCTCAGTTGCCTCGCAATGGTCTCACTTAGGTTCAGATGCCTCACAATAGTCTCCATTCAGGTTTGGATGCCTCGCAATGGTCCCATTTAGGTTCAGACGCCTTCAAATAGTCTCCCTCAGGTTTAGACGCCTCCAAAACAGTCTCTCTCAGGACGAACTCCTCCTAATCATTCCCCACAGGTCGAGGCCCCTACCAATTTCCCTCACATCCGTGAACTACGATCGGCTTGATTCCCGCTCGGGATACGTAGGAATCCTTTCGCTAAGGGTCCAGCCATTTGACCGCCCAGGTCTCTCCATAAGGCATCCCCGATTTGGATCCTTATCTTTTTCGACGACCCCACTTCCTTCGAAAGTGACGTCGCCGAGGGGCTAACTGTAAGTACCCAAATCCGGATCGTCAAAATCCGTTAAAAGTTAACCGGAACCCATTAAGTTCCCCGTTCTCGAGTCAACGAGACATCCCGGGACTGCCCCGTGCATCCCGACATCAAAGCGTACTCAACACACGTTATCACACGTAAAAGTATGGCTTTCCCCGAAAAACATACTTTTCGGGGTCTTCCGGGATTAGATTTCCCGTTTTCGAGCGTCTCTACCGTCCGGAGGTCATAACTTCCTCATACGAACTCCGTTTTGGGCCCACCACATATCAAATCGAACGCGAGAACAAGATCTACGCATATGGCTAGTTCAATCAGGAAATATAGCCAATTTCAGGAATAGTCCGGCCGGACTCTTTCTGCAGCTTAATTAATACGTGTCCAAAACGTGTCAAATTCAAGGCCAAATGACCAAAATATCCCCAAATGCAAGAGAGGTCCGGCCGGACTCTTTCTGCAGGGCAGAAACCCATCAGGTTAAGCTTTCTTCCTTCCTTGCTAAGCAACTTACCTTAACCCCTAAGTTTCTCCCCCCTCCTCCATCATTTTCTACCCTATAAATACTCCCCCTTCCTTCTCATTTACCCCACACAATTTTCTCCCCTCTCTTCCCCTAGCAACGAAACGCTAGTTCTTCTTCCGCTCTTCGGGGGCCCTCGTGCTACTCGTCGGCGGAATTCTCTACTCTTCAGGGGCCCTCGTGCTACTCGTAGGTAGATTCTGATCGTAGGCTAAACCGACACAAGTCGAAACGCTGCCCAAATTCCTAGGTTTCTAAACACCAAATAAAAGGGGAAACTCTGCCCAAACACTTCCGAAACACCTTTCCGTATCCCGTATATGCCCACCGAGCCAAAGGAGCCAACCCTAGCCATAGGTAGCTCCCTCTCTCACTCTCAAAATGTAGACGTCACCGTCTAACGGGGTCAGATACGTTTTAGTCCCTGATCCTCTTCTCTTCCCGTAAGAGAAGTAATCTCGGGTTAAAACGGCATTCCGACCCCGTTCCGTTTACTTTTATGTCATTTACCAATTCCGGATCGTTTGATCCGTCGATCGTCATTTACAATTCCGAGTCGTTTGGCTCGTTGATCGTCATTTACAATTCCGGATTGTTTGATCCGTCGAACGTCCTTTACTTTCATGCAACTTTACAATTCCGAGCTGTTTGGCTCGTCGATCGTCATTTACAATTCCGAGTCGTTTGGCTCGTCGATCGTCATTTACAATTCCGAGTCGTTTGACTCGTCGATCGTCATTTACAATTCCGGATCGTTTGATTCCGTTGATACCGCACTTTAAATACTGTCATTTACAAAGTCCGACCCGTTTGGATCGTGATAGTATTTACTTTTCAAAGTCCGAGTCGCAACCCGATTCGTTGATCGCATATCATTTAATACGTTTTTCCCGTAAAATCGTTAACAATGTAATGCCCGGTTCAAAACCAAAAGTTCGTCATTCGAACTCCTTTTCATACTCAAAACCGACGTTTGACATTCAAACGCTCATTTCAAACTCAAAATCGACGTTTGCCACACAAACGCTCATTTCCGTCTCAAAATCGACGTTTGCCACGCAAACGCTCATTTCAAAATTGACGTTTGCCACGCAAACGCTCATTTCAACTCAAAATCGACGTTTGCCACGCAAACGCTCATTTCAAACTCAAAACCGACATTTGTCATTCAAACGCTCGTCTTTTCAAACAAAGTCACCTAATCAACGTTTGTCATTCAAACCAAGATTAAGCTTGTCATTCAAGCTCCCCATTTCAAAAGACACACACACACACACGATTTCGAGAAAGGTAGAAAGACTCGTCATGCGAGGCGTTTCAGGCGATCTCGTAATACTCTACCCGAAACGTAACGTGACCTCCGAACCTAACAATCTCTGGTACTAAAAAGCTTTTTACTCGTTTTTGCTACCAATAAAAATGATCCCCTTTTTTCAAAGCCTTTTCCTAAGTTTTTGCTACCAATAAAAACGACACCTTTTCACAATAGCCGTTTCTCAACGTTTGGGCTCAAAATACAAAACCGCGTGGCGACTCCTCATTTTTTCCTTCCCATGAAGCGAGGTCTCAGACACCAACCCTCCGCGAAAGACAACCGCGTTTCGCGTCCGCGCGAAATCCCGGGTAATTTCACAAACCAGCAATGCAGGCTTCGTACTCGGCAACATTGTTCGTGGCAGGGAAGTTCAACTTGAGGGCTATGGGTGTATGCTCATCTTTCGGATCGACCAGTAGCATCCCGATACCGTTTCCTCTTTTGTTAGCGGCTCCGTCAAAGAATAATTGCCATCGGTTTTCAGGCTCGACTGCAAAGATCCCTTCATCTAGGAATTAGGGTTCAGGCCCTCTGTCTTCATTACTGGGGAAGTTTGCCAGGTGGTCTGACAACGCTTGACCCTTGATGGCCTTTCTGGTCACATAGTTGATGTCGTACTCTGCTAAGAAGAAGGACCACTTTGCTAGACGCATCGAGAGGGAAGGCTTATCAAAGATGTATTTGATGGGGTCCATTTTTGAGACCAAATTCACAGGGTGGGCTTGCATATAATGTTTCAACTTGCCGACTACCCAGAGACCCGCTCCCGCACGTGTCTTTTCACATGCCGAGTAATTGAGCTCACTTCTACGTAGCTTCCGACTGACAAAGTAAATGGCATTCTCTACCCGAGAGTCTTTCTTCTCCCCGAGCAAGCATAGCCCCAATCTGCCGTATCGGTGACGGTGAGATAGAGCGAGAAGAGGTTTACTGTCTATGTGGGGGCATAGCTTAGGAGGATGTACCAAGTATGCCTTGATCCGGTCAAAAGCATCCCGGCATTCTTCGGTCCATTCTCGTGTCTACGTTCTTCTTCATGAGCTTGAAGATGGGCTCGCACATAGTGGTCAACTGATTGACGAAACGGCTGATGTACTGCAATTTTCCCATAAAGCTCTTGACTTCTGTCTGGGTCCGAGGTGGCCTTATATCCATAATGGCTTTGATCTTTTGGGGGTCAACTTCAATACCTCGCTCCGTGACCATATACCCAAGCACTTTTCCCCTTGTCACTTCGAAGGTGCATTTGGTAGGGTTTAGTCTCATGGAATGTTGTCTCAGCCTCTCAAAGAACTTCCGCAGGTCAACAAAAGTGCTGCCCGTCCTCGCCTTTGGAGTGGATTATCATGTCGTCTACGTAGACCTCAATCTCCTTGTGGATCATGTCATGAAAAAGTGCGGTCGCTGCCCTTTGGTAAGTAGCCCCGGCATTCTTAAGCCCAAACGGCATCACTGTATAACAGTAAGTCCCCCACGGTGTGGTGAAGGCTGTCTTTTCTTGGTCTTCCTCGGCCATCTTGATCTGGTTGTAGCCTGCAAAGCCATCAACGAAGGATTTGACTTCGTAGTTGGCAGTTGAGTCCACCAGGATGTCTATGTTTGGCAAAGGGTAATCGTCCTTGGGGCTGGCCTTGTTCAGATCTCGAAAATCCACACAGCAGTGCACCTTCCCATTGGCCTTGGTGACGGTCACAATATTGGATAACCATGTCGGATATTCGAGCTCAATTTCTTCTTTGACCTGTAGAGACCATTCTGGCTTGATCTTCCCTCGGTTTACATGTCTTTGGCAGCATCTCGGTGCTAGAGGGATTTCCGTGCTCTACTATCGAACTGTCTAGCCCCGGCATATCCCGTATGACCATGCAAACACGTCGACGTATTCCACTGAGCGAGATCAATCGATCCGTCCCGTTCAACCCCCTGGAAGAAGTTTCCGACACACGTGTCTCTTTAGGTTCCTCGACAGTACCCAAGTTCACACTTGTCAAAACCTCCTCGGCAGCTTGGGCCCGGTTTTCCTCTTTCTCTGAAACCTGCTTAAAGATTTCTTTAATGTATTGTTCATTTAGTGTGTTTGCATCTTGTTCAAATAATTCATTATTAACTGTTGTTAAGTTTTGAGTTAATTTATCATTTGTTAAGTTGGCAATAAGAGGATACTCAGAAAGATCTGTCATTTCATTCAAAATAAGGGGAAAGATGACATCGATTACATTTTGATAGTCCTCAGGCGTGAGGCCTTCGGATGACTCGGAAGGACTGGAATTCAAAGATTCTCGACTCGGCGAACGTACGCTACTGACTCTGGACCCTACACTACTTATTGACTCGAGGGTGGCTTGACAAGGGTTGGACCGGGATCTCACTCCTTCCTGCTGTTGCCCTGGGGAGTAGCAGTTTTGTCAGAGTTTCCATTTGGCTGTGCACCCTGTGGATCGTAATTGCCTTTGTTGACACCATTTCCGTGGGGAATACTTGACTGATCTGGCAGAATCTCCTTTTTGCGCTTAACTTTATCATCTGTACCTCAGGGCGGTAGGACCCGGTTGTGCTTTCGGCATACGAGATACTGCCTTTCTTCATCCCAAAAGTCTTCGTCGGTTCACTCTTCTTTCCACCTTTTCCCAAACAGTGGGACCGATCCTCGGGAGTGGTAAGAGCCATTACAAATACATTATGCTCATCATGGGTGATGAAGGGTTCTGAAGAAACTTTCATTAACATGGCTTGTTTTACTTCAAACTCGCAGTCTTCATAAGTGAGCCTTTCTTCTGTAATCTTGACCATGGTTACTTGTTCGATATCATAGAAAAGAGGCCGAGCTCTGACAACATTAACAAAATCAGTTTCGACTATGGGCCCAAACTGTCCTTCCATGGCGGCGGCATTAATCAAATCTTTCCATTTTCCTTGCAACTCAGCATAAGGAACATTGAACTTTAGAATGTCTATGATCTCTGGATTTCCAAAGTTGACTGCATTTGTCTCCCCGAACTCGATCATGTTGACCTGATTGTTAGCTGGAAGAGGGTTCTTGACCACATTAGGACCCCGAGGTGGTTCCAGCTTGCCTTTTTCAATTAGGCGAGAGATCAGGAGCTTCAAGTAGGTGCAATCATTGGTGTTATGCCCATGATATTTGTGGAAGCGGCAATGTTTGGTTTCGTCCATTCTGACACTAGGGTTTTTGGGTCTCCAGTTTTCCAAAGGTCTGATGAGTCCTTCGGCTACCAAACCGTCAAAGACCTTTTCTAGTGGCATTCCGAAATCTTCTGCGGTATAGAAGCGAGGTCTCGGCTTCGCAGCTACTTGGCTTGAATTTTGTCCCACTTTCTCATTACGGATGTAATTGACAAAGACTGACCGTTTCTTTTCCCTTTATAGTGACAGTAGGGCATTTGACACCGGTGCTGTAGCGATAAGAGCTGGGCGATCTGTGGCCGGGGCCATGTTGAAGGCATTTTCAAACTTGGTACCAGCATTTACCATTGCTCGAAGGTCAGGATAATAGTAATTGCCAATTTGGACCCTTAGTTGAGGCTTTAAGCAGGATTGGAAGATCTCCATCTGTTCCTCTTCATTCACGGGGTCATCATTTCACCGAGCTTCCGAGTTCCATCTCATGTAAAATTCACTCACCGGCTCGTCTGCGCTGTAGAGTGCCTTGTAGGTCATTCTGCTGGTTTCCCAATTCAAATTGGCCTTATACTTCTCGTAAAGGCTTCCTTAATTTGGTCCTGTGTGGCTCGGGCTTGGTTTTACGTGCGGGAACCATCTAAGAGTGAACCCTTTAATGACAGTGAAAATGGTCGGCCATTTCTCGATGTGTGATCCTTGGCTCTCATGGCAAGAAGGTAGCTTTCAATATGAGTCCGGGGACAATCGGTGCCGTTGAACTTTTCAATCTCCGGCATCCGGAATTTTGGAGGAAGAGGGACAATTTCTTGGGATCGCATGTCGATATGCCGCCTTTTTGGTGTTCGGTTCCCGAACTTCTCTTGCATGGACTTAACTTGTTCCATCAACCAAGTCATGTTGGGGTCGGGGACGGTTTCGATTCCGAAGCCAGGCTTGTCGGATTTGAGTGGCGGGGCTGTGGGTGGCACGGTGGTAGCCGGGTACCGTGGCTTGGGAGTCTTTAGAAGGGAAATAGGTGTAAACTTGGCACGGTCCGGTGTTTCCACGAGGCCGACGGAGGCATAGGAATTAGGCTCGTAGTTGCGAAGTAGGAAAAAGGAGCCTCGTGGGATCCTATTGGCAAGGTTGGAGGTGGAAGATCTGTTGTGGCGGGTAGGAGTTAAAAAGGTCACTTGATTGATTTTGAGGCCCGGAAGTTGTGCAGGACGGCCCATACTTGGGGAGAGGGAGTGAATCCCATAGGGTAGTGCGGAAATTTTGTGTATTTGGGATAGGCTGTGGCGTTTGTTCTCTGTTGGTAGGGAACAAAGCTAGGCCTTATACGAGGAGGAGAGGGTGTCGGGACCCTAATGGCTTGGGATACCGGAAAAGGCCGAAAAGGGACAGTCTTTGGCAAAGGCTCATATGTGGATGGAGGAGGGCACTTTGGTTATAGGCTAGGGGCCGAGATGGTTACTTACGGAGTTTCATCTTCTACCATAACCAAGGAACCATTGGGCTCTACCACTATACGGACCCCATGACGGCGTAGCGCATCAATGAGCATGGCTGCTGTTCCTCATGGGCCTTACGACTATTTTCCAAGGCTAAGGCTAGCTCTTCTTCCTCGGTCATCTGGTTACCCAAACCGCATCTTGTTCTCTCGTCGAATCGGACATTCGACTCTCCGGGATCGACCAAACCGAGGATTACAGCGAACCTTCGAGAATCGCACTAGCAAGTCGCTGACCCGGTGTTCTCACCCACTTCTTTCTCGCTGCGGGAAAGGGATAGGAAGGGTTTAGACTCGGGGTAGGTATTTAGGCTGAAGGCTCAGGCAATATGCAAATTAGAATCTTCCAGTTTACTTAAAACAGTGTCTTTTATTAATATCTATTTGGTTGGAAAAGGGGGTTTGCCCTTCTTTTTCGTAACTACTCTAGATCTGGATCGGTGGGTTCCGTCACTACGTCTATAAGCCCCTCGTATTCCACCTGTATTTCGACCTCCCAGGGTGGACAGCCTCGGGCGAGGGTCCTATAGGGCACGCGGATCCCACCGACCGAGAGTAAAGAACGCTCCTAACGGGTCTAGCGGGTCATAGGAACTTTCAACGCACGAGCGATGCGGATTATAGTCAAGGCAATATCGAGAAAGTCTCGTCTTTCTGCCTTGATAGGATTTTGGCAGAATTTCGCTTGAGCGAATGACGTTTTGACTTTCGGTAATGTCCGAGAAGATAATAGGCATGGGTCGGGCGGCAAAAGCCGGATGACACAGTGTCACATTGAACTTCGTTGTATACGCCGGGCGTGAGCCAGAATCGAAGTCAATGCCGGGTCAAGATCTTGCCAATTTTTCCTTGTCGGAATTTTAGCAGAGCTTCGCTTTGAGCGAAAGATCTTTTGATTTGTTGGCAAAGACTCGGTCTTGACTCTTGCGCATTCCGTGCAGGTCAAGGTCAATAGTCAATGTCGGAATCAAGATCTCGCCAATTTTTCCTTGTCGGAATTTTGGCAGAGTTCCGCTTGAGCGAAAATCTTGGCCTCCGTTATGAACTAAGGCTTGACCTTCACGAGGGTATGCAACTGGGCTATATGACACGGACTAGACCAAAAACCAACCAAAAGTCATGGTTTTTTGAAACGTGTGACACGGACTGTGCATTGGTCGACACTGGCTGCCATGGGGAGGTTGGGATGATTTCGTGCGCGCACGGGAGCATCGTAAGGCTGTCCGTGACTGCAGCTGGAACCACCCTCGGGTTTGAAGGACGTGCGTGCAAAGTGTACAGGATATATCAGGTGCGCGTAGTGTGCGGTCTCCTAAAAATGTTCCTTTTTGAGTTAAAACAGAGATTTTCATAATGTGTTTTAAAGGAATGATTTTCGGAACGGGGAAAATGCAACACGTAAGCACGTAAATTTTCTGGGAGCCCCAGGTCGAGTCCATGGAGCCGAGTAGCCCCAAGGCCGCTAGGACTGCCGATTAACCATGATTTTTCCCGGTGGAATTGCCCTGAGGTCGCCCGGTCAGAATCCAAGGAGGATTGAGCCGTACGACTGCATGGATCAATTTTCCAGGTTCCACTCCTTTTGCTTTTTTTTTTTCGGGTTGTTTCCCATTTCAAAGTATGCACAGATTCCAAGATGCAAATGATGCAATGCAAGGTAAAGAAAGCAAGCACGATTAATGAAATCGGCGACGGGAGTCTAACCCGCTCAAAGGGAAAAGCTTTCTTTTATTTTATTTTTTTCAAAAGATTTTTTTTCTTCGAAAAGGGATACTGGTACGTGGGATTGTTAAACCACCGGTTATCCCAACTCGCACATCAGGGAGTGTACAGGAAGGGTAAGTGGTTTCCACCTATATACCGAGTATCGATTTTTGTTTTGAAAATAAAGCTTTTCTCCTTTGGGATGTCCCCAGCGGAGTCGCCAAACTGTGAATGTGTGCCCAAATTTTTTTGTTTGTTGGATTCACGCGAGTTTGAAGACATCCGGTTTAATTTGAAAAACGGAGTCGCCACGCCATTTTGATTACCTCAAAACTTTGAAAAAAAGGTTTTATGGGTTCGGAGGTTAAGTTACCCCTTGGGAAGAACGGATCGTCGTTCACCCAAGGTGCCTTGTCGGAGCAAGTCTCCCAAGATCCCATTAATCGTGCTTGCTTGCGTGCTTTCTTGTGTGCATGTGTTTGAAAATAAGGAGGGAATGTCCCAAGTCGTATTCCGGACGTACAAACCATTTGTTGGTTGTCGCTCGGGATTTCTTGGATTTTATGTATTCGGGATTATGATCCCGTCCTCATCTTAGACTTGTGATCATCGCATTTTTTAGACCTCGGGGCTTGCGTGATCGAGAGAATGACTCTCTTTATAGTCAAAGATGAGGTTCTTTAGAAAAGGGAGGGTCCTTAGCCCATCAATCATACACTTTAAGATGGTCGAGCTCGTATAGATGCTTCATACTCATCTTAAGTGATAATCGGAGATATAGGGTTCAAAGGTGTCCCTTTCTAAAGAGATTATGAAACCTTTATGGAAGGAACGATGTAAAGATAGGATCTTTTACACCGGTCCGTTCCGAGGTTACTAATGGGGGAATGGGGGAATGCATGTAAAAATGACATTTTTAATGAAAAGATGACATTTTTGGGTTGCAAAGGATGCATTTTGATTTAAAGAAATGTTCTTTATTGCAAATGATGCATAAAGACACAATTTTTATGCAAATGATGCATTTTTATGAAGAAATTGGAATTCAATATGCAAAGGATGCATAAAGATTGCATTTTGAATAGCATAGGATGCTAGTTTATGGTAAAGACATGATCTTTAAAGCAAATGATGCTTGAAAAAGGGATTTTGAATGCGAAGGATGCATTTTTATTGAAAAGATTTGATTTTTATATGCAAAGGATGCATAAAGATGACATTTTTATTGGAAAATAGGGGTTTTAGGTGCAAAGGATGCACCTTTATGGATAAAGACTACATTTTTAATGGCAAATGGTGCCTAATGCATGCAAAGGGGAAGGGGGAATATAAAGATATGATCTTTAATCTACCAAGTCCCAAGCAAGATAAAGGTAATGCAATGAACAATTATAGAGCAATTAAGATGCAAGGTTAGGGCGTGCGAGGTTACCAATGGCTTCCTTTTCTTCTTTGGATGAAGCTAGGAGGAGAGGATTGATCTTGGGCCTTCAAGGAGGAGGGAGATGACTTCTTGAGCTTCTTCTTCACCTTCTTGAACTTCCAGCTGCTCTTGGGAGGTTTCTTCACGTATTATGAGTATTTGTGGGTGATTTTGTTGTTGTGAAAATGGGTAGAGGAGGGCTCTATTTATAGGCAGTCTGGAAATCGCCAATGAAGCCGTGCGGCTAGGGACCGCGAGCTAATGCAGCCGTGCGGCATTATCCCTTGTGACTCAGCATTTCTAGAACCATGCAAGGTGGCAAATTCTAGAAGCCTCCTCCCAATTAAGAAAAACGTGTTTCTTAATTGGGAAGGCTCCCTTTCAGCCTATAATCAATTTGGAACAGTTCCGGAATATTTCCGGAACACTAGGAAGGTCCGGGGAATTACCGGGAAACTTACCGAGATTGCCGGGAAATTTAACCCGAAGGCATGAGCCAGATTTGGGTACTTACACTAGCACGTACGCTATCTTCTCCACATTGAAATATCTGCTCTCTACGTCTAACAATGCCTTAGAGACATAATAGACGGGCTTTTGAATTCCTTCGTCATTCTGAACTAGAACGACTGCGACAGCATGATCGGTGGCAGCTAGGAATACGTACAACATCTCACTGGTAGTCGGATTGCTGAGCAAGGGAGGGGAACCCAAGTACTCCTTCAACTGGAGGAATGCCTCAGAGCATTCGGGAGTCCAGGAGAAGCACTTGGTACCCTTCAATACCTTGAAAAAGGGCAGTGACTTTTCGGCGGATTTGGCGATGAATCTTCCAAGCGCCGCTATTCTTCCGTTTAGTCTCTGAACCTCCTTGATGTTCGTAGGTTCCTTCATGTCAATGAGCGCCTTAATTTTTTCAGGGTTGGCCTCTATTCCCCTTTGAGATACCATGAAGCCTAGGAAATTTCCCGCCGTTACTCCAAATACACACTTGCTTGGATTCATCTTCATGTTATTAGCTCGGAGGTTGTTTATTGTCTCTTCCAGGTCAGGAGCGTGACTGCCCTCCTTGGTCTTTATGACCATGTCATCGATATAGGCCTCCATGTTGCGACCTATTTGTGCTTCAAATACCTTGTTCACCATGCGTTGGTATGTAGCACCGGCATTTTTGAGCCCAAAGGGCATCATAATATAGCAGTAGTTTCCCCCAGGTGTTTGGAAGGCCGTCTTTTCAATGTCTTCTTCCGCCATTTTGATTTGATGGTAGCCTGAATAGGCGTCTAGGAAACTGAGTGTCTGGTGTCCAGCAATGGAGTCGACCAACTTGTCAATTCTGGGGAGAGGATAGCTATCCTTGGGGCAGGCCTTGTTCAAATCAGTGAAGTCTATACACATACGCAACTTCCCATTTTGCTTCTTCACCATTACTACATTGGCCAACCAAGCGGGGTACTTGACTTCTCGTATAATTCAGGCGCTAAGTAATTTATGCACCTCTTCTTTAATAGCTTCCTCCTTGTCTCTTGCAAAGTTTCTCCTTGTCTGGGAGATAGTCTTTGCCAAAGGATCAACTTCCAGGCGGTGGAGGGCTACTTCTTCATTGATCCCTCTCATGTCTTCGACTCTCCAAGCAAAGACGTCGAGACTATTTTTCAAGAGGGAGATGATTTTTTCTTTCTCTTCTGGAGATAGTTGGCCCCCGAGTTTGATTTTTTGTTCAGGATAGTCAGGATTGATGACTACCTCTTCCAGCTCATCTACAGGCTTCATTTCAGGACCGTCTCGAAATTCCAGAGACTCGATAATAATTTCTCTAATTCTCCTTCCTTCATTGTCATTCACGTTGAGGCCTTCTTCCTCCATAAGTTCATCAATGTCGGGAAGATCGACCTTCCCCAAGTCATGGTTGGCCCCCGAGTTCTGGCCGTTGACGAGAATGGGGTCTTCCTCGGAGACGGGCGGAACTATACCTTGGTGTAAGTGCTCCAATTTGAGCTTGTTAGTATTTTCGTTAGAAAATTAACGAAAGTTTTAACATTCCTAACATTTATAACATTTCTAACATTTCTAACCAACCAAGGGTAGATTAGGGTTTGCCATTTAAAGATAAACCAAGGAAAGAATCTCAAAAAGCAAAAGAAATTGGAAAAACCCGAATTGGGCAAGTTGAAAAACATAAACTGCTGGAATTTTTGAATTTTATTCTTCCTGTCCAAAGCCTCGAGCTGCATTTAATGAACAGTGCACGTTTACAATCCAATCCGCGCGGACATGTTTGTCAATTTCAGAGGGCTATAAATTGAACCCTCCTCTCTCAGTTTACACAACACATTTTACTCACAGAAGGCGTATTACAGCGAAAATAGAGAGAAAACAGTGGGAATCCTTAGATTGCCACCATTTTCTCTTGAACCTTTCCCAAATTCACTTCAAACATTCTCAAATCACTCTTAAACACACCAAGCTCAAGCTTAAAACACTACTCAAAAGGAAGATTAGGGAGAAAACATAGAGGACTTAAGTGTTATCTACTTGTTTTCTCTTTAATCAACTCTATCATCAAATCCTAAACACATTCAAGCCTTGAATCCACTCAAACACAAATCCAAACACCAAATCTTGATACTCCTCAAGTCAAACACCAAATCTTGATACTCCTCAAGTCAAATTCCAAGCCTAGGAAGATAGGGTGTCACCATTGGTAAAGCCCTCCTTCTCCAAACCCTAAAACTCCCTTTTAACTTCTTGTTCATCTTGTTCTTCTCACTTTGATTTACTTTATGTCTAGTTTAACTTAAGTCTTGACCTAAGATGGTCATCTTGAAGTTCATCTTCATGAATGACCATCTCAAATGGTCCACATTTTTAAATCTCTAGTTGATTTTTCTCTTTAATTTCATCTCTACAAAATTCCCCTTCCCAAGCAAATGAAATGCTTAAGTCCTAATGTACCCCAAGGATGGTTTGATATAGTAGATCACCACTAAAATTTCTAGTGACTACTAATCAAAACCTAGGGAAATGGGGACAAGCATGGATGCAAAACCCCCTTTAAAACCACAATTTCCTTCTTGAGAAGTTGCTGTCCAGTAGCAATTTTCTAAGACCTCTGTCCATGGTATAATTTTTTGGACACAGATAAACTTGGAATTTGGTGTTGACTACAAAATACTTTTTGTAGCCAACATCCATAGATTTCCAGACATATTTTTACTTTATTTTTTTCGTGAGTAAAACTCCCTTTTTCAAATTTTATTTTAAAGGTCAGTTCATCAGTCTCTGGAAATCCAGATTTCATATCTGAGATTTCCAGAAGGTTTTTGTCCCTCAAATCATCTCCAAAATGGAAATTTCTTTCACATAAACCTTATTTGAGGTGTTTTGAACAACTTTAATTCCCGGACTTTTCCCAGATTCAGAGATCTTAAAGCTCTAAAGTCCATTTCAAAATCAAGTGTCCACTGCCTTTTTCATTCTGGCAGAAGTGATTTTCAACTTCAAAAGGTCTTTTGAGTACCAAATCTCAACCCAAAAATCATCCAAAAAATCATGGGATCTGTCCAAAGTCTAATAAAGAATTCCCAATTTTTACTTTTCTGAGTTTCAACTTATTTTGGCCAACACACACACACACACACAAATGATTTTCAGCTTGGAAGACTCGTTTTACGAGGCATTCCGGGTGCACACTAACGTCCTTCCCGGCATGTAACGTGACCTCCGAACCCAAATCTCTAATCTCGGGCATTTTTCAAAGTTTTGGCCCTTAAAACAAAAATGGCGTGGCGACTCCGTTTGATTTCAAAAATTCGGGCGACATCATCACAGTGGCGACTCGGCTGGGGAAAAATGAGCTTTTTTTTTTAAAAAAAATGGTATTTGGTATATTGGTGGAAACCATTAAACTTCCCGTTATCGCCTCCTAACACGAGTCGGGGATAAATTGTGGTTTAACAATCCCACGTACCGGTATCATCGTTTTCAAAAAAAAAAAAGCTTTTGAGGGTCAAGCTTCCGTCTCGACTTTAAAAATCATTTGTTGTGTGTGTTGATTTTTGCACATTTTCGTGTTGTTTCGGCCGCCTCGGAAAAAGTCAAAATTTTGGTCGGAATCATGTCCCTAGCGTCAGAATTTTTGTGCTTATGTGCTTATGTGCTCATTTCAAAAAAGAATTTCAAAAAAAAAAAAAGAATTTCAAAAAAAAAAAGAATTTCAAAAAAAAGGGAATTTCCAAAAAAAAAAAAAAAAAAAGAAGAAAATTTAAAAAAAAAAAAAAATCATGCATCATATTTTTTAAGACACATAAAAAATTTCTATTTTACTCGGAAAAAGAAGATAGGCGCTTGCACACTACGCGCACGTGACCGTACCCGCACACTACGTTCCTAACAGGGAAATCCTTGTCGCGGCCCGTTTGGTCTTATTACGCCTCTTGGTGCAAGCACGGGACTACCCAAACATCCCATGGAGCCTCGTGTCGACCATGCACTTGTCCGTGACACACTTTGTCCGCGACCCGGTTGGTTTTTAGTTTGGTACGTAATGTCATGCCTGTACGTGTATAGACCTTTCCTTTCAAGCCTTTGTCGGCATACCGACTCAATATCTTTCGGGGACCCTAATCGGTCGAAGCTGCCGGTTTTCGCCGAAGACTTTGACCAAGATATTGACCGGCGCCTTGACTTCGGCTACGGCAAAAATTATACAACGACTCCCGGCATGACACCGAGTCATCAAGGATTAATGATTATTCCATGCCTAATTACGGCCTAACTAACGACAAGTCAAGATCAATTGTGGACATTTATCAGTCCAAATCATGCCGACTTTTTGTCGAGCCCTCGGACATGATCTTGACTTTGACGTCAGCTTTGTCCGTAATTTACATCGAATGCTCGTTAAGACTCGATTACCCGTCAGACTTTTAGGATCGTTTTTTCTTTTCGGTCGGTGGGACCCGCTTGCCCTATAGGACCCTCGCTCGGGGCTGTCCACCCTGGGAGGTCGAAATACAGGAGGAATAAGAGGGGCTTATAGACGTAGTGACGGGGTCCACTGATCCAGGATCCAGAGTAGTTTGCGAAAAAGAAGAGCAATCTTTTCCAACCGATTAGGTTAATAAAACATGTTTTAAGTAATCAAGAACAAATAATTGCATGTTGCATGAGCCTTGAGCCCAAACACCTGCCCTCCTTCAAATCCCAAATATCTGAACCCACGTATCTTTCCCCCCGCAGCTCCGCACAAAGCTTGGTTTCGGGCACCGGGTCACCGTGTGATCAGTTGGGAAGAATCAAGTGCATCATCAGCTTCACTGTTTGCTTCGACTCCGAGTTTCAGAATATCTGCATCAACTGGTAACGATGGGGACAACACCACTCCGCCTCCTGGGACTCCTCAAACAGAACCGCAATGGAATCAGTTAGCTGAACAGATGAGAGTGCGACAGGAAGCTTCTGTTGAGAACGGCCTTATGGAGGCTATCAAAAGCCATGGATTGGCCGCCGGTCTCAACCCGGATGGCACCTTCCTTTGTGGAAGAAGAGGAAGACCTCAATCCCGCTCTTGGTCAACCCGACTACTCCAGGATGCCACCACCGGCCTCCCACGGTACTACCACCAGAGCCCATGCTCCTCGATCTCTGGGTCAGCCGGCTCCCCAACTGCAGACCACTGGATCCACGCAGCCTGACGGGACGAGCCAGTTCGCAATGCCTCAGTGGGGACAAAGTCAGTATGGAATGTCCTCTCATGGTTGGGGTTACCTCGGAATGCCACAGCAAATTGGGATCCCGCCTCAGTTTGGGACCAATCAATCCGGACTTTCGCAGCAACGGTTTGGAATGCCACCACAGTTTGGTTCGGGGCAACAGTCAGGAACCCCTCCTCAGAATGATGCTAGCTCAGCTGCTCCTCACACAGCTTCCGCAAAACCATTTCTCACTCAGGGTTCAATAGGTTACCAAGCCCCCATCCCAATTTCATCAGAATCACCAGGACCACAGTATCCTCTCGGTTATGCACCCTCGCCACAACCAGCCATGCAATTCAACAACCAGGGACAGCAGCCCGCACTTAAGCCTACTTATGGGCCTCACTCCGGAAATCCAAGCCATCTGGCTACCTCAGATCTGCCTCCACCTTCTCTGCCGATTGGAAGCCAACAGCAAGTCGTTGGGTTCTATCCCTTTGCCCAAGCTCCTACCTACACTCCCCAGGGTAATTTGGGCCAAGGACAGGTTTTCACCTATGCTCCGGGATATGGTATTCCTTCCACCAATGCACCACCAACAACCTAGTCCTCTTCTGGCTCAAATATCGGCTCGGGCATTCTCGCTCCACCTTTGGATCCCCAATTGGCTTGGTTTATGGAGCAACACAAGGGAATGAAAGCGCAGATCGCTGAATTGACCGTCAAAAGGAACACTGCTCTTCGGCCTACGAGATCCCGACTCAATTGTACCCCTGCCTCACAAGTTCGTGATGCCCAATCTCGAGCTTGTTTGATGGAAGTGCGTGCCCTAAAACTCACTTGGACACCTACACTTTGGCAATGAAAGCTAAGGGATGCACAAACCGGCGGTTGGGCGACTACTTGAGTCTCTCTTTGAAGTCGGGGGCTTTGAAATGGTTTTTCCGATTGCGGCTGAAGCTAGGGCTACTTGGGAGCAGATTACCGGTACTTTCACGAGATAAGTATAAAGCCAACTTGGAATGGGAAACAAATAGAGTTGACACTGCGGACAACGGTGCGGCGCCACGATGAGAATATTGGGGATTTCTATAAAAGGTGGAACACGAAGCTTAGTGAAATGGCCATTCCTCCCTCGACGAAGAGCGATTAGACATCTTTCGGTCATGCTTGAAGCCGCATTTGAGAGCTTCCCTCGGTCACTTCCCCTACGCCGACTTGCGTGCAATGGTTAATTCCGGGGCTAAGTTCGAAAAGGCTTACAATCAACGGCCATTGCTGCACACCTTACAGATACCGGGTTTCGCCACCTCCAACACGGCTCACCTTGACCAAAAGGTAAAGAAGTGATTAGCTATGCGGGACGGGTAACAATGCCACTTCCTTTGTTCCCAATAAACGATGCATCAGATCCCGGCTCCAAGACTTGAGAAACTTTGGGATGCCTTTGAGTGATATCTTGAGGTTTGGTGAGAGAAGGTTTGCTTCGGCCTTTGGAAAATTATCGGCCTAGAAACCCCAATGCTTCTTTGGATACCTCCAAGCATTGTGCCTTTCATCGAGTACCATGGGCACTGACGGATGATTGCGTCCCCGAAAAAGGCAATCCAAAGTTTGATTGAACAAGGGAGGTTAGAGGTGCTGAAGGGCCCAATACTATCGGTAACCCATTCCCTAGAAACAACAACCGAATGTCAACATGATCGAGTTTGGTGGTTCAAGACTTGGGAACATAATGGAATTTGACTCACCCCTTTGCGAGGTCGATGAACCGGTCATCACGAGGCAAGGAAAATGGTTGGATTGAGCAAGAAGGCGACAAAGAAGTCCGGATGGGAAGACCTGCGATAGCTCCCGTCTCCAGCATCGAAGAATGGATGCATGGTCCAACAGCAAAGAGCGGCTAGACTAGGGGCTACCTATCTCTAAAATAGTCTTTTAGTCAACCTTCGTAGGTTCTAGTATTTTTCTTTCACCTAAGTCCATCTTGGACACTTGTCGGTTTTGTCCACCTCAAATGTTGTGGAAAGATAGCTTAACTATCATTTAAAATTTATTTATATATAAGTCTTTCTTCTTTTCTTGCTAGACTCGAGACATCACTTGCACACCCACGTTACGCTTAATTAAAATGGTTTTATCCTAGATGATCACTTGTGCTGCTCAACCACTAATTCTTTGAAATGATTAATATTTAAATTAATTGGAGTGAGAAAATCAATTGATATCCCTCTCAAATTGGGGCTTACCAACTCCCCATCTTGCATCTCATATGCTCACATCCCTTTCATCAGCCTCATCATCTCGTTGTTCGATGAATTTGCATGGATCTTTTCTCATTTAAAGCTTAAGCAAGCAATGAAGACTTAATCTCAGGTCATCCGGTAGGGATTGCGGTTAAAGCCTTTCACCCATAGAAAAGCCATTACCTCACCCTCACTAATCACTACCCTTTCATTTCAAGATCGGCATGTTTTGAAACCCTGTTTAGCCATCACCTTTGCTCCTTATTGAGAGAAGTCCAAGCAATGCCAAAGAAGTTAGCGTCGAGAGTCGGCGATGCATAAAATGTTCAAGTTGTGAAGGAAGGAAAGATAATTCTGAACTCCTCAAAGAGGCCTTCCGAATTCTCAAAAGAATAATTTTAAAATCCTCACAATCTCGGATATAATTCCAAGCTCATCAGGAAGCCTTCCAAAAAAAAAATAAAAAAATAAAAAAAAATAGAAAAAATCAAGCAAGAACTTCAAAAAAAAAAAGAGGACCGTCGATCCTCACAATTCAGCAAAATCCCCGACTTCTCAAGAAGCTCTCCAATGATCAAAAAAAAAAGAGCCCGAATCCTCGCAAGTTCGCAAAAGTTGTCGATAGCTTGGACTTCCTCTCACCATTACCTTGAATCAATCCCAAGCCATCCTCTCGATTTTAGAGGATACTCCCATTACCCTCGCCTTTGGTCAAAGTCAAAATTTGACCTCTCATTCTTAGAGGTAATCAATCTTCCCCGCCATAGATTTCCCAAACACATCCCTGCAAGCCAACCTCTCATCATTAGAGGTTCAGTCAGCAAAAGGCCCAGCCGACCTCTCACTTTAAGAGGTCATAACTTCCAAAGTCACCCGATGGCCGATCGAAGCCCGGAAACCCAGCTGCAATTCCTATCAGATAGCAATCTTTAAGATCTAAATCAAATTAATGCTTCATTGCTTGCTTAAATTGGAATCTAATTCATCTTGGTTCAAAATCATCAATCAAAGATTGTGCAAATTCAAATCTGATGTGAGCATAATTCATTTCTACTCCACAAACACTTGCCGTGGATGTCCCACTGGGGCTTCGCATCCGTGTCTTTCATGGACACTCTAAGGGGATATGTTATTCAATCCTCCAAATCCTCAAACTCCCCAAAGGTCCTCAGAATTTCAACATTCGTTCTCTTTTCATTCGGGATAAGCCCGAACTACGGCGACCTGAGCTCTTCATAATGGAGGGAACGTAGGCAACCAGAAATGGTCCGGTCGAAATCACAAACAAATCTCAAAAAAAAAAAGAGAAAAATCCGGTCTCATCAAGGATCGTCCCTATACACTTTCCGCCCTTCCGAGCTCGATTCTTGATATCAGTTGGTTTCCTCCTTGTGATTAATCAAAATATTTGTTCATATCAGATTTAGGGGTTGAACATTAAAAAAGGGTTTTAAGCAGCCTTGTGATCATCATGAATAAGACAAGTTTTCCAGTGTCTCGACAAGTCTTCTCTCTCTCCATCCTAGGGAAATAGAGCCAAACACTGTCTTTTACGTCGGCAGGGGCTTCCATACACTTTTCCACGCCTTGTGATGCCTATACTCTCTCAAAAGAGTCAAACCTAAAGCGAGTGTGTATACACAAAATCGGGATTCATTCCCACTTTTCGAAAGATGTGCCCCTGCACGTAAACGTTTCTGAGTCTTGTCCAGTGACTGGTTGACTAAGATTTGAAAAGATGCGTACCCCCTCGGCCACATAATGACTGCATGCTGCCAATAAGGCTGCTCCCGAGATTTCTTCCTTATTTGAGGCTTGCTAAGCGGTTTTCCCAGGTTCTCCTGTATCAGCTCTTCAAGCTGGGGCTTCTATAGTCATCTTTGGGTCCACATTGGGTTCTTCACTCCGAGATAGATTCGCCAAGTCACTTCTTCAAAGTCTGGACTTTGCCTACTCAGGATCCGGGGGCTTTGTCAAGCTGGTCCTTTGGACCTGAATTTTGTCAAGTCACAAGAAAGGTCTAGTCACATCAACAACTAGGTTTTCAGCCTCAGAACTTGGTACATAGCAGCTTCCCGTAGCATTGGAACTTAAGATCTGGGTTTCTCCCTACATTAGCAATTTCATCAAATCATTCTCCGAACAAGGTTTCGGCCGAGGTCACAGCTCACCCAAATGAAAGAAGCTTCACTCATATCAACGTGCCCTAGAGCTCCTGTCAAGCCATTCAAATGACCAAGATTGAGAGAGAAAATTCCAATCAAGACCCGGGATCCGAATCCAATCTCATCAAAATTGAGGTCCATTATCTGCATTTGTTTAAATCGCGATCGAGGGCTCTCACCCCCACTTGCTCAAAATCTGCTTTCAAAGGTCTCCAGACACATGCATCCCCACAAAAATCTCCCCAGGGCCCATGAAGCATGCACAAAACTTGAATCAATAAGAAAAATCCTAAATGATTGAAGATCATAAATCATAATTTCCCTGCCAAAAGCGTAGGCTAGGTGCATCTTCGAAACAAGTAAATGCATCATCTCATAATCATTTTTGGTTCTATGCATGCATCTGCCATCATGAATATATGCATCTTCCTCTCTACTAACCAATGCAGGAATTCGGCAAGGATGATCTTCACCAAAGTCGACCTCTAAATGTCCACAAACATATGAAGACCGCCTCCAGTGTCTACAATTCGGTCAGAGACGCCAAGTTCTCAAATACAGTTCGGTCAGAGACGCCAAGTTCTCAAATACAAATCGGTCAGAGACGCCAAGTTCTCAAATACAGTTCGGTCAGGGACGCCAAGTTCTTAAATACAAATCGGTCAGGGACACCAACTTCTCAAATACAAATCGGTCAGAGACGCCAAGATCTCAAATGCAAATCGATCAGGGATGCCAAGTTCTCAAAATGCAAATCGGTCAGGGAGGCCGAGTTCTCAAAATACAAATCGGTCAGAGTCGCCAAGATCTCAAATGCAAATCGGTCAGGGATGCCAAGTTCTCAAAATACAAATCGGTCAGAGACGCCAAGATCTCAAATACAAATCGGTCAGAGACACCAAGTTCTCAAATACAAATCGGTCAGAGACGCCAAGTTCTCAAAAGATGCATCAAGACTCTCAACACTATCAACTACCACAGAGCCCCGCAAATTGCTCTCCTGCAGGTAAACACAGCAAAGGTACGTTAGTCCTTCAACATATCTCAAAAATATGCATACACTCACAAATGTTGCATGATTACCCATAGCGTTAGCTATCTCTACCTTCGCAAATAGCCACGTAAGCTTTAGCAATCCTCGGGCGACTTCCCTAAAATAGTCAATCTCTCGGGCGACTTCCCTAAAATAGTCAATCTCTCGGGCGACTTCCCTAAAATAGTCAATCGTCGGGTGACTTCCCTTAAATAGTCAATCGTCGGGTGACTTCCCTAAAATAGTCAATCCTCGGGTGACTCCCAAAAACAGTCAAATCATCGGGTGACTCCCAAAGCAGTCAATCCTGGGTGACTCCCAAATCTGATCAATCCTCGGGTGACTCCCAAAAACGATCCAATCCTCGGGTGACTCCCAAATACAGTCAATCTTCGGGTGACTCCCAAAAATAGTCAAATCATCGGGTGACTCCCCAAAAACAGTCAATCCTCGGGTGACTCCCAAATACAGTCAATCCTCGGGTGACTCCCAAAAATAGTCAAATCATCGGGTGACTCCCAGATAACAGTCAAATCCTCGGGTGACTCCCAAAAACAGTCAAATCATCGGGTGACTCCCAAAAACAGTCAATCCTCGGGTGACTCCCAAATACAGTCAATCCTCGGGTGACTCCCAAAAACAGTCAAATCATCGGGTGACTCCCAAATACAGTCAATCCTCGGGTGACTCCCAAAAACAGTCAATCCTCGGGTGACTCCCAAAAAATAGTCAAATCATCGGGTGACTCCCAGATAACAGTCAAATCCTCGGGTGACTCCCAAATACAGTCAATCCTCGGGTGACTCCCAAATACAGTCAAACCTCGGGTGACTCCCCAAAAACAGTCAATCCTCGGGTGACTCCCAGATAACAGTCAAACCCTCGGGTGACTCCCAGATAACAGTCAAAACCTCGGGTGACTCCCAGATACCAGTCAAACCTCGGGTGACTCCCAAATACAGTCAATCTTGGGTACAAAGCTCGTGGCCTCTCGTTATCGTCACCTCTTTGATGAACTACGTACAGGTTTGATTCCCATTCGGGATACATTGGTGGCCTACCATAAGTCCAGCCATTTGACCAACACGGTCACCCCTTTTCCCCGACAGTTCTCGTAAGCTCGAATCTTCCCCAGCGAGAAAACCTTCAAATAGTCTCCCTCAGGTACAAAACCTCAGCTTAGGTTCATACTCCTGAACCAAACCCCGACTTAGGATCATACTCCTGAACTGAGTCCCCATTTAGGTTCATACTCCTGAACTAAACCTCGACTTAGAATCATACTCCTGAACTAAGTCCCCATTTAGGTTCATACTCCTGAACTAAACCTCGACTTAGAATCATACTCCTGAACTAAGTCCCCATTTAGGTTCATACTCCTGAACTAAACCTCGACTTAGAATCATACTCCTGAACTAAGTCCCCATTTAGGTTCATACTCCTGAACTAAACCTCGACTTAGAATCATACTCCTGAACTAAGTCCCCATTTAGGTTCATACTCCTGAACTAAACCTCGACTTAGAATCATACTCCTGAACTAAGTTCCCATACTCCTGAACCAAACCTCAACTTAGGATCATACTCCTGAACTAAGTCCCCACTTAGGTTCATACTCCTGAACTAAGCCCCCACTTAGGTTCATACTCCTGAACTAAACCTCAACTTAGGGTCATACTCCTGAACTAAGTCCCAATTTAGGTTCATACTCCTGAACTAAACTCCAACAAAGGCTAACAAAATCCCCAGCGAAGTTAACGGAATCCCGTTTCTTTCCCCATTATCATCCATTTCCTAAGCAAAGAAACGTAAGACCGATCCCTTCAAATGAAGTCCACCAAAGGACCATCTATCCCAAACCATCAAAAGGAAATCATTTCAAATCAAGGTTCGAGGCACCTAAGACGCCATCATCAAGGTTCGAGGCACCTAAGACGCCATCATTAAGGTTTGAGACACCTAAAACGCTATCACACACAACACGAGGAAAGCGATAAATCGCAATCATCCCCAAAATAGTCAAACCATAGGGCGACTTCCCCAAAATAGTCAAACCATAGGGTGACTTCCCCAAAATAGTCAAACCATAGGGCGACTTCCAAAAAATAGTCAGATCATAGGGCGACTTCCCCAAAATAGTCAAATCATAGGGAGACTTCCCAAAAATAGTCTAATCTTAGGGTGACTTCCCAAAAATAGTCAGATCTCAGGGTGACTTCCCAAAAATAGTCAAATCTTAGGGTGACTTCCCAAAAATAGTCAGATCTTAGGGTGACTTCCCAAAAATAGTCAGATCTTAGGGTGACTTCCCAAAAATAGTAAGATCATAGGGCGACTTCCCAAAAATAGTCAGATCATAGGGTGACTTCCCAAAAATAGTCAGATCATAGGGCGACTTCCCAAAAATAGTCAGATCATAGGGAGACTTCCCAAAAATAGTCAGATCTCAGGGTGACTTCCCGAAAATAGTCAAATCTTAGGGCGACTTCCCAAAAATAGTCAGATCATAGGGCGACTTCCCAAAAATAGTCAAATCTTAGGGTCAAAAACCCGAACTACGACTGGCTTGATTCCTCTTAAGGATACGTAGGTAGCCTATCATTAGGTTCAGCCATCCGACCGAAAATGGTCATTCCTATCCCCAGCAGAGCGGATAGCCACCAGACCAAAATGGTCATTCCTATCCCCAGCAGAGCGGATAGCCATCCGACCGAAAATGGTCATCTCTTATCCCCAGTAGAGTCTCTTTCCAGCAACCGACTGTAGAACTCGCTCATCAGGTTCGAGGCACCTAAAACGCCATCGTCTCCAGGGTCAAAGACCCGAACTACGGCCGGCTTGATTCCTCTTAAGGATACGTAGGTAGCCTATTAAATAGGTTCAGCCACTTGATCACCTGATCATCCTGCCAAATATGGAGCCTTACTCTTATCGACGACCCCGCTTCCTTCGAAAGCGCCGTCGCCGAGGGGCTACTGTAAGTGCTCCAATTTGAGCTTGTTAGTATTTTCGTTAGAAAATTAACGAAAGTTTTAACATTCCTAACATTTCTAACATTTCTAACATTTCTAACCAACCAAGGGTAGATTAGGGTTTGCCATTTAAAGATAAACCAAGGAAAGAATCTTAAAAAGCAAAAGAAATTGGAAAAATCCGAATTGGGCAAGTTGAAAAACATAAACTGCTGGAATTTTTGAATTTTATTCTTCCTGTCCAAAGACTGGAGCTGCATTTAATGAACAGTGCACGTTTACAATCCAATCCGTGCGGACATGTTTGTCAATTTCAGAGGGCTATAAATTGAACCCTCCTCTCTCAGTTTACACAACACATTTTACTCAGAGAAGCTGTATTCTGGCGAAAATAGAGAGAAAACAGTGGGAATCCTTAGATTGCCACCATTTTCTCTTGAACCTTTCCCAAATTCACTTCAAACATTCTCAAATCACTCTTAAACACACCAAGCTCAAGCTTAAAACACTACTCAAGAGGAAGATTAGGGAGAAAACATAGAGGACTTAAGTGTTATCTACTTGTTTTCTCTTTAATCAACTCTGTCATCAAATCCTAAACACATTCAAGCCTTGAATCCACTCAAACACAAATCCAAACACCAAATCTTGATACTCCTCAAGTCAAACACCAAATCTTGATACTCCTCAAGTCAAATTCCAAGCCTAGGAAGATAGGGTGTCACCATTGGTAAAGCCCTCCTTCTCCAAACCCTAAAACTCCCTTTTAACTTCTTGTTCATCTTGTTCTTCTCACTTTGATTTACTTTATGTCTAGTTTAACTTAAGTCTTGACCTAAGATGGTCATCTTGAAGTTCATCTTCATGAATGACCATCTCAAATGGTCCACATTTTTAAATCTCTAGTTGATTTTTCTCTTTAATTTCATCTCTACAAAATTCCCCTTCCCAAGCAAATGAAATGCTTAAGTCCTAATGTACCCCAAGGATGGTTTGATATAGTAGATCACCACTAAAATTTCTAGTGACTACTAATCAAAACCTAGGGAAATGGGGACAAGCATGGATGCAAAACCCCCTTTAAAACCACAATTTCCTTCTTGAGAAGTTGCTGTCCAGTAGCAATTTTCTAAGACCTCTGTCCATGGTCTAATTTTTTGGACACAGATAAACTTGGAATTTGGTGTTGACTACAAAACACTTTTTGTAGAAAACATCCATATATTTCCAGATATATTTTTAATTTATTTTTTTCGTGAGTAAAACTCCCTTTTTCAAATTTTCTTTTAAAGGTCAGTTCATCAGTCTCTGGAAATCCAGATTTCATATCTGAGATTTCCAGAAGGTTTTGGTCCCTCAAATCATCTCCAAAATGGAAAGTTCTTTCACATAAACCTTATTTGAGGTGTTTTGAACAACTTTCATTCCCGGACTTTTCCCAGATTCAGAGATATTAAAGCTCTAAAGTCCGTTTCAAAATCAAGTGTCCACTGCCTTTTTCATTCTGGCAGAAGTGATTTTCAACTTCAAAAGGTCTTTTGAGTACCAAATCTCAACCCAAAAATCATCCAAAAAATCATGGGATCTGTCCAAAGTCTAATAAAGAATTCCCAATTTTTACTTTTCTGAGTTTCAACTTATTTTGGCCAAAACACACACACACACACACACACACACACAAATGATTTTCAGCTTGGAAGACTCGTTTTACGAGGCATTCCGGGTGCACACTAACGTCCTTCCCGGCATGTAACGTGACCTCCGAACCCAAATCTCTAATCTCGAGCATTTTTCAAAGTTTTGGCCCTTAAAACAAAAATGGCGTGGCGACTCCGTTTGATTTCAAAAATTCGGGCGACATCATCACACTTGGTCATCTGCAATTTCTTGGACCATAGATATTTCCTCAGATACAGGTGGAATTGCGCCTTGGTCATCTGCAATTTCTAGGACCATAGGCTCTTCCTCATCATCAAGTATCTCACGGATATAGCTCATTCTGGAGCTAGTTTCGGTGGTTTTTTGAGATTTAGAGATCTTGATGTTTTCCTCGGGGGTATCTATCTCCACGCTTTTAGATTTTTTCCGACTCTTGACGACATGCTCCAAGAAGTCTTTGGGGTTCGCCCTCACACATCCAATTCCAGCACGAGTGGGAAATTTAACTTGTTGGTGAGGAAGGGAGGCTACTATCCCAAGTTTAGCTTGACTTGGAATGCCTATGATTGCATGATAATCACTAGTCAAATCCATGACTACAAAATTGACAGTATCTTTGGCTCGGATGGGGTGTTCACCGACTTCAAGTTCCAGTTACACAGTTCCCTTAGCTCCAACCTTATGGTTGGTGAATCCTTCCAGCCTACCATGATATGGTTCCAGCATAGTGTCTTTCAATCCCATCTGTTGGAAAGCGGAATAGTACAGAATGTCACGGGAGGCCCCCATGTCCACAAGTAATCTTTCCGATTCCACATTATCAATCCGACCCTTTATCACCAAGGGTTGTTCACGGGCGGCACGGCTCCCTGCCAGTTCGTTGGGAGAAAAGCTGATGACCTCTTCCGCTTTATGAATCCAGGCAGGCACGTGGTACACTTTGCTTAGTTCATGGATCTGGTCCCTCAGCTTTCTGGTAGAAGTCACTTCTTCACGGATCACGTGTAATTTGGCTCTAGGAGGCCTACGTTCTTCGTCCTCACTTTTATCATCATCTTCGCTTTCCTCTTCCTTCCGCTTTTGCTTGTTGTCTTTCTTCATGACATAGCGATCTAGCTTCCCCTCGTCGACCCACCGTTGGATCATTTTCTTGAGGGCCCAACAGCCATCAGTAGTGTGCCCATTGTCCTTGTGGAAATCACAGTATTTAGAAGTGTCATGAGGGTACTTCGGTTTATCACTCAGCGGATGAGGGGGTGGAAGATTTACAAGTTGCATGATCTCAGAGATGGGTTTGGTAAGAGGGGTGAATACTTCGGGCTTCTCCGTGCTTCTTGTCCTATTCTTCCCCTTGGAGCCCTTACCATTCCCATTTTCTTTCTGGCGAGTGCCAGCCGCTTCTGGTTCCGTCTTCTCAGATCCCCTTTTCTTGGTCTTATCTTCGGCCATGGCAATGGCATAAGCCACATTGTATAACTCGGCCTTAGATTTAGGTTCTCTGGCGGACATTTCGTAAATGAGAGGACCGGATCTCAACCCAGAATTGAAGCAGACGATAACCTCCCTGTCAGTGAGACTTTCTTCCACTTGCTCCACCATCTTACGGAATTTGTTGTAATAACCGAGGGTGGTTTCTCCCTTTCCTTGCTCGATATTAGCTAGGTCAGCCAATCTCATCTTCCTCCTACCAGCTGTGGCAAAGTGGTCTAAGAACATTCTCCTCATGCCCCTCCAGCAATCGATGCAACCTTTTTTAAGCTCACGGAACCAGGTCAAGGCTGTTCCGGAGAAGGTGCTCGCGAAAGCTTTGCAGAGCATGTCATCAGAGGTGGTGAGGAGATTCATGGTTTGCTCAAAACTTTGCACGTGGTCTTTCGCGTCAGTGGTCCCGTTGTACTTTTCGAAATTCGATACCTTAAAGTGAGGATTTGGTGGTGCTTCAGTGATCCTTCGGGAGAATGGACGGGTGGCCCAGTCATAGTCATCGTCATTGGCCTTCTTCCCCATCTCCATGTCATCAAGCCTCTGTTTTAATAGTTCCCATTGTTTGATTTCCACTCCTTTATCACTGCTTGAGCGGGTGCTTCGCTGGGAGCTACGGGTTGATTTATCCTTGGGGCGACCATTCACCCTACTGTGTTCCACGTCGTTTCGGTGGCTGTCCCGTTTTGATGGTGCCTTATCACGTCTTGGTTCCAACTCTTGGCCACCGAGTATCATTCTATATGGTTCCGGGGTTCTCGGTCTAACAAATTGATGAGGACGAGGTCGTGGAGAGTCTCTTCGAGGACGAGGAGAATCATGGTGAGATCGACGAGGACGAGGTGATCCGGGACGATGAGGAGCCATGACGAAACGAGGTGGTGACATTCGCTTGGTTAGACTGAGCCTTCTCCTTAGGTCTCGTGAATTCACTTCTAGTTCCCTGGAACTCAACTAGCTTCTGAGGTCAACCACCTGATCTTTCTTCTGATTGTTATGCCGAGGACGGGGAGGATCTCGAAGGGCCTGCTTAAGTGGTACAGCAGGATCGAGGGGAGGACCTCGTCGCTCACCCTGCTCCCTTCCACGAGGGTTGCCCATCGATGGCAGCATGAATTCAGCCATGGAATGGTCTGGGTCCAATTGCAAAAGAGCAGCCTGTGTCTCATACATCCTTTGCAATGTCTCCATTTACTTATGCAGCAAAGAGCGTCGGTCCACGGGCTGAGTTCTCTCTGCTTGATCGGCGTCGGCATTCTTTGCCATCTTCTTTCCCACTCTCTTCACACGAGGACGAGTAGGAAGAGGAAGGTTAGCACCCTCTCCCTCGGCATTCGCCTGACCCATGGAACGAAGAGTCATGGCGAGGGGAGGTGGTCCGTCTGGCTGAGGTGGAGGAGGAGGAAGTTCCTCTGCACCTGGGTTAACCCCATTCACTTGGATTTGTTCCTCAGCAGTTACACTTGTGAATTGTCCGTCCATTGCGAATCAACAACAAATTACCAAAAGTGAAAATTTCCAATAGATCCAAATTTCTGGCCAAAATTAGGGCAAATTTTGACCGCAAACAATAAACTGCAAATTGCGATTTTTCCAACACAAAAATTCCGGCCAAAAATTCGCTTCAGACGTCAAAAGCTGCAGATTTCTGTCGAAATTGGTTCAGAGCAAGAAAGGAACAGAATTTTCCGGTGAGTTAGAACAAATCCAGTAAAAATCTGGCTTCAATGTGAGCTTTTTTCAGGCCAAACAAAGGGTGTTTGAATCGATTTCCCGGCAATGGAACCAATTGATGATGCCAAAATCGTCAAATCAGCCCAAATCCAAGCGTTCGGATGCTCCGGAGATTGCAAGGCCTGAAAGTAAGAGAAAACACGTAAACTAAGCCGGGGCGGATCCGGCTAAAGGCCCTCCGGTGTGAGAGTAAGTTCACGGTTTGTGTATGAGAAACTAAATTGACAGAGTTTCAGTATTATAAAAAGTAACGTACCAAATAATGAGCCATAGGGCTTGTATTTATAGGGATGGATTGATAGAATCCATGTAGAATCGAACTTGTAAAGAGATAAGATATAATCTTAAGAGAATTATATCTGTTAAGGAGTCATTGTTTGACTTGAATTGGTGTTGGTGGTTACAATCCTGATTGGATCATGACTGTTGAATCCTTGTTCAAAGAGGATTGTATGATCTGCTAGCCGGAACGCCGAGGAGCATGAATGTTTTATCTCGGCATTGGCAAGTAAGCCGAGATGCGTGATTCTGCTTCCTCGTCATTTAATGATTGGCCGACATGGGGATATGCCGGGATGAACGATTCTCTCTCCTCATCATTTGAGGAAATGCCGAGGTAAGAACTTTTCTCTCCTCGTCACTTGTGACATCTCGGAGCCTGGTGAGCCAAGTATGAATAGCTAGGTCAAAGTAAGGCCGAGGAAATGCCCCTCGGCATACGAGGAAGGTACCTCGGCCCTGTTAATTGAGCACTGATACTTGTGTATTGGATTATGTTCACGGCCCAATTCACTTGGGACCAATTCGGACAAACTCATGTTCGTATCTCGATTTATACTGTTCAGAAACATTCCCTAAATTTTGAGGCCCAAAATGCAATTTCCCCATTACGAAATCTCATTTATTTCGTCCATATCGTTTTGAAGTAATAATGAATATTGTAAAGATAAGCACAAACTAAGCATTGGTTTAGTTTAGAGGATAAGATCTAGATTTTGTAAGATCGATCCCCAAGTTCAACTCGCACCCCTACATAATTTGCTGTGATCTTTTATTTTTCTGGAATAAAAGCCTTCTGGCCTCTTCTAAATCAGCAGCAACATGGCGTCCATCACATTTGGGCCGACCCGCTCTATTAGCACCAGCTTCAGCCCATTCTCCATCATATGGGTCTTCTTCTCAGCAACTGTGAACTTTTTTTTCAAAATGACACTGTTTCAAAAAGTATTTCTCAAAATATTACACTTTTAATAGTAGTGACCAGAATAACCTAGTTTTTAGAATTCGCGGTTGACAACTGCGTTTTCAAAGTTGAATTCGCAGTTGCCAACCGCGTTTAAAAAAAAATTAGAAAAATTATAAACCTGCGGTTGCTAACTGCGAATTCATTAATGAAAACACAGTTGCCAATCGCAAATTTTAAAAATTAGACTATTCTGATTAATACTTTTAAAATTGTGGCATTTTAAAAAATACTTTTTGAAACAATGTCATTTTGGAAAAAAATTCCAGCAAGCAACTGGCCCCTCTTCACACCTACATCGGAGTCAGACAACAACCTCACACGGCTCCAGCCCAAGGGTAGTTAAGTCTTTTCAAAATGACATGGGGTTTTATGAATTTTCATCTAGGTCAGGAGAGGTATAGAGTCCAAGCCCTTAAAAAGTAAACCTCAACTGACCATATGCTGTCGCCTGTCACAAATACTTTTACTTTTTTTTTTATTACTCAGGTTTCCAGCTTTCCCGGATCACTCCTGGATCATTTGGTATCGGCCCCTCAGTATTCTGGCGGAGGTAAATCACGGGATATGCCCTATGCAGCCAGGGTGGCAGCACCCCTTATACTCCTTGCCCCAAGGGAGCCCTCCTACAAGACATTCACACTCTTACAACACCAAATGGCTGCTCCAGCTGCTCCTGCTGAGGCAATTACATCACTCTCACAACACCAAATAGCTGCTTCAGTGCTCCTGCCAAGATTTGAACTCCCCACACTGAAGTTGCAAGTCGAACAGTGCTGCTTCCTTAACCGACAAAGAAAATGTTTAAAAAGTGCTTTGCCCCCTCTCAATTTTTTAGGGAATGTGTTTGATTGTCTAATGTCTATAGATATGTTATTAATGTCATAGTAAATTGCATTAATATTCCATCTGTCTAGAAAAATTTGTCCTGCTATTACTTTTTTGTTTAACTCAATCGAATTTTGATAATAATTTTATAAAAATCTAATTATTCTTATAAAATTTTTAAATTTGTTAATGATAGTATTTTTAATGATAAATCAATAACAATTTTTTAAATTGAATAATCTAGATTTTCAAAAAATTATGATCAAAATTTCATGTAGTTTACCATAAAAGCGAAAGTTGAAAAACTTTTCATAACGGAGGGAGTATTATTCCTTATTTTAGAAATGTAATTATTATTTTTATACGAACAAAAAAATTGTAATTGATTTGATTGTAAGACAGTTCGCTTATGTACTGAATGATAAGAGATTCATATTTTTTAAATGCCCTTTTTTAATGGGAGTGGTTGTAATATCTTCATTCCATATCGAAAATATGTGAAAATTTAGTGTGATATATAGAAGGCTCATGCACTACTAAGCATCAAATCATTCATTGGACTTTTGAAGACCTGTGATGGGCTATGGTTGATCCAATTGAGGAGGTGCTTAGTGGGTCAGTGTGTAGTGCCTGCATAGCGGGTCGGGATTCGGGCTCGGGCCGTTACAAATAGTATCAGAGCAGAACCCCAGCTTTAAGGCTTGCGAGCTAGCCCGGGGGTACGATCTGGATATTGATTGACATTGCCAGAGACGGCAAGGGTTTGAGCGGGGGAGAATGTGATATCCCCATCCCACATCGAAAATATGTGGGAATTTAGTGTGATATATAGAAGGCTCATGCACTACTACTAAGCATCAAATCATCCATTGAACTTTTGGAGGCCTGTGATGGGCTGTGATTGACCCAATTGAGGAGGTGCTTAGTGGGTCAGTGTGTGGTGCCTGCATAACGGGTCGGGATTCGGGCTCGGGCCATTACAGTGGTAAAAACATATGTTCCTCGCTTAATGGCGATCAAGCAAATACTAATCTGACTGCTATATCTTTCAACAGTCGTATGATGGCGGTCAAGCAGAAACTAATCCGACTGTTATATTTTTCAACAGTCGGATGGAGAAACATTGATAGAATATAGTACCTGTAGTATCCCACATCGGTGATAAATGATTAATTGGAGTGACACTTAAGTTCTCACGAACTATCATTTAATACCAATATCTTTCAAGGATTTTTAGGTGGGCCTGGTAAGACAAGTGGACCCATGGATATTTGTATTTAGAGGCTAGTGTGTGGTGCTTGCATAGCGAACTGGGTATTCAGGCTTGGGCCATTACAAATGGTATCAGAGCGAGTCTCGGTCGGAAGTGTGGAACAAAGTGTTGTACGAAGCAAAGTGCTACACCGCAAGAGGCGGTAGAAGCTACCTCTTGAATCCGTATGAACCACCACCTCTTGAATCCTATTTGGGGTTCCGATCGGCAAGAATTCAAGTGGGGGAGATTGTAATATTCCACATCGATGGAAAACGAAAAACTGGAGTAGTACTTAAGTTCTCACAAACTATCATTGAATATCAATATCATTTATTTAAGGAAATTTGAGTGAGTTTGTGATAAACCAAGTGACACCAGAAAAGAGGAAATACACAAAAAATTACAAGTGAAACACAATTAAAAAAGGATAACACTTAGTACCTATTGAATCCATCAAAGGGTATTGAGTAAAACAAAAAAGAAACTCTTATTTTATTATATTTCTCAAGGCTAAAATCACAATCAAAACCTGAGTTTTACCATCACAAGATGGGTTTTACCATTGCATAGGATATTGAACATACCCCTTATGAAAAATTTCATAGTTTTTGAAAGATGGGACGGGAGATATGTAAAAGTGAAAGAAAAGGAGTCGCCACGCCATGTTTTAAGAGGTACACTCGAAAAACCTTTTGAAATCAGAGAGAGGGTTTGGGGTCAGGTTACGTGTTGGGAAGAACCGAGAGTTCACCCAACACGCCTCGCGAATGAGTCTTTCAATGAAAACATCCAATATCATTCATAAGTGTGTGCGATTGTGTGCGACGAGAATGTGTGTTTATATGCTTTGCTTTTCATTACAAAAATGAGAGAAATACAATTTGTGAGCCACACTTGGTGCGGGGGGCCACATCCCGATTACAATGATTGGAACAGATTACAACTGAAGATGAAACTGCTGCAAACAGTTATGTCGCACGACATAGGACATGGCTTGGCCAAGTGTGTCGCCTGACATAACGTGCCATCTGCAGAAGTTTTTACAGAGAAAACAATGAACAAATGCAATGAAATAGGATCAGATTACAGATCACTTCTTTGATCCTTTCACCGGGTTTGATCCTTTGGAGTATTTCGAGTATTCACACGAGGAAGGGATCCAGTATTCTGATGACGAGGATGTGACTGCCGAGTTTTTCGAGATGCCGGATTTCTGGTTTGTGGAGGCTGATGATGATAAGTCGAAGTAGGGCTCTTTTGCTTTCCCTCTTTCCGTTGTTTTTTTTATTTGTAGAGCAACAGACATTTTTGTATCTGTAATAAAACACTTGTATTTGTACAGCAAACTATTTTATTTGAGATGTAATGACGTATTTGTGATTTCGGGGATTGTCCTAGGAATTGTTGCTAGCTTTTTTTTTGTGCATGTCGCATGAGCTGGGAATGCATTTGTGGTTAGTGTATGGTGGTCGAAAATGGCTTTGGCCAGGCTTTTGAGCAGTTGGGGATAAAGTCCTGCCGTGAGCAGTAGCTATTTTGCAGTTTGCTGAAAATCTGGGGCCAGACTGCAAAGTGGTCCGCACAGACACCTCCAGCATGCAAAGTGGTCCATGCGGACGTGTCATGCTTTTGGAGAGGAAATAATAGAAATTTTGGATTTCCCCCATTTCCCATTTGCAATCCCTTTGAGTCTTCTTCCCCATTTTCTCTAGAAACCTCCATTTTTGCCATGGATTCTTCGTTTGTTCCGAGAGTTTTGTCGAGGCTTTCGAAGGAGAGGCGAGCATACTTCCTTGAGCAGCTCAAAATGTGGATGAGGCACCATATGAGGCACAATAAATGGGCTTTCGAGGTGAGATTTCGACTATGCTCGGTTTGGTCCCTTAAGGAGTTAGTTTCTAATTGGGAATTATTGTGGGCTGCTATGAGGTTCTAGGATGTTAGGAGGCACGTGTATAGCTTTTTATATAATGAGGTCATGCCTACCTTTGAGGATTTTTGGGCTTTGATTGGAGGACCGGAGGTAGAGGCCATCTCGCTTCCTTTGATCGACGATGCGACCGTGAGCGTGAAGGTCGCATGCTTTCTTCGGACTTCGTTGGAAGAAGTGCAAGGTATGACTTTTGATTTTGGTCATATTGACATTTCTGCGCTGCCTAAGCGATTTATGAGTTATGATGAGAGTAACGTCTCGTGGGATGCATTTGCTTTATGCGTGATAGCGACGCTTTTCATGGTCAGCTCCCTTGGGGTATGTGACGACACTTTGCTGGATGTGGTAGGGCACTGCCGAGACGGGGAGGTGTGAATGTGGTGCCCAAAATCTTTTTTTTTGTTTTTCATTTGGATTCACTTGAGTTTGAAAACATCCGATTTAATTTGAAAAACGGAGTCGCCACGCCATTTTGATTTCCTCAAAACTTTGAAAAAAAGGAATTAGGTTTCGGAGGTTAAGTTACCCCTTGGGAAGAACGGATCGTCGTTCACCCAAGGTGCCTTGCCGAAGCAAGTCTCCCAAGATTCCATTTTTCGTGCTTGCTTGCATGTTTTCTTGTGTGCATGTGTTGAAAGAGGGGGGGGGGGAATGTTCCAAGTTGTCTTCCGGACGTATAAACCATTTAGTTGGTTATCGCTCGGGATTCCTTGGATTTTTATGTGTTCGGGACTTTGGTCCCGTCCTCATCTTGGACTTGTGATCATCGCTATTTGACCTTGGGTCTTGCGTGATCGAGATAGGGACACCGTTTTAGAGTCCAAGGATGAGGTTCTTTAGAAAGGAGTATCCTTAGCCCATCAATCCTACATTTTGAGACGATTGAGCTTATGTAGGGACTATTATGCTCGTCTCAAATGATGGTCGGAGATATAGGGTTCAAGGTTTATCCATTTCTAAAGAGATTATGGCACCTTTAATGGAAGAAACGATGTAAAGATAGGATCTTTACACCGGTCCGCTCCAAAGGATGCATCAAATACCAAAGGGGACTTAGGGAATGCATGTTTAGGATAAAAATGACATTTTTAATGAAAAGATGACATTTTAGGTGCAAAGGATGCTATTTGTTTGCAAAGGATGATTTGTTTAATGTAAATAAATGATTTTTAATGCAAAGGATGCATCTTTATGTATGAAAAAAAGGTTTTAGGTGCAAAGGATGCACCTTTAATGTAAAGGAATCATTTTTAAGTGCAAAGGATGTAACTTTTATGCAAAGATAACATTTTTATGAGCAAAGGATGCATAAAGATATCATTTTTAGGAGCAAAAGATGCTACTTTAATGCAAAGGATGCAAAAGGAGGGGGATATGATTTACATGCTTAAAGATATGACCCTTAATGACAATATACCAAGTCCCAAATAAATATATAGTAATATGTAAAGTAAGGAGCAAATATATCACATAGATACAAGCATAATGCAAGATGAAGGGGATGAGAGGTTACCAATGGTGGTGACCTCTTTCTCTTTGGAGTTTGCCTAGGGAAGGGACCAACTTTTGAATGTTTTAAGGAGGAGGGAGGTGATTTTTGGCACTCTCAACTCTCTGTATTTTCGTAGTGGTATTTTGGCAGAGTTTCAATGCTGAAAATTGTATATGAAAATGGGTAGAGGAGGTCTCTATTTATAGGCAGTTTGGGAATGGCTAATGAAGCCGTGCGGCTTAGAGTTCTTTCCTAATGCAGCCGTGCGGCATTATCCATTATGACTCAGCACCTTTCTAGAATCATGCAAGGTGGCCTTTCTAGAAGGGTTTTTATACAAAAGGAAAACATGGATTTTTAATTCCAAGTAATTCCTTCACCCCTCGGAAGGTTCGGAACAGTTCCAGAATTGCTCCTGAACTTTAGGAAAGTCCGGGGAATTGCCGGGAAACTTAACCGGAAGGCATGAGCCAGATTTGGGTACTTACAGAAGCCCCTCGACAACGTCACTTGCAGGGGGAGTGGGGTTGTCGATAGAAAAGGATCCGATCTGACGAATGCCGAGACGGATTGGGTGACCAAGGTGGTCGAGTGGCTGAACCTTTGGAAGGCTACCTACGTATCCCGAGTGGGAATCAAGCCATAATTGTAGTTCGGAATCCACTGGGGAAAGAGGTGTCATAGGTGACGAATTGGCTGAACCTAAAGTAGGCTACCTACGTATCCCGGAGGAATCAAGCCAGGCCGTAGTTCAGAATAAGATCCGCTGAGGAATGGCGAAGAGAAACTGGTCTCTTGCTGGAGAAATAGAAGGGAAAGTGACCTGGGAGGTCAAGTGACTGATCCTACTGGGGATACGCTAGATGAAGAGATTTGACCTATGCGGTCGGATATCGGGACCTCTATGAGGGGATACTTCACCACTGAGGAGTGACGAAGGAACATGGTGACCAAAGTGGTCGGATGGCTGGATCTTTTTATGAAAGGCTACCTATGTATCCCGGAGGAATCAAGCCTTGGTCGTAGTTCAAGCATCACTAGATAGCTAGGAACGATGTCTAGGATCCTTGAGGTTTTGACAATTAGTGGAGGTTGTCACCGATTGACAATTAATGGAGGTTGTCACCTGATTGACAATTAATGGAGGTTGTCACTTGATTGACAATTAATGGAGGTTGTCACCTGATTGACAATTAATGGAGGTTGTCACCTGAAGAAGCTTACGTCACTATCGAGTAGATAGAGGCAGCTATAGCTGGAAAACTTGAGCGTACTTCTCAATCTGTGATAGAGGTAGCTTAAGTTTGGAGAACTTGAGCGTACTTCACTATCTGTGATAGAGGTAGCTTAAGTTTGGAGAACTTGAGCGTACTTCTCAATCCGTGATAGAGGTAGCTTAAGTTTGGAGAACTTGAGCGTACTTCACTATCTGTGATAGAGGTACCTTAAGTTTGGAGAACTTGAGCGTACTTCTCAATCCGTGATAGAGGTAGCATAATTTTGGAGAACTTGAGCGTACTTCACTATCTGTGATAGAGGTAGCTTAAGTTTGGAGAACTTGAGCGTACTTCTCAATCCGTGATAGAGGTAGCTTAAGTTTGGAGAACTTGAGCGTACTTCTCAATCTGAGATAGAGGTAGCTTAAGTTTGGAGAAATTGAGCGTACTTCTCAATCTGTGATAGAGGTAGCTTAAGTTTGAAGAACTTGAGCATACTTCACTATCTGTGATAGAGGTAGCTTAAGTTTGGAGAATACTGCTTGTTTACTTCTCAATCCGTGATGGAGGTAGCTTAAGTTTGGAGAACTTGAGCGTACTTATCAATCTGTGATAGAGGTAGCTTAAGAACTTGAGCGTACTTCACTATCTGTGATAGAGGTAGCTTAAGTTTTCGACAATTCGGAGGATGTCACCTAGCGTTATTCCGTTATAACGGAAGTAACGGAGGCGACTCGGGGGGAAAGTTAAATCTTCTTGGTGATAACGAATATATTTGGGAAACAACGTTACTCTAGTTAAGAAATAAAGGGAGTTATATGCCCAAGTGGAAAGTCCAGGGGCAAAGATGTAATTTTTGCTCAGAGAAAATGAGGCCGCCCGGCAAGAGATGGAAGAAAAAGAAGCCGCCCAGCTTCAATCTTGATTTCACCAGATTGTTTAAACAGATTTAAAAACGGGCAAAGCGCCATTGTTGTGGCTTTCGCCGAGGAGAGGAGAGAGAGTAGAGAGAGAAATTTTCAAATTTCTTCAATTCCCTACCTTCTAGTGCTTGAAATGGATCAAGAGGCTAACATTGTACCCCGACAAGCGCGAAGAGTCTTGTCACAAGCCGTGAGGATGAGGCGGAGGGAGCTCGTTCGAACTGAGTGAAAATACGATTTCAACACGCCTCCTTCCGAGCTTTATCCGGGCAAGAGGGAGCACAAGTCCATGAAACCTCAATCTATTGGGGTAAGCATTCTTGACTTTCTTGATTTTGACAATTTTGATTGAATTTTGGATTGACTTAGGGTTTGACCCGAATTTTAGGAATTTTTTGAATTTTCCTAGAATGACTTTAGGAGTTTGATGATTAACCTATGAGGCTAAGGACACAAATGAATATGCATGTGCAATTTATTTGAAAAAATAATGAGAATGACCCATTTTTTTTTTTTTTGAAAATAAAGTAAGAAAAATAATGTCCAAAATGCGACGGAGTTCTTGCATGTGCTAGAACTAGGTCAACTTCTGATCATGGATGAGAAAACGGGATTTTGGACGATGAAAAGGATTCATGCATACCATTTTTTTGAAAAATTAATGCTTATGTGCAAAGAATTTTGAAAATCAAAATTTTGTGCTTAGGAGCGCGATGTGCTTGACACGATGTGTTTCAAATGATGAAAGACATGTTTTCTAGGCAAAATATGCTAGAAATCTTTTATGACTGCTTTTCTTTGAAAATATGTGCACTTTTGAATATATGCATGCTTTTGAAATGAGATGAAGGACTGACACGCTTTCTTTTGTGCTTTCCTACAGGAGAGCAAATCGAGGGGACCTTCTGAGGTGGCGGTGAAGCTATGGGATAGGATGCCCGACTTTGAGAAGAATGGGGTGAACCCCAAGCAGCTAGTGAGGGCTACCGATCTTGATTTGTTCATTGAGGCTATTGGCAGAGGCATTCATGTGACCTCGAAGAGCAAGGGCTTGATCCAGGCCCTCTCGGAGTTCTGGTGGGTCACCACCCACAGCTTTCATCTCAGCTGGGGAGAGCTTAGGGTGACGCCTACAGACTTTACTGCTATTACAGGCTTGCAGTTCACCGGGAGTCCTGTGACTTGGAGAGACACTACCAGAAAAAGGTCGTTTAGCGGCGGAAATTTCCGTCGCTAAAACGAAATTTTCGTCGCTGAAAATAAACACCGGCGGAAAAATTCCGTCGGTGGTCCGCCGCTACCAGCCCGCCGCAGTGCTCCGACGGGTCAATTTCCGCCGGTATTTTTTGATTTTACCGACGGAATTTAATTCCGCCGGTGATTTAATGGTTCCAGCGACGAAAATTTCCGCCGTTAAATCAATTTAATTTAATTAAATTTTCATTTCAGCGGCGGAAATTTCTGTCCCTGTAATAAAAATTAATTAAATTAATTTCAGAGGCAAAAATTTCCGTCGCTGTAATAAAAATTAAATTAAAATTAATTAATTTCAGCGGCGAAAATTACCGTCGCTGAAATTATTTTATTTTAATTTAATTTTTATTACAGCGACGAAAATTTCCGCCGCTGAAATTAAAATTAAATTAAAATAAAATAATTTCAGCGACGCTAATTTCCGCCGCTGAAATTAATTTATTTTAATTTAATTTTTATTACAGCGACGAAAATTTCTACCGCTATAATCAAAAATTAAATTAAAATTAATTGATATAGCGGCGGAAATTTCCATCGCTGTAATTAAAATTAATTAAAATAAATTAATATCAGCGACGGAATATTCCGTCGCTGATTCCAAAATAAATTAAAAAAAATAATTTAAAATATCAATAAACCAAAATTTTTTGTACCTGATATAACAATTCAATTTATAAAACTAAAACTATAAAAACTAAAAATCAAATATCAGCGTACCAAATAAAGACTAAATATCACCGTACCAAATCGGGAGGGGGAGAGGGGGGGAGAGGGAGGAGAGGCTCCCGCGGGTACCAAATATCTCAAATGTTTACAAACAAGTATAAATTAGTACAAAAAAGTCTAAAATAGTCTGTAATCAACTCGGGGGAGGCCGGAAATTACCCTGGGGGTCCTGGTCCAAACGAGCCATCAACAGCGCCAATTGTCTTTGAGTCTCTGCATGAGCCTCCGTAAGCTTTGCCCGCTCGCGTCTCTCCTCCTCCAACGCAGCCTCCAGAGTGTCGACCCTTAGATCATGAAACGTGGGCTGGGCAACATTTCGCCGACGGCCGGTCGACGTTGACGGGCATTGCCGCCCGTAATCCCCCATCCCTAACACTCGAGCTCCTCTCTTTGGATGTCCTTCAGAGGTGACCGAATGCCAAACATCAGGCACGAAGGGGACGGGCTCGCCGGGAGGCATTCCTTCGGGAACAACGGCGGCTTGATATGCACTCTGTCAAAATAAAACAAACAATTATAATCATATACACAATGTAAGGTACATAAATAAATTTACATATTCAAAATCAAGTCATTTAATGATAGTTTACTTACAAAGGCATTAGCAGAGCGATCGTCAACCCATTGCGGAGGTTGATCGGGCGCTGTAGGATTTCGAACATGGCAGCTAGTGTAAACATTCAAAAAACTGACATTAGGACCATGATCCCTTTCCTATAAATAAAATAAGCGAGATTATTACTTTGAAATTGTATAAATGTAACATTTAAACTGATTTAAAAGCATGCATACACTACATTTACACTAAAACCATAGATTTCATAGCATCAACATGGCTCCCAGCTAACATACGTACATAAACCTATTTAAAAGCATCCATACACTACTACATTTAAACTAACATACATACCATGCGGTCGTGATGCTCGGCGACCGTGAGCGTCCCCATGGTATGCATCGCCGACGATCCCGAGGAGCCTGCTCTATTTGCCTTAGCCTGTTTGGATATAGCCTTCGCCGCATCCGACCCCCAATATTCGCAAAATTGAAGAAACACTTCCTCGGTCATCCAAGTAGGTGTCAAGGGCTGTTGTCCCACCGCGAGCCGGTTAGTATAATATTGTCTCTTCGTGTTACCTATAAAAAATATGAATATCTCGTAAACATATAATGATGACATTATAAAATTAAAAGAGTATAATCATTGTTAATTAAACTAATTAAGGATAGATAAATATGTTACCAATATGATCCTTAAATAGCTTGTGAGCCTGTATATCGAAAACATATCTAGCCGTCGCCTCGTCGATTTCCGGCGCCCAATAATATTTCCCCTACAACATATAATGATAACATTACAAAACTAAAAGAGTATAATCATTATTAATTATAACATTTTAATAACAAACTAACATTTAAGTTTTAAATAAAAACCATTAACACATTACCTTAAACTCCTCCCACGCATCCTCCTTCTGCCTCGGTGGCAATGATTTCCAGTTGGGCCAATACTCTGTCATTTTCCGAGACCGCCAATATTGCCCGATCTTAGTCCCTGTGGTAGGGTATCCACCTACAAACCTGCCAAGTATATTTATACAATAACATTTTAACTTAAATAATGAATTATATATAAAACAAAAAGGAACCAACTTATATCAAATTAATGAAGAGTTACTTACTGGTCATAATGTGACGATATCCGGACAAATATCCTCCCCTCAGAATCGACAGTAGTATGAGTATCGGCCCCAGAGGTGGAGCTAGTACTACTGCGTGAAGGGTCGACATCATCAGTACCGGATCGGGACGGTTGCGTCCCAGTAATAGATGTGTAGATGGGCTTACTCTTCCTACCCTTTCTACTAGAACTCATATCTGTATTACAGTAAAAATATTAAAATATACAACTTTAACAATAGGAAACAATATATTCACAATACATATAAAACTTTAAAGTTCTAATAATCTAAAGCATTCACAATACATATAAAACTTTAAACTATTAATAATATAAAGCATTCACAATACATATAAAACTTTAAAGTTCTAATAATCTAAAGCATTCACAATATATATAAAACGACAGATATTAATAATAATCTAAAGCATTCACAATACATATAAAACTTTAAAGTTCTAATAATCTAAAGCATTCACAATACATATAAAACTTTAAAATATTAATAATCTAAAGCATTCACAATACATATAAAACTTTAAAGTTCTAATAATCTAAAAATTCACAATACATATAAAACTTTAAACTATTATTAATCTTCGTCCCCATCATCATCACTGGGGTTAGGGTTTAGGGTTTAGGGGTTAGGGGTTAGGGGTTAGGGGTTAGGGTTTAGGGTTTAGGGGTTAGGGCTAAGGGTTTAGGGGTTAGGGGTTCAGGGGTTAAGGTTTAGGGTTTAGGGTTTAGGGTTAGGGTTTAGGGGTTAGGGTTTAGGGGTTAGGGGTTAGGGTTTAGGGTTTAGGGTTTAGGGTTTAGTGTATAATGTATAGGGTATAGGGTATAGGGTATAGGGTATATGGTATAGGGTATAGGGTATAGTATATAGGGTATAGTGTATAGGGTATAGGGTATAGTGTATAGGGTATAGGGTATAGGGTATATGGTATATGGTATAGGGTATAGGGTATAGTGTATAGGGTATAGGGTATAGGGTATCGGGTATAGGGTATAGGGTATAGGGTATAGGGTATAGGGTATCGGGTATAGTGTATAGGGTATAGGGTATAGGGTATAGGGTATAGGGTATAGGGTATAGGGTATAGGGTATAGGGTATAGGGTATAGGGTATAGTGTATAGGGTATAGGGTATAAGGTATAGGGTATACTGTATAGGGTATAGTGTATAGGGTATAGTGTATAAGGTATATGGTTTAGGGTATAGGGTTTAGGGTATAGGGTATCGGGTATAGTGTATAGGGTATAGGGTATAGGGTATAGTGTATAGGGTATAGGGTATAGGGTATAGTGTATAGGGTATAGTGTATAGGGTATAGGGTATAGGATATAGTGTATAGGGTATAGGGTATAGAGTATCGGGTATAGGGTATCGGGTATAGTGTATAGGGTATAGGATATAGGGTATAGTGTATAGGGTATAGTGTATAGTGTATAGTGTATAGGGTATAGTGTATAGGGTATAGGGTATAGGGTATATAGTATAGGGTGATTTAAAATAATTTTCTTATTTTATATAATTAAAAATAATGATATTTACTAAATTAAAATTAATAAATATTTATGATTTATTTATTTTTTAAAAAATAATATTTATTGACTCGTATTTATTTTTTTGAGAGTAATTTAAAATAATTTTCATGTTTTATATAATTATAAAGAATGATAAATAATGATTTATTTATTTTTTCAAAAATAATATTTATAAAAATTAAATTTTATAATCACCGACGGAATATTCCGTCGCTGATAAATTAAAAAATATTAGTTAATCAACGGCGGAAATATTCCGTCGTTGTTATATTTCAAAAAAAAATAAAAAACATTTTATTTTCACCGACGGAATATTTCCGCCTTTGATTAATTAAAAAAATTAATTAATCAGCGACAGAATATTCCGTCGTTGTAATATTTCAAAAAAAAAAAAAAATATTTTATTTTCACCGACGGAATATTTCCGCCGCTGATTAATTAATATTTTTAATTTATCAGCGGCGGAAATTTTTCGTCGTTGTAATATTTCAAAAAAAAAAATATTTTATTTTCACCGACGGAAAATTTTCGCCGCTGATCAATAAAAAAATAAAAAAATAATATGTTTTCATCGGCGGAATAATTTCGTCGCTGATAAAGCTGTAGCGGCGGAATACTCCGTCGGTAAATCAAGCGCCAAAATAGTGGCGGTAATAAACGAATATTCGAGGAATATTCGTTTTAGCGTCGGAAACTAGCGTCGGAATTAAATTCCGTCGCTAAATTTGACGCCAAAATAATTCCGCCGCTAAATCTTAATTTCTGCCTTTAAATAGCGACGAAATTATTCCGTCGCTGTTTTTTCCGTCGCTAAAACACCTGTTTCTGGTAGTGAGACCATATCACGGCTGAGGAGTTCAGGGCTCTAGTTGAGTTTGATCTCAGTCCTAAGGGGCTCGGAATGGAGACGAGGAATGTTGAGGTGGCAGTCCTGAACTGCATCTCAGTCCTATGGTGTGCCTTCTTGACTCCTTGGAGGATGTGGACGAGATTGGGACGGTCTCTTAGGGTGAGGCCGGATTGGCGGAGCTTTACTTCTCTCTGGATATGTACAGCCGGAACAAGGCTGCTTCTATGGACTGCTTTTCCTTTGCTCTTGAGGTATTCTCACCTTCTTTCCTTTCTTTTTTCCCTTTGTGTCTTGAGACTTTATGAGAGAAAATGACCCTTTTGTTTTGAACATGCAGGTCTGGTTTTGCGAGGTGATCGGGTTCTTTCCGTGGAACCAACAGAGCGATCCTACCATCTTCCCTGCTATGATTCGCTGGAGGGGCGAGGCTAGGGACAAGTTCACCGGGAAGACCCGGATCACCTTTGATTACAAGATGGTGAAGCCCGTCCTTAATAAGGATGGTGATGATGGGGTGGACTTTTATCCTTGGGGAAGGTATCCGGAGGTGCTGCTAGGGGATGCCGTGGAGGCGACTAGGCAGAGGAAGTGGTTGACCGGGCTTACTTGCGACATCATTTATCTGGGGGACCGTTTTTCCAGGCAGCATGGCCATGTCCCTCCATTGGATGCCATCACTCCTCACGATCCTCCAGCACGGATGCTGCAGCCCAGGGACTGGTCGGCGGATGACATTGCTAGGTATCAGGCAGGTGTGGCGGCTGAGGAGTATTTTGACTTGGCTACCCCGTATGCTAACTTCGTGGAGCAGCGGCTGAGGACGCCACAGAAGCTAGTGAAGCTAACTATTGCCCAGGGGTACGGGGAAGCTGCGCCTACTAACCCGCCGATGCCTCCTGCTCACCTTTCTTATGTGGTCAACGGGTGTGAATGTGTGCCCAAATTCAAATTTTTTGTTTTTAGATCGGATTCACGCGAGTTTGAAAACATCCGGTTTAATTTGAAAAACGGAGTCGCCACGCCATTTTGATTTCCTCAAAACTTTGAAAAAAAGGATTTTAGGGTTCGGAGGTTAAGTTACCCCTTGGGAAGAACGGATCGTCGTTCACCCAAGGTGCCTTGCCGTAGCAAGTCTCCCTAGATTCCATTTTTCGTGCTTGCTTGCGTGCTTTCTTGTGTGCATGTGTTGAAAAGAGAGGGGGGAATGTTCCAAGTTGTCTTCCGGACGTACAAACCATTTAGTCGGTTGTCGCTCGGGATTCCTTGGATTTTTTATGTGTTCGGGACTTTGATCCCGTCCTCATCTTAGACTTGTGATCATCGCTATTTGACCCTGGGACTTGCGTGATCGAGAGAAGGACTCTCTTTTACAGTCCAAAATGGGGTTCTTTAGGAAAGGAGTGACCTTAGCCCATCAATCCTACGCCTTGAGACGATTGAGCTTATATGGGAGCTATCATGCTCGTCTCAAGCGATAATCGGAGATATAGGCAAGGTTTATCCCTTTCTAAAGAGATTGTGGCACCTTTAATGGAAGAAATGATGTAAAGATAGGATCTTTACACCAGTCCATTCCGAAGGTTGCATCAAGTACCAATTGGGGACTAGGGGAATGCATATAAAAATGACATTTTTAGTGAAAAGATGACATTTTTAGGGTTGCAAAGGATGCTTTTGATTGCAAATGATGCTTTTTAGTTTGCAAAGGATGCTTTTTAAGTAAAGAAATGATTTTTATGCAAAGGATGCATTTTTTATGATGAAAATAGTATTTTAGGTGCAAATAATGCATAAAGATGTTATTTTGAAGACAAAAGGATGCTACTTTGATGTGAAGGAATGACTTTTAATGCAAATGATGCACCTTTAATATAAAAAAGAGATTTTAATGCAAAGGATGCTAATTTGAATGCAAAGGATGTTACTTTTATATGCAAATGAATGATTTTTAATGCATGAAAATGGGTTTTAGGTGCAAAGGATGCACCTTCATGTATGGAAATGGCATTTTAATGAGAAGATGACATTTTTATGTACAAAGATACTATTTAAATTGCAGATTGACATCAGATTATAACATGGTAAGGGTTAAAATCAGATTACAAACTGGACAAATGAAGGTTCTGCAAACTGGCCAAAGTTGTCGCGTGACATAGGTTGCCTATGTCGCGTGACATAGGTTGCCTATGTCGCGTGACATACTTAGCCACTTGCAGAGACCTTAACAGCTGGGATCTACAGAGGCAACAAGGCATTAATACAGCCAAGTTACTTCACAAATAGGTCTCAGAGAGCAAGTATTTCAATAGTGAACACTTCAAGAGGGTGTGGATATGAGGGATCCACACTCATCTCGAGTGTTTATGCAAAACAATGTCAAGCCAGAGCTATTACATGAAATGGTATGCAATCAGATACGGATCTAAGCAATATGATACTAAAGCATGCAACTTTAATCAGGATGCATCATTATCCACACATTTAGTATAGAGATTTCACGTACAAATGAGATAGAGAGAGGAAAAGGGTAGAAAATCGTTATCCTTGAAGACCATGACTTCCTATATCATGTTAGATATAGGAGCCTTCAAACAGCAACCTCCGGGATTTAGATCAAGCCTTGGTTCCGTGAGAACCGTTGGTTCTTGAGGTGTATAGGAAGTGTGTGTCAGATTGGTTGAATGGTGAGTGATTTGGGAGGATTAGTGTGTGTTTTGGGTGTATATGAGGAGAGGTTATGCTTCTGGGCGTATTCTCTATGGAGTGACACTGAGGAGTGAAAGAGACTCTCCTAAAATGAGAGGTGCAGGCCTCTATTTATAGGCTGCATGGCAGTGGCTTAGTATGTCGCACGACATAACAAGCCATAACCGCTTTCCTTCTAGAAACATGCAAGGTGGCAGATTCTAGAACTTACCATGGCATGGTATGTCGCACGACATAAGTAGCCTCATCCAGTTTCCTTCTAGAAACATGCAAGGTGGCAGTCTTCTAGAAGTCTTCATGGCATGTTATGTCGCACGACATAACAAGCCTTATCCATTTACCTTCTAGAAGCCTGCAAGGTGGCAGCTTCTAGAAGGGTTTTTATGCCAAAAGGAAAACGTGGATTTTTAATTCCAAGTAATTCCTTCACCCCTCAGAAGGTTTGGAACATTTCTCGAATTGCTCCTGAACTTTTAGGAAAGTCCGGGGAATTGCCGGAAAACTTAACCGGAAGGCATGAGCCAGATTTGGGTACTTACAGAAGCCCCTCGAAAACGTCACTTGCAGGGAGAGTGGGGTTGTCGATAGAAAAGGATCCAATTTGGCGAATGCCGAGACGGATTGGGTGACCAAAGTGATCGAGTGGCTGAACCTTTATGAAAGGCTACCTACGTATCCCGGAGGAATCAAGCCAGATCGTAGTTCGGACTTTTACTGAGTCGAAATGTTATCCCTTCATCTGGGAATAACGGAGATCGAAAGAGAGCGAAATGTTATTCCTTTATTTTGGAATAACGGAGATCGCGAGAGAGCGAAATGTTATTCCTTCATCTTGGAATAACGGAGATCGCGAGAGAGCAAAATGTTATTCCTTCATCCTGGAATAACGGAGATCGCGAGAGAGGTCGAAATGTTATTCCTTCATCCTGGAATAACGGAGATCGAAAGAGAGCGAAATGTTATTCCTTTATTTTGGAATAACGGAGATCGCGAGAGAGCGAAATGTTATTCCTTCATCTTGGAATAACGGAGATCGCGAGAGAGCGAAATGTTATTCCTTCATGTTGGAATAACGGAGATAGCGAGAGAGCGAAATGTTATTCCTTCATCCTGGAATAACGGAGACCGCGAGAGAGGTCGAAATGTTATTCCTTCATCCTGGAATAACGGAGATCGAAAAAGAGCGAAATGTTATTCCTTCATCTTGGAATAACGGAGATCGCAAGAGAGGTCAAAATGTTATTCCTTCATCTTGGAATAACGGAGATCGAAAAAGAAGTCGAAATGTTATTCCTTCATCCTGGAATAACAGAGATCGAAAAAGAGCGAAATGTTATTCCTTCATCTTGGAATAACGGAGATCGCAAGAGAGGTCGAAATGTTATTCCTTCAACTTGGAATAACGGAGATCGAAAAAGAGCGAAATGTTATTCCTTCATTCGAGAATAACGGAGATCGCGAGAAAGGATGGATTTTGCAAAGAAGTAGGAAGGACTCGATAATTTTTTGTAAAGAAAGTGGGACGTACCCAATAATTTTTTGTAAAAGAGTGAGAAGGACCCGATAATTTTTGTAAAGAAATGGAACGTACCCGATGATTTTTCATAAAAAGGGTAAGAAGGACCCGATAATTTTTGTAAAGAAATGGGACGTACCCGATGATTTTTCATAAAAAGGTGGGAAGGACCTGATAATTTTTGTAAAACAACAGGACGTACCCGATTATTTGAAAATAGAATTGAAAATGCCAAGGGCAAATAAAATGAGCCACAGGGGTAAATTTGTAAAATAGGCCACGGGGGCACTGGAGGGAAAACAGGATTGGAAATGATTGGAAATGCCAAGGGCACAAAGGGTAAAACAGGCCTATGGGGGATAAAATTGTAAAATTGAACCTTCAGGGTCAAAATTGTAAAAATCAGCCACATGGGCTTAGTATGTCGCGCGACTTAAGAAGCCATGTGGACATATTCTTTAAAAATTTGCACAGTCGTCATTTGAAACTCAATTAAAATTGAAATTGGGAGGGAGACGACAACGAGAAGAGAGAGAGAGTAAACATCAGAGGGAAATTTGAGAGGAATTGGGAGAAACCAAGCATTTTGAGTCCGATTCAATTGGGAAATGCCTCCTAGATTGCGTCCTACCAAGAGAGCTCCTCAACACGCCGAGTTAGCTACTCGACGGAAAGGGGTTCAGAGGAATCAAAGGCCATTCCTTCCGGAAGCTCAAAGAGGAGATTTCTATCCACAGCTCGATGAACATACCTCGGATGTCGGGAAGAAAGATGTGGTACGTGACCTAGGTTTTAAAAATTTTTGATTTTGGGTGAAATTGATTTGATTTTCCAGACTGTGCTATGAGTTAACATGAACTGGCATGTGAACATGAATTGAATTAAGAAATGTGATGCTAAATGAATGCTCTACAATGATATGTTTTGACCTATTTTCACTTGAGATGATTTCAAGAAATAGCATGAGATATTTATACCTGTGCCATGTTTACTTGCAGGGATTGCGCACCCGTGGTTCTCCGGAGGTGATTGGTAGGCTATGGCAGAGCTTGCCGGGTAGCCAGGAGCAGATACATTCGCCTAAGGGCATGGTTTACGCCGTCGGGCTGGGGCAATTTTTTGAGATGGCGAAGGCTATTGGAGACACCCAGAGGAGTGTGGATTTGGTGAGGGCATTTAGAGAGTTTTGGTGGGAGACCACTCACTCATTCCATTTCTCTTGGGGCGAGACGACAGTCACACCGTATGATTTTACGGTCATCACAGGATTACCCTTCACAGATGAGCCACTCTATGTGGATGAGCCTGCACAAGTAGCTGAGCCCCAGCCTATTGCTGATGCCGACCTTATGAGCTTACTTGGTTTCGTTCCCCAGATCAAGAAGGGGAATGGATATGAGTTGGGTGAGCTACATGGCTTGATTGGGGAGCAGAGTAGGGACTACCTTTTTGTTGATGATCCTGTTGAGAGCCGGCTAAGAGCCGAGAGATTGGCGAGAGCCTTTGTATGGGTGGGTTTTTCTGACATGCTGTTTATCAATAGCTCATCTACTGCCCTGATTTCACTGCTGGAGCTTCTGAGAGCTTGGGATGCCATGGGGAATCTATCCTGGGGTGAGGCAGGTTTAGCCGAGATGTACTTGGCTCTAGATGACGTCAGTAGAGGGATGGCGAAGTATTTCACCTGCTGTCACTTGGCTTTCGAGGTATTCTCTCATCTTGACTTCTTTTCTTTTGCACATTTCACTCTATCATTATTTTCCCTATTTTGACTTCTTCTTCTTCTTTTTTCAGGCTTGGGCCTACGAGGTTTTTGGCTGTTATGCATGGCAGATCCGGGATGAGTTTCCTGCTACCACTTTTCCTGCTCTCAGACGGTGGACAAAGAATGCCAAGAGACGGACCAGGACGGAGGGTGTGAGGTGCAGGATTACTGCTTCGTATCATGATACGCTGACATGCTTGAGAGGGACTCCCCAGAGGTTGAGTTTATTCCCTTGGACTGGCCGTTATGGCGATTTGGATTTGGATCATGCTGCGCACTTGACAGAATGTCGCAAGCTGCTGGTGGGTTTGTCCGGAGATGCCCTATATTTAGGAGAGAGAGTGTACAGACAGCATGGGCCCAATAGGCATGCTCGAATTCCTGATGATCCTCCAGCTAGGATGTGGCTGCCTCGCCAGCTGGCGAATGTAGATGCATTGATTGTAGGCGTGGCGGCACATCTCTTCACACGGGATGGGGATTACACTTTGTACGTGGCTAGACATCTTCAGTCCCCACAGGTCAGAGTTGGCTATGGTGCTCAGAGTGCGGGACCCTCGACTGGTCATGTGGCTAGACCTCCTTTGCCCCCGACTTTCATTGATTATCAGGGTGGCGGCCGTATGCGGCGAGCTCATATTGATATGTCACAGACTCATCCTCGTCTGGTGCTCCCACAAGGTTCTAGATCCGTAAGTACTGCCCTTTACATTTTTTGGATTGTGTTGCATCTCTTTCTGTTATCAATAACTGCATTTTGACACTTATTATGTCTGCTTGTTAACAGGTATCGGCCCAGGCTTACAGGCATTTGACCAGGGCTTATACTGGCGCTGTGAGCATGATTGGCAAACTCCAGAAAGGCATGAGCTTTTGGAAGAACCAGTGCCGGTCACAGGGTTCTTCGATATCTCTCCACATGGCCAACCAAGAAAGAAGAGGAGCCGCTTTGATGATGTAGGCACCAGCGGGGGCACTAGCGGATCGAAGCTTCGGACAAAGAATCCAAATGTGCCTCTTCACGGACCCGTTGAGAGTGACAATGATGATGATTAGGATGGTGGGGCTGAGACAGCCACAGACTACGAGCTTGATTCTGGTGTTATCACTGCGCTTGATGACTATTATCGCATGGGGACCGTAGCCTACGAGGCACCTTCGGATGATCCCGATGATGAGCATGAGGAGGTTGAGGATGACGGCGAGGATGAAGATGATGATGAAGATGGTTTGGAGGAGGATGAAGATGGAGATGATTCAGAGTAGCCCCCCTTCCCCCTAGATTATGACCTTTTTTTTGTTGTACCCTTTTAGGGAAAACACATCTTTTAGACTTGTTCTCTTTTTATTTTGTATGTACATTATTAGCTTTTTTTTTTTTTTTTTTTTGCTGCACGAATCTATGATGATGGTATGGTAGATGGCTTGAATGGATTTCTGACTTGTATATGTACTAGGTGGATGAATGCATGGATGTACATGGGGTAAATGAACCCTCCCTTATGCATTTGAGAAGTGGATGACTGATGTTTACAGCTAATGACAAGTCGGGGAGTGCCCTGGGGAATGCAGCATACAGCAGGCTGCTGATATCTGATGTTGGCTTGGTATGTCGCGCGACCTAATAAGCCATGTGGCCAGGTTTGTCGCGTGACATACATAGCCTGAACTGTGCTTTTCATAACCTTTGAAATTGGACTGGAATTGCCGATACAGGTTGGAATTGGGTGACCAAAGGGATCAGAAACCTGATCCTACCGGGGCAAAGGCAAAGAGATATTGGTCCCTTACCATAAGTATGGAAACGGGGTGACCTAGGAGGTCAAACGGACAATCTTACTAGGAATGTGCCAAATCAAAAGGGGTGACCAATGTGGTCAGATAGTTAGACTTTTATGAAAAGCTTATGCACCATTGAAGAATGGAGAAAGAAAAAGGTGACCAATATGGTCGGATGGCTGGACCTTTTATGAAAGGCTACCTACGTATCCCGGAGGAATCAAGCCTTGGTCGTAGTTCAAGCCTCATCTGGACAGTTAGGAATGATGTCTAGGATCCTTGAGGTTTTGACAATTAATGGAGGTTGTCACCTAATTGTGACTAAAGCTTACGTCACTATAGAGGTAGCTATAGCTGGAAAACTTCAGCATACTTCTCAATCTGTGATAGAGGTAGCTAAAGTTGGATTTTTGACAATTAGGAAACCGTCGCCTGGCGTTATCTCGTTATAACGGAAGTAACGGAGGCGCTTTTGGGAGAAAATGTTATTATTAGCAATTGGCACGTTACTTGAGCCTAGGGGTGATTTTTCTTGGAAACAATGGTAGGGACTGGGTCTGGATGTACATATGGAATGTGTTTGGAAATTGTTTAAGACGGGTTTCAAGCAGGTGGGGTTGTATCCCTTGGGTGCGGACTGAACTGCTGTTGCTGCTGAGATGTTGTCAACGTGAACTAGAATTCTCTCTTGGGCTGAGACTGGGTTTAAACCTCGGGTCTCGATGAATGTTCCTTTCTCACACTCTGGCATTTGAAGCTGATGCTGACAGGCTTTTACAACCAAAGACTAAAGCAGATGTCGAAATGACCAAACCTCTCTTCGAGGGGTGGATGCAACTTATCGAAGCCTCGATCTAAGGAAAAACTTTCTGCAAAGCCCCATGTCTTATTAAGGAAAGATCCTTTCATTGGCAAAGCCCCATAGTAGGCGAAATCTAGATTTCGAAGAAGTGACTTAGTGAAGCCCCAGTCTAGTAAAAATCCCAATATGATTGGTACTGCGAAAGTGATCCTGAGGTTAATCTGACCAAGACTGAATCCATCTTGTAACATGGTGAGGAACCCAATGCGTACCCCAAAAATGGCCAAAGAAGCCCCAGTCTAAAGAAACGGCTTGGCAAAGCCCCCAGCCTTGAAGAGTTTCAAGGCAACCCTAATGCGAATTGTAGCAGAAGAGGGAAGACCTATCCTTTCGTACTCTCTCTTTTATTTTCTTTAGTCACTCAGTCAACCTTAAGAAGATGTGGACGAAGAGAAGAATTTTAGGAATATATATACATGCAGGGGCATATTTTTCGAGAAATGGGAATAGATCCCGATTTTGTGTTATTTTGATGGCCTTATTTGACGTAGGTATAAAAACTAGCTTTGGGTATGACTCTCTTGAGAGAGTATAAGCGTAGAAAGGTTGGTAAAAGTGTATGGAAGCCCCTGCTGACAGAAAATCAGTGTTTAGCACTATTTTTCCTAAGATGTAGAAAGAGAAGACTTGTCAAGACATCTGAAAACTTGTTTTATTTACAATGATCACAAGATTGCTTAAAACCCTTTATTAATGTTCGGGTTATTCAACCACTAATCTCGATATGAAAAAACATTCTTATTAATCATGAGGAGAAAGTCAACCGATGTCGCGGATCAAGGTTGGCTGGGTGTGAAAGAAAGGTTTGTGTATAGGGAGGTCATTGATGAGATCGGGTTTTCTGGGATTTGACTGTGTCTATGGGAGAGGTCATTGATGAGACCGAATTCTCTGGGATTTGAATATGCTTATGGGAGAGGTCATTTGATGAGACCGAATTCTCTGGGATTTGAATATGCTTATGACCGGACCACTTCTGGTTGCTACGTTCCCCTCATTGTGAGGAGCTCAGGTCGCCGTAGTTCGGCCTTGGCCGGACTGTGTTTGGCTTTGGGAAATGGGATTTGTGGTTCCTTTAGTGAAAAGGTTTGGATGAGAAGATTGGATGATGAGGCGTGGGCCTCGGGATGATTCCTTGACCAAGTCATTTTGGACGGTTGCTTCTGATTTTCATCTCTCATTGGGGGAGAAAGGATTTCCACGTGCCTAAAGGCTTATGAAATGCTTCTGGCTTTGCTTCGACCGCCCCATTGTTATCGACAACTTTCATTCTCTAAGCTTTTGATGGGCAGTGCTGGGTCCTTGGCCTCATTTTTTTTCTTTTTATTCTTATGTGCAACCCTGTTTTTTTTTTTTTTTGCCTAGACTGTCCTTTTTTGGGATTTTCAGCCTAGCTGGGCATTACTCTTTTTTTGCACTAAGATTTTTTTTCTTTTTTTTTTATGTGCAACCCTGTTTTTGGCCTAGACTGCCCTTTTTTGGGATTTTCAGCCTAGCTGGGTATTACTCTTTTTGCACTACATTTTTTTCTTTTTTTTATGTGCAACCCTGTTGTTTTCCTAGACTGCCCTTTTTTGGGATTTTTAGCCTAGCTGGGTATTACTCTTTTTGCACTACATTTTTTTTTCTTTTTTGTTTATTTTCTGAAGCACTTGAGGGCCAAGGCGAGCCCCTGCTTGAACATTCTTGATACCCTTGAGGTCGAAGGCAGGCTCCTAGGTGGTTGTCGACACAGGGTCAATCTTTCGAAGCTGAGTGGCCTTTTATTGTCCCTTGAAAATGCCGCCGTCGTTGACTTGGTCAAGGTGATGGTGAGGACATGATTGAGAAAGTGTATGGCTTGATGGAGGCCTTTTGTGAGGTAAATGGGAGTGTATGGCTTGATGGGGCCTTTTGTGGGGTAAGGAAAGTGTATGGGGAAGGCATTAGTTGACTTTCTCACACTGATTAATCAGAATGTTAATTATTTCGAGAGATTATTTGTTGAGCAATGCAAGTGATCATATAAAATAAAACCATTTCATTAAATGTAATGTAGGTGTGCAAATAATGTCTTAAGTCTAGCAAGAAAAGAAGAAGACTCTTTTATAGAAAATTAAAGATTAATTACAATGTCCGTGGAGGACTTGATTGAAAGAGAAAAGTACTAGCACGTACGAAGGTTGACTGAGAGACTATATTCTTTTAATCTTGCTTAAGGATAGGTAGACCCTAGTCTAGCTACTCTTCGCTGGTTGTATTGCCAGGGAGCTTGAGCTTTCCTTCGTAGATCAACCATTGAATTTCTTTCTTCAAATCCAAACACTTGTCTGTCACGTGACCATAATGCTTGTGGTACTCACAGAACTTGGTCCTGTCAACTTTACGTGGGTTTCTTGGCTTATAATTCTCGAGAGGTGTGAGAAGGCCTCATTTCACCAAATCGTCAAAAACTTTGCTCATGGGCATCCCAACATCATGCTGACGTTTCTGACCTTGCATCTCCTGAATCGACCTCTTACCATAACTTTCTGTTTTTGGCCCATGGAGGTTCTCGAGCTTCCCATCTTCTATCAACTTCTGGATCTCATGTCTCAAATAGCAGCAATCATCAGTGTCGTGCCCATGGTATTGATGGAAAAGACAATGCTTAGATCTATCCAACTGAACGTTGGGGTTCTTGGGCTTCCAATTTTCCAATGGCTTTATCAGCTTTTCTTTCATTAGCTCTTCCAGCATCTTGCTTAAAGGCATCTCCATGTTGTCAAAATGAAGGGAGCGGAGTTTTTGGGAGACCTTGTTGTTCTCAAGACTTGGATTTCCATTGTCCAATTGATTCCATTGTTGGATTTGGCTGAAGGAGGCTACGACACTCTTTCCTTTGTGAGGAACTGGTGCTGAGCTGGGTACGGTCGCTGCTTGATGCTGGTGGCATGGGGTTACACTTGGTGGAGTTATTTCCTTGCCTGGTTCGACATCTTGGGTCAAGGGAGTATTGATACTCATCATGAGGTCAAGCTTCTCCTGCATTTGTTTCACTTGCTCCATCAATATTGTCATATGGGGGTCAACGGGGACTCTCGAGTTACTGGAACTCGCAACATGACTTGTATCGTCGGAGGGAACCACAGTAGCAAACTGGTGAAACTGACGGCTGAATTCATTAATTCCGGTAGGTGACAGCTGAAAACTTGAATCATCCTTTGGCAACTCATGATTGCATTCAGGTGGGTATAGGGGCTTCAGAACATAGCCGCATAGCTCGAACTGATTATGTGAAGCTGGAGCATAAACTGGCAGGTATTCTTTGGGCCGAGACAGGCGGGGTGAAGACCAATCCGTTCTGGGGAGCTGAGGGCGATGGAGCCCTGATGAGCTGGGATGTTGGGAAGGACTGAGGAGGAGGAGTGGTCCTTGGCAAGGGATTGCACGTGGATGGGGGAAGGTATTGGCTGTAGGATGGAAGGTCTTGGTTATAGGATGAAGGGACTGAAATCACTGTTTCTGAAGTCTCATCTTCGACCACTACCTGAGAACCGTTTGACTCAACTGTTATCTGAACTCCACGACGACGGAGCGCATCAATGAGCATGGCCTGCCGTTCCTCATGAACCTTATGGGCATTTTCCAAGGCCAGGACTAACTCTTCCTTCCTAACCATCTGATTTCCTGCACCCTCACTATTTTCTGTCAAATCTGCCATTCGACTCTCGAGCCGACAAAACCGCGATTACGCCGAACCTGTCTCGAACCTAAGGTTTTCTCACCGAAAAGCCACGACTCAGGTATTCTTGCCCACTTCTTTCTCGTTGCGGGAAAGGGACAGGCAAGGTTTAGACTCGGGGATAGGTAAGGTTTAGATTCGAAGGTAGGTAAGATTTAGACTCGGAGGTAAGTGTTTAGGCTAAAGGCTCAAGTAACATGCACTTATCTGCTTAAGTTTTGCTTAAACACATTTTCTCCTAATCCTAATTGATCGAAAAATATGAGACCTTGAAAGGTCAAGATTGAAAATTGGAGATCGGACCGAGGAGGTCTCGATTAGGGATTTGACCATGAAAGGTCGAGATAGGAAATCGGAGATCGGACCGAGGAGGTCTCGATTAGGGATTTGACCATGAAAGGTCGAGATAGGAAAAATCGGAGATCGGACCGAGGAGGTCTCGATTAGGGATTTGACCATGAAAGGTCGAGGTAGGAAATCGGAGATCGGACCGATGAGGTCTCGATTAGGGATTTGACCATGAAAGGTCGAGATAGGAAATTGGAGATCGGACCGAAGAGGTCTCGATTAGGGATTTGACCATGAAAGGTCGAGATGGGAAAAATCGGAGATCGGACCGAGGAGGTCTCGATTAGGGATTCCAGAGATAGGACCATGCAATTATGATAATTGTTCAAGTTTACTTAAAACAGTGTCTTTTATTTATTTCTATTTGGTTGGAAAAGGGGGTTTTCCCTTCTTTTTCGCAACTACTCTAGATCCTGGATCAGTGGGTTCCGTCACTACGTCTATAAGCCCCTCGTATTCCACCTGTATTTCGACCTCCCAGGGTGGACAGCCCCGGGCGAGGGTCCTATAGGGCACGCGGATCCCACCGACCGAGAGAGAAGAACGCTCCTAACGGGTCTAGCGGGTCATAGGAACTTTTAACGCACGAGCGATGCGGATTATAGTCAAGGCAATACCGGGAAAGTCTCGTCTTTCAGCCTTAACAGAATTTCGGCAGAATTTCGCTTGCGCAATTGACGTTTTGACTTTTCGGTAATGTCCGAGAAGATAATAGGCATGGGTCGGGTGGTAAAAGCCGGATGACACAGTGTCACATTGAACTTCATTGCATATGCCGTGCGTGGGTCAGAATCGAAGTCAATGCCGGAGTCAAGATTCTATCGATTTTTCCTTGTCGGAATTTCGGCAGAGTTTCGCTTGAGCAAAAGATCTTGACTTCCGTTATGGACTAAGGCTTGACCTTTACGGGGACATGCAACTGGGCTATATGACATGGACTAGACCAAAAACCAACCAAAAAGTCACGGTTTTTTGAAACGTGTGACACGGACTGTGCATTGGTCTACACCTGTTGCCATGGGGAGTTTGGGGTGATTCCATGCGCGCCGGGAGCATCGTAAGGCTGTCAGTGGATCGCATTGAAAAACCACCCCGGGTTTAAAGGGACGTGCGTGCAAAGTGTACAGGATATATAAGGTGCGCGTAGTGTGCGGCCTCCTAAAAATATTCCTTTTTGAGTTAAAACAGAGATTTTCATAAATGTGTTTTAAAGGAATGATTTTTCGGGACGGGGGAACATGCAACATATAAGACACGTAAATTTTCTGGGAGCCCCAGTCAGTCTTGGAACTGAATAGCCCCAAGCTGCCAAGGCTGCCAGATTATCCTCAATTTTTCCTGGTGGAATTGCCACTGAGGCCGCCCGGTCAGAATCCAGGGAGGATTGAGCCGTACGCCTGCATGGATCAATTTTCCAGGTTCCACTCCTTTGCTATTTCAGGTTGTTTCCGAACTTTTTAGGCACCTTTTAGCCTTGAGAAGGCTTCCTGTTCAAAGTATGCACAATTCCCAAGATGCAAATGATGCAATGCAAGGCAAAGAAAGCAAGCACGATAATTGGAATCCGCGATGGGAGTCTAACCCGCTTAAAGGAAAAAAGCTTTCTTACTATTATTATTTTTTTTTCGAAAAGGGATACCGGTACGTGGGATTGTTAAACCACCGTTTATCCCAAGCCCCGGGTCAGGGAGCGATACAGGAAGGTTAGTGGTTTTCACCTATATACCGGGTATCGTTTATTTTGAAAATGAAAACTTTTCTCCTTTGGGATTTCCCCAGCGGAGTCGCCAAACTGTGAATGTGTGCCCAAATTCTAAATTTTTGTTTTTAGATCGGATTCACGCGAGTTTGAAAACATCCGATTTAATTTGAAAAACGGAGTCGCCACGCCATTTTGATTTCCTCAAAACTTTGAAAAAAAGGATTTTAGGGTTCGGAGGTTAAGTTACCCCTTGGGAAGAACGGATCGTCGTTCACCCAAGGTGCCTTGCCATAGCAAGTCTCCCTAGATTCCATTTTTCGTGCTTGCTTGCGTGCTTTCTTGTATGCATGTGTTGAAAAGAGAGGGGGGAATGTTCCAAGTTGTCTTCCGGACGTACAAACCATTTAGTCGGTTGTCGCTCGGGATTCCTTCGATTTTTTATGTGTTCGGGATTTTGATCCCGTCCTCATCTTAGACTTGTGATCATCGCTATTTGACCCTGGGACTTGCGTGATCGAGAGAAGGACTCTCTTTTACAGTCCAAAATGGGGTTCTTTAAGAAAGGAGTGACCTTAGCCCATCAATCCTACGCCTTGAGACTATTGAGCTTATATGGGAGCTATCATGCTCGTCTCAAGCGATAATAGGAGATATAGGTTCAAGGTTTATCCCTTTCTAAAGAGATTGTGGCACCTTTAATGGAAGAAACGATGTAAAGATAGGATCTTTACACCAGTCCATTCCGAAGGTTGCATCAAGTACCAATTGGGGACTAGGGGAATGCATATAAAAATGACATTTTTAGTGAAAAGATGACATTTTTAGGGTTGCAAAGGATGCTTTTGATTGCAAATGATGCTTTTTAGTTTGCAAAGGATGCTTTTTAAGTAAAGAAATGATTTTTATGCAAAGGATGCATTTTTTATGATGAAAATAGTATTTTAGGTGCAAATGATGCATAAAGATGTTATTTTGAAGACAAAAGGATGCTACTTTGATGTGAAGGAATGACTTTTAATGCAAATGATGCACCTTTAATATAAAAAAGAGATTTTAATGCAAATGATGCTAATTTAAATGCAAAGGATGTTACTTTTATATGCAAAGGAATGATTTTTAATGCATGAAAATGGGTTTTAGGTGCAAAGGATGCACCTTCATGTATGGAAATGGCATTTTAATGAGAAGATGACATTTTTATGTACAAAGATACTATTTAAATTGCAGATTGACATCAGATTATAACATGGTAAGGGTTAAAATCAGATTACAAACTGGACAGATGAAGGTTCTGCAAACTGGCCAAAGTTGTCGCGTGACATAGGTTGCCTATATCGCGTGACATACTTAGCCACTTGCAAAGACCTTAATAGTTGGGATCTACAGAGGCAACAAGGCATTAATACAGCCAAGTTACTTCACAAATAGGTCTCAGAGAGCAAGTATTTCAATAGTGAACACTTCAAGAGGGTGTGGATATGAGGGATCCACACTCATCTCGAGTGTTTATGCAAAACAATGTCAAGCCGGAGCTATTACATGAAATGGTATGCAATCAGATACGGATCTAAGCAATATGATACTAAAGCATGCAACTTTAATCAGGATGCATCATTATCCACACATTTAGTATAGAGATTTCACGTACAAAGAAGATAGAGAGAGGAAAAGGGTAGAAAATCATTACCCTTGAAGACCACGACTTCCTATATCATGTTAGATATAGGAGCCTTCAAACAGCAACCTCCGGGATTGAGATCAAGCCTTGGTTCCGTGAGAACCGTTGGTTCTTGAGGTGTATAGGAAGTGTGTGTCAGATTGGTTGAATGGTGAGTGATTTGGGAGGATTAGTGTGTGTTTTGGGTGTATATGAGGAGAGGTTATGCTTCTGGGCGTATTCTCTATGGAGTGACACTGAGGAGTGAAAGAGACTCTCCTAAAATGAGAGGTGCAGGCCTCTATTTATAGGCTGCATGGCAGTGGCTTAGTATGTCGCACGACATAACAAGCCATAACCGCTTTCCTTCTAGAAACATGCAAGGTGGCAGATTCTAGAACTTACCATGGCATGGTATGTCGCACGACATAAGTAGCCTCATCCAGTTTCCTTCTAGAAACATGCAAGGTGGCAGTCTTCTAGAAGTCTTCATGGCATGTTATGTCGCACGACATAACAAGCCTTATCCATTTACCTTCTAGAAGCCTGCGAGGTGGCAGCTTCTAGAAGGGTTTTTATGCCAAAAGGAAAACGTGGATTTTTAATTCCAAGTAATTCCTTCACCCCTCAGAAGGTTTGGAATATTTCTCGAATTGCTCCTGAACTTTTAGGAAAGTCCGGGGAATTGCCGAAAAACTTAACCGGAAGGCATGAGCCAGATTTGGGTACTTACAACGGGGTACCGAGGAGGTTTATGATACCTGTCCCTGACACGAGGGAGCCCCAGTACACTTTGCCGCCTGACAGCACTGTAAGCATTTCTAGGGTCTTTTCCCTTTTTCAGATTTCTTTGTCTTCTGCAATTCCGAGATTTTTCTGAGATTTTCTTCTCTTTTCTCAGGTTCCAACTCGTACTTATGACGGCTTGGTGAGGCAGAACAGGGGATGGAAGGATGTGTGACGGTCCCTCTTGAAGAAGCTGGCTTGCGCTTCAAAGGCTGCAGTGAACGTGCAGGAGCCCGTGCGCAAAAGAAGGCACGTCGGGAGCACGGCATCCACCTCATCAGCCTCAGAGTACTCTTCTAGTGCCATGCCTCGGGGATAGGGACCTAACACCGGCATCCTAGAGCAGCTAGCCAAGTACGAGCATGTGAATGTCCACCTTTCTGACGTGAGTAACAGCGAGGATTTGATGAGGGAGACGAGTTTCTACGAGCTGAGTAGCGACGACGAGGAGTCGGAGGCCTAGGAGGTCCTTAGGGTTGATCTAATGGGAAAGACACAAACAATGAACAATTTAATGCACATTTTGTTTTTTTTTTTGCTTTATTTGGGCGCCGATGGGGCAAAAACAATGTATTACTATTTTATTTGCTTTTCTAATTTATGCTTTATGAATTTGCATATTACTTGAGCCTCGGGGCAGTTTTTTGCTTGGAATTGGGGCTGAAACTGGGCTAAAATGATTTGTGATGACACATAACTGCATGGTTGGTGTTTGGATATGTTTTTGTACAGGTTTTTGTTGGAAAAGTGGGGTGAAAACTCCCTTTGGGCAGCAACTTGGGTTGCTGCAGATTTTCTTCTGCAGAGAGAAAATGAGGCCGTGCGGTCACGGACACGAGGGCAAATGAAGCGAGAAGCGGCTAACGGTTACATGCAGGTGGTTTTTTCAAAATCAAACCAAGGCTTGGCCATTTCATTTCATTTTCACCCTAGACTTGTCCCAACTGATCCCAGAGCATATTTTTTACCTAAAGACATCAACTTTGATCATCTTGCAATGGAAAAACCCGTCAGATTGCAAAAGGGGAAAAGAGACCGTTTTTTGTCCGATCTTCAATCTTGGGTGAGACATAACTTTCAATCTCACAAGGGGATGTTCGATACTACCTTCAAGATCAAATCTTTATGGCATTTGAAGGATCTCCCACCCGATTGGGACCTTTGAGGGCTGCGGCAAGGTTTTGGGACGTCCGTAGACACGTTTACTGCTTTTCTTACAACGAGCTTGTCCCAACCTATGAAGACTTCCGAGCCTTGATTGGGGGTCCAGAAATTGAGGCTATATCGATTCCTCTGATCGAAGACGTGCCGGTGGCGGCAAAGTTGGCATCTTTTAACGCAAATATCTGCAGGAGAGGCTGAGGGGATGATGATAGCTCCGGACAGGATTGACCTTTCTGATATCCCGGGCAGGTTTGGGTCTCCGAATGCGTTGACGACCACTGTGGCTATGGATGCCTTTATTCTCTGTGTGTTCTCATCTCTGTTCACTGCTGAGTCCGTGGGGATTTGTCATGATGGCCTCTTGGACATGGTTAGGGATTGTAGGGCTGGGAAAGACATTGTCCCACTGGTTTTGGGTGAGACCCTACATGGCATCAACAGGATGGCTAGAGGAGACCATTTTATGAGGTCTGGGAGCCCGGCCGTGTTGACTTTATGGCTGCAGGAGAGGCTTGGGGCTTTGCCAGGGGCTTTGCCGACTTAGTGCCCTTGGGTGATTTCTCGGAGAGGTTCACCTAGGCAGCAGGAACAGGGTGACTGGGAGCTGATGATGGCTAGGTTATCCACTTCGGACATTCGCTGGTGGGTACCTCACTGGAGGTTACAAACTCGAAGAACATTTCAGGAGTCTTATGTAGTGAGGGTTCCATGGTTTTCTTGGTCATCCTTCTACGTACCCTGCTTGGTATCCAGGCAATTCGGGGCCTTACAGGAGCCGTTGGGCGATTGGGATGACATCCGTACCATGGGGGTGGTGTCTTTAGATATGAGGGATCCAGCCAGCTTCTCATTCTTCTCGAGGGCCTGGACATATACTGCTTTCCCACCCAGGGCCATTCTCAAGAGCCGGAAGAGTACCATCTTGACTACGGCCTACTTGGATTGGTATGAGAGGGAAATGGGAGCGACTCAGGTCATTTTGGGAGAGAGACGTCAGGCTTTATTGGGGGCGGCTGCGACTCGAGTAGGACTACGAGGAGGCTGAAGCTAAGGCGAGTCGCCATAACCGGTCGGGTGACCTTATCGGGGATATGGAGGCTCGATATGAGAGACTATACGAAGTCGCTCCCTTGGCGAGGCTCGGAGGGAGGAAGTGCGGACTCGTGCCGGGTTGAGAGGGCACTTATTGACACGAGTTTGATGGAGGCGCCGGTGAGGATACCGGAGATCGGGATGAGGAGACCGACATCATAGAGAAGAAGAGAAAGAACACTCGACGAGGTCGAGGTAAAGGGAAGAAGACCAAAGAAGACTCAGTGAATGACAGCTGATAAATCTTTTCTTAGGATTCCCTTATTGCCATTTTGCAAACACAGTAGTTTATTAGGCATTTTATTGTATTTTAGATCTTTGTAGCGGTTAGCGAGTCAAGAGTAGACCGTGCTTGAACTCATCAAGAAGTTTTTAACTTGTATTTAACAAAGATATGATCTTAGAAATTAATCAAGACACATTTCATGGAAATTTCAGATGTCTTATTGATTGCTTAGGACCCGTTTTATGAAAACTGGATTGCCCTTTATTATTTATTGTTTAGACCGAACCATATATGGTGCCCTACGTTCCCCTTTTACAAGAAAGACTAAGGGGCTCGGGTGTTTGTAGTTCATTACGGTGAACTATCGGGATTAGGTCTTTTGGCCTCTTTTTTTTTTTTTTTTTTTTACGTACTTTTGTTTTTGCCTAGACCACCCTTTTTAGGTTTTTAGCCTAGCGGGCATTACTCTTTTTGCACTAAGATTTTTCTTTTTTCTTCTTTTTTTTCTTTCTTTTTTTTTATGTGCAACCATTTGTTTTTGCCTAGACCGCCCTTTTTGGATTTTCGGCCTAGTGGGTATTACTCTTTTGCACTAAGATTTTTTTCTTTTTTTCTCTTCTTTTTTATTTCTCTTTTATTATTATTATTTTTTTCAGACATAGTACCTTCGGAGCTTATCGCCGTTGAATGGGTGGACAAAGGGATTGCCGTCCAGGTCTGCAAGCTTCATGGCTCCTCCCGATAGTATCTTCTGCACCACATACGGGCCGATCCAAACGGGTTCCCATTTTCCCGGGGTTGTCTGCGGTAGGGGCTTCACTTTCAACACTAAGTCACCCTCTTTGATGTCCCTGGCCTTGACCTTTTTGTCAAATGCTCTGGCCATTCGCCTCTGGTAGGCTCGGGTGTGTTCCATGGCCTTGAGACTTCTTTCGTCGAGCAGGGCCAACTCATCATGCCGGCTACGTAGCCATTCTACTTCGTTGACACTGTTTTCCAGGAGGACCCTTAGTGACGGGATTTCCAACTCCACTGGCAATACTGCTTCCATCCCGTAAGTGAGGGCAAAAAGGGTTTCTCCCGTGGCTGTTCTGACAGACGTTCGGTAGCCCCAGAGCGCCAGGTGCAGCTTTTCGGGCCAATCACGACCACGGGTGGCCATTTTTCGGATGATCCGTTCGAGCGTCTTATTGGAAGCTTCCACGGCTCCGTTAGTTTGAGGTCTGTATGGGGACGACTTGTGGCGAGTGATCCTGAATTCTGACAGAAATCTATCACAGTCCCCTTCAAAGTGTGACCCATTATCTGAAATGACCTCATTGGGTACCCCATATCTGCACATTATGTTTTCTTTGATGAACTGAGCCACTTTTCTGGAAGTGAGGACTTTGTAGGACTTGGCCTCTACCCACTTGGTGAAGTAGTCGACTGCTACTAACACAAATTCATGCCCATTGCTTCCTGCCGGGGCTATCTTTCCTATCACGTCAATACCCCAAGTTGCGAACGGCTAAGGACTCGTCATGCAGTACAGGTCATGAGGCGGGAGATGGTTGAGGTTGGCAAACCGTTGACATTTGTTGCACGCTCGGATGTGCTGGACACAGTCTGTCTCCATGGAAATCCAATAGTAACCCATTCTGAGGATCACTTGCATCAGGGCTCTTGCATTCATATGAGGACCGCAGGGACCGTTGTGGACTTCGGTCATCAACTCTCTGGCCCTTTCTTGGGTGACACACAGGAGGAGTGGTCCCTGGTACCGCTTCTTGTACAGGTCGCCTCCTAAAATGACATAATGGGAGGCCAACCTTTTCAGGGCTTGCAAGCTCTTGGCTTTGACACCTTCTTTTGGTCTACCTTCTTTATCTCTGAAATCTGACTCTCCATCTCTGAGGAACTGGTAAATCTGACTGTACCAGGGTTCCTTGACAGGCTTGGGTCCCAAGTCTACTTCACAACAGAAAGTCGGGGCTTCTCTTCTACCCACTCTGAAGGGTTTTATTACCTTTCCCTCGGGGATCTCTACCAGTGAGGCTAGAGTAGCTAGGGCATCTGCGAATCTATCCTTTTCCCTTGGAAGGTAGTGGAAAGTCACTTCTCTGAACTGTCCAGTCAACTCCTCCATATAGGCATGATACCGCTGAAGATTAGGGTTCATAGTCTTCCATTTGTTGGAGACCTGGTTGATGATCAGGGCTGAGTCTCCATAGACCTCGAGCTCCTTAACATTGCTTTCTAAGGCAGCTTCTAAACCAGCAATGCAAGCTTCGTACTCGGCGACATTGTTCATGGCAGGGAAGTTCAATTTGATGGCAATTGGCGTGTGCTCATTTTTTGGGTCGACTAGTAGCATCCCTACGCCATTTCCTCTTTTGTTAGCAGCTCCGTCAAAGAAAAGCTGCCATCGGCTCTCAGGCTCAACTACAAAGATCCCTTCATCTGGGATTGGGGTTCAGGCCCGCGGTCCTCATTACTGTGGAAGTCTGCCAGATGGTCTGACAATGCTTGACCCTTGATAGCCTTTCTCGTCACATAGTTGATGTCATACTCAGCCAAGAAGAAGGACCACTTTGCTAGACGCATCGAGAGGGAAGGTTTGTCGAAGATGTACTTGATGGGATCCATTTTCGAGACCAAGTTCACAGGGTGGGCTTGCATGTAGTGCTTCAGCTTACCGACTACCCAGACCAGTCCTGCACAAGTCTTTTCACATGCTGAGTAATTGAGCTCACTTCCTGCAGCTTTCGGCTGACAAAGTAAATGGCATTCTCTACCCGAGAGTCTTTCTTCTCTTGAGAAAGTATAGCCCCAATTGTCGTATCACTGACAGTGAGATAAAGCAGAAGAGGTTTTTGTCTATGTGGGGGGCATTGCACCGGAGGATGTACTAAGTACGCCTTGATTTGGTCAAAGGCATCCTGGCATTCCTCGGTCCATTCCGTGTCTACATTCTTCTTCATGAGCTTGAAGATGGGCTCGCACATAGTGGTCAACTGGTTGACAAAATGGCTGATGTACTGCAGCTTGCCCATAAAGCTTTTGACTTCTGTCTGGGTTCGAGGTGGCCTCATGTCCATAATGGCTTTGATCTTTCGGGGGTCGACTTCGATACCTCGCTCCGTGACCATATACCCGAGCACTTTTCCCCTTGTCACTCCGAAGGTGCATTTGGCAGGGTTTAGTCTCATGGAATGTTGTCTCAGCCTCTCAAAGATCTTTCGCAGGTCAACAAAGTGTTGTCCATCCTTGCCTTTGGAGTGGATTATCAAGTCGTCGACGTAGACCTCAATCTCCTTGTGGATCATGTCATGAAAAAGCGCGGTCGCTGCCCTCTGATAAGTAGCCTCGGCGTTCTTAAGCCCAAATGGCATCACTGTATAGCAGTACGTTCCCCACGGTGTGGTGAAGGCTGTCTTTTCTTGGTCTTCCTCAGCCATCTTGATCTGGTTGTAGCCTGCAAAGCCATCAACGAAGGATTTGACTTCGTAGTTGGCAGTGGAGTCCACCAGGATGTCTATGTTTGGCAAGGGGTAGTCATCTTTGGGGCTGGCTTTGTTCAGATCCCGGAAATCTACACGACGGCGCACCTTCCCATTGGCCTTGGTTACGGTCACAATGTTGGATAACCATGTCGAATATTCAATGACTACGATGAATCCTACCCGCAGTAGCTTCTCAATCTCTTCTTTGACTGTAGGGACCATTACGCTTGATCTTCCTCGGTTTACGCTTTTGCGGCTTTGCATGCGGTGCTAGAGGGATTACGTGCTCTACTATCGAACTGTCTAGCCCAGGCATATCCTTGTACGACCATGCAAAGACGTCCATGTATTCTGCGAGCGGATTAACGGTCTGTCCCGTTCAACCCTGTAAGAAGTTTCCAATATGTGTCTCTTTAGGTTCCTCGACGGTACCCAGTTAACACTTGTCAAAACCTCCTCGGCGGCTTAGGCCCGGTTTTCCTCTTTGTACGTAACACGCTTAAAGATTTCTTGGATGTATTGTTCATTTAGTGTGTTTGCATCTTGTTCAAATGATTCATTATTAGCTGTTGTTATGTTTTGAGTTAATTTATCATTTGTTAAGTTGGCAATAAGGGGATACTCAGAAAGATCTGTCATTTCATTCAAAGCAAGAGGAAAGATGACATTGATTACATATTCATAATCCTCAGGCGTGAGGCCTTCGGATGACTCGGAGGACTGGAATTCAAAGATTCCTGACTCAACTGACTCTTGACCCTACTGACTCTGGACCCTACACTACTTATTGACTCGAAGTGTTTGACGCGGGTTGGACTGGGGTTTACTCTTTCCTGCTTTTGCCCTGGGGAGTAGCAGTCTTGTCAGCGTTCCCATTTGGTCGTGCATCCTGTGGACCATCATTGCCTTTGTTGACACCATTCCCATGGGGGATGTCCGACTGATCTGACGCAATCTCCTTTCCGAATCTGACTGTATCCATCTGTACCTCCGGGGTAGTAGGACCAGTTACACTTTCGGCATCCGAGAGACAGCTTTCTTCATCATAAAAGTCTTCTGGCCTGTTTACTCTTCTTTCCACACTTTCCCAAACAGGGGGTTGAGACTGATCCTCAGGGACAGTAAGAGCCATCACAAACACATTATGCTCACCGTGAGTGATGAAGGGTTCCGGAGAGACTTTCATCAACATAGCTTGGCTTACTTCAAACTCACAATCTTCATAGGTGAGCCTTTCTTCTGTAATCTTGACTATGGTCACTGGTTCGATATCACAAAAGAAAGGTCGGGCCCTGACGACATTAACGAAATCGGTTCCTATTATGGGTCCAAACTGTCCTTCCATGGCGGAGGCATCAATCAGATCTTTCCACTCTCCTTGCAATTCAGCATAAGGAACATTGAATTTCAAGATGTCTATGATCTTTGGATTCCCAAAACCGGCTGCATTTATCTCCCCAAACTCAAGCATGTTGACTCGATTATTGGTAGGAAGAGGATTCTTGACCACATTGGGACCTCGAGGCGGTTCCAGCTTGCCTTCTTCAATCAGGCGAGAGATCAAGAACTTCAGGTAAGTACAATCATTGGTGTTATGCCCATGGTATTTATGAAAGCGGCAGTGCTTGGTTTCGTCCATCCTGACACTAGGGTTCTTGGGTTTCCAGTTTTCCAAAGGTCTGATGAGTCCTTCAGCTACCAAACCGTCGAAGACCTTCTCTAGTGGCATCCCAAAATCTTCAGCAGTATAGGAACGAGGCCTTGGCTTCACAGCGACTTGGCCTGAACTTTGTCCAACTTTCTCATTCTGGATGTAATTGACAACGCCAACAGTTTCCTTTCCCTTTACAGTGACGGCTGTGGCATTCGAGACTGGTGCTTTGTAGCGATAGGAGTTGCCTGTTCCTGTGGCCGGGGCCATGTTGAAGGCATTTTCGAATTTGGTACCGGCATTTACCATTGCCCGAAGGTCAGGATAGTAGTAATTGCCAATCTGGACCCTTAGCTGAGGTTTCAAGCAGGACTGGAAGATCTCCATCTGTTCTTCTTCATTCAAAGGGGTCATCATTTCACTAAGCTTCCAATTCCATCTCTTGTAGAATTCGCTTACCGGCTCATCTGGGCGCTGCAGAGTGCCTTGTAGGTCATTCCTGCTGGTTTCCCAATTCAAATTAGCCTTATACTTTTCCAGGAATGCTTCTTTGATCTGGTCCCAGGTGGCTCGAGCCTCTGGCTTCACATGCAGGAACCACCTAAGAGCTGAGCCCTTTAATGACAATTGAAAATGATCGGCCATTTGCTGATGTGTACAATCTTTGGCTCTCATGGCAAGAAGGTAGCTTTCAATGTGAGTTCGAGGGCAATCGGTACCATTGAACTTTTCAATCTCAGGCATTCGAAATTTTGGGGGAAGAGGGACAATTTTGCTGGGATCAGTGATCTGGTATGCCGCCTTCTTGGTGCTTAGTTCCCCAAATTTCTCTTGCATGGACTTAACTTGTTCCACCAACCAAGTCATGTTGGAGTCGGGTGACGGTTTAGGATTGTTCAATTCTGAAGCAGGCTTATCAGATTTGGATGGTAGGACAGTGGGTGGCACAGTGGTAGCTGGTACCATGGCTTGGGGATCTTTAGAAGGAAAGTAAGTGTAAACTTGGCCTGGTCCCGTGTTTCCGTGAAGCTGGCCGGAGGCATAGGAATTAGGCTCATAGTTACCAGGATAGGGAAAAAGATACGGAGCCTCGTGGGGTCCTGTTGGCAAGGTTGGGGGTGGAAGATCTGCTGTGGCAGGGCATAGATTGAAAAGGTCACTGGATTGATTCTGAGGCCTAGAGATTGTCTGGGACGGCCCATACTGAGGAGAGGGAGTGAATCCCATGGGGTAATGCAGAGGCTGCGTAACTGGGATAGCTGTGGCATTTGCTCTCTGTTGGTAGGGAACAAAGCTGGGTCTTATCTGAGGAGGCGAGGGTGTCGGGACCCTAAGGGCTTGGGACATCGGGAAGGACTGAAAAGGGGCAGTCCTTGGAAATGGATCATATGTGGATGGAGGAGGGCATTGGTTATAGGCTGGGGGAGCTGAGATGGCTGCTTCTGGAGTCTCATCTTCTACCATAACCAAGGAGCCGTTGGACTCAACCACTATCTGAACCCCATGACGACGGAGCGCATCAATGAGCATGGCTTGCTGTTCCTCATGGACCTTACGACTGTTTTCCAAGGCTAAGGCTAGCTCTTCTTCCCGAGTCATCTGATTACCCAAACCACTGCTGTTTCCGTCAAATCGGCCATTCGACTCTACGGGTGACAAAGCGAGGATTACGCGAACTGTCTGAGAATTCTGCGCTAACAAGCCGCTGACCCGATATTCTCACCCACTTCTTTCTCGCTGCGGGAAAGGGATAGGAGAGGTTTAGACTCGGGGTAGGTGTTTAGGCTGAAGGCTCAAGCAATATGCAAATTAAGAATCTTCCAGTTTACTTAAAACAGTGTCTTTTATTTATTTCTATTTGGTTGAAAAAGGGGTTCTGCCCTTCTTTTTCGCAACTAATCTAGATCCTGGATCAGTGGGCTCCGTCACTACGTCTATAAGCCCCTCGTATTCCACCTGTATTTTGACCTCCCAGGGTGGACAACCCCGGTCGAGGGTCCTATAGGGCACGCGGATCCCACCGACCGAAAGAGAAGAACGCTCCTAACGGGTCTAGCGGGTCATAAGAACTTTTAACGCACGTGCGATGCGGATTATAGTCAAGGCAATACCGGAAAAGTCTCGTTTTTCAGCCTTAACGGAATTTCGGCAGAGTTTCGCTTGCGCGATTAACGTTTTGACTTTTCGACAATGTCCGAGAAGATAATAGGCATGGGTCGGGCGGTAAAAGCCAGATGACACAGTGTCACATTGAACTTCATTGCATACGCTGTGCGTGAGTCGAAGTCAATGCCGGGTCAAGATCTTGCCAATTTTTCCTTGTCGGAATTTCGGCAGAGCTCCGCTTGCGCGAAAGATCTTTGGATTTTTGGCACGGACTCGGTCTCGACTCTTACACATCCCGTGCGGGTCAAGGTCAAAGTCAATGCCGGAGTCAAGATCTTGCCAAGTTTTCCTTGTCGGAATTTTGGCAGAGCTCCGCTTGCGCGGAAGATCTTGACTTCCTTTATGGACTAAGGCTTGACCTTTACGAGGATATGCAACTGGGCTATATGACACGAACTAGACCAAAAATCAACCAAAAGTCACGGTTTTTTGAAACGTGTGACACGGACTGTGCATTGGTCGACACTGGCTGCCATGGGGAGTTTGGGGTGATTTCGTGCGCGCCCGGGAGCATCGTAAGGCTGTCCGTGACTGCAACTGAACAACCACCCTGGGTTTGAAGGACGTGCGTGCAAAGTGTACAGGATATATAAGGTGCTCGTAGTGTGCGGTCTCCTAAAAATGTTCCTTTTTTGAGTTAAAATAGAGATTTTCAGAAGTGTGTTTTAAAAGGAATGATTTTTTTTGGAACGGGGGAAAATGCAACAGATAAGGCACATAAATTTTCTGGAGCCTGGTCAGCTTTGGAACTGAATAGCCCCAAGCTGCCTAAGCTGCCAGATTAACCTCAAATTTGTCCTGGTGGAATTGCCAATGAGGCCGCCCGGCTGGAATCCGAGGCGGATTAAGCCGTACGGCTGCATGGTTCAATTTTCCAGGTTCCAATCCTTTGCAGTTTCAGGTTGCTCCCCGAACATTTTAGGCACCTTTCAGCTCCAGAAGGCTTCCTGTTCAGTTTCCAGAGTATGCACAATTCCCAATAAACAAAATGCAATGCAATGCAAAGAAAGAAAAAGCAAGCACGACAAATGAAATCCGTGACGGGAGGCTAACCCGCTCAAAGGAAAAAGCTTTCTTTTTTATTATTATTTTTTTTTGAAAAGGGATACCGGTACGTGGAATTGTTAGACCACCGTCTATCACAAGCCTCGGGTTAGGAAGCGATACAGGAAGGTTAGTGGTTTCCACCTATATACCGGGTATCGTTTTTTTATTTTGAAAATGAAAGCTTTCTCCTTTGGTTTATTCCCCAGCGGAGTCGCCAAACTGTGAATGTGGTGCCCAAAATCTTTTTTTTTTGTGTTTCATTTGGATTCACTTGAGTTTGAAAACATCCGGTTTAATTTGAAAAACGGAGTCGCCACGCCATTTTGATTTCCTCAAAACTTTGAAAAAAAGGAATTAGGGTTCGGAGGTTAAGTTACCCCTTGGGAAGAACGGATCGTCGTTCACCCAAGGTGCTTTGCCGAAGCAAGTCTCCCAAGATTCCATTTTTCGTGCTTGCTTGCGTGTTTTCTTGTGTGCATGTGTTGAAAAGAGGGGGGGGGAATGTTCCAAGTTGTCTTCCGGACGTATAAACCATTTAGTTGGTTATCGCTCGGGATTCCTTGGATTTTTATGTGTTCGGGACTTTGGTCCCGTCCTCATCTTGGACTTGTGATCATCGCTATTTGACCTTGGGTCTTGCGTGATCGAGATAGGGACACCGTTTTAGAGTCCAAGGATGAGGTTCTTTAGAAAGGAGTATCCTTAGCCCATCAATCCTACATCTTGAGACGATTGAGCTTATGTAGGGACTATTATGATCGTCTCAAGTGATGGTCGGAGATATAGGGTTCAAGGTTTATCCATTTCTGTAAGTACCCAAATCTGGCTCATGCCTTCCGGTTAAATTTCCCGGCAATTTCGGTAAGTTTTCCGGTAATTCCCCAGACCTTCCTAGTGTTCCGGAAACATTTCGGAACTGTTTTTAATTAATTTAGGGCTGAAGGGGATCCTTCCTAATTAAGAAACACGTTTTTCTTAATTAGGAGGGAAGGTTCTAGAATTTGCCACCTTGCATGGTTCTAGAATGCTGAGTCATTGTGGATAATGCCGCACGGCTGCATTAGCTTGCTGCCCTTAGCCGCACGGCTTCATTAGCCTTATCCAGACTGCCTATAAATAGAGCCCTCCTCTACCCATTTCACAACAACACACAACAATTTCCAACAACACCACACATAATACGAAGAAATACTCCCAAGAGGCTGTTGAAGATCCAAGAAGGTGAAGAAGAAGGCCATAAAGCTCCCTCCCTCCTCCTTGAAGATCCAAGACCAACCTCTCCTCCTAGCTCCGCCCGAAGAAGAGGGAAGCCATTGGTAACCTCGCACGCCCTAACCTCGCATCCTAATTGCTTTATAAATTGCTCATTGCATTACTTTTATATTGCTTGGGACTTGGTAGATTAAAGAGCATATCTTCATATTCCCCTTCCCCTTTTGCATGCATTAGACATCATTTGTCATAAAAATGTAGTCTTTTCCTATAAAGGTGCATCCTTTGCACCTAAAACCCCCATTTTCAAATAAAAATGTCATCTTCATGCATCCTTTGCATATAAAAATCAAATCTTTTCAATCAAAATGCATCATTTGCATCCAAAATCACTTTTCCAAGCATCATTTGCTTTAAAGACCATGTCTTTACCATAAACTAGCATCATATGCTTTTCAAAATACAATCCTTATGCATCATTTGCATAATGAATGCCAATTTCTTCAAAAATGCATCATTTGCATAAAAATCAAATCTTTATGCATCATTTGCAATAAAGATCATTTCTTTAAATTAAGTGCATCATTTGCAACCCAAAAATGTCATCTTTTCATTAAAGTGTCATTTTTACATACATTTCCCCCATTCCCCCATTAGCAACCTAAGAACGGACCGGTGTAAAAGATCCTATCTTTACATCGTTCCTTCCATTAAAGGTTCCATATTTCTTTAGAAAGGGACAACCTTGAACCCTATATCTCCAATTATCGCTTAAGAAAGAGTATGAAGCATCTATACGAGCTCGACCGTCTTAAAGCGTAGGATTGATGGGCTAAGGACCTTCCTTTTCTAAAGAACCTCATCTTTGACCATAAAGAGAGTCATTCTCTCGATCACGCAAGTCCCGAGGGTCCCGAGGTTAAAAATGGGATGATCACAAGTCACAAGATGAGGGCGGGATCATAATCCCGAATACATAAATTCCAAGAAATCCCGAGCGACAACCAACAAATGGTTTGTACGTCCGGAAGACGACTTGAGACATTCCCTCCTTATTTTCAAACACATGCACACAAGAAAGCACGCAAGCAAGCACGATTAATGAAATCATGGGAGACTTGCTCCGGCAAGGCACCTTGGGTGAACGCCAAACGTTCTTCCCAAGGGGTAACTTAACCTCCGAACCCATAAAACCTTTTTTCAAAGTTTTGAGGTAATCAAAATGGCGTGGCGACTCCGTTTTTCAAATTAAACCGGATGTCTTCAAACTCGCGTGAATCCAACAGAAACAAAATTTGGGCACACATTCACAGTTTGGCGACTCCGCTGGGGAAATCCCAAAGGAGAAAAGCTTTTATTTTCAAAACAAAAATCGATACTCGGTATATAGGTGGAAACCACTTACCCTTCCTGTACACTCCCTGACGTGGGAGTTGGGATAACCGGTGGTTTAACAATCCCACGTACCAGTATCCCTTTTCGAAAAAAAAAATTTGAAAAAAATGAAAGAAAGCTTTTCCCTTTGAGCGGGTTAGACTCCCGTCGCCGATTTCATTAATCATGCTTGCTTTCTTTACCATGCATTGCATCATTTGCATCTTAGAACCTGTGCATACTTTGAACGGGAAACAACCCGAAAAATAGCAAAAGGAGTGGAACCTGGAAAATTGATCCATGCAGTCGTACGGCTCAATCCTCATTGGATTCGGCCAGGGCGACCTCGGTGGCAATTCCACCGGGAAAAATTGAGGTTAATCTGGCGGTCCTAGCGGCTTGGGGCTATTCGGCTCCATGGTGGCCAGGGCTCCCGAGAAAATTTACGTGCTTATGTGTTGCATTTTCCCGTCCCGAAAATCATTCCTTTAAAACACATTACGAAAATCTCTGTTTTCACTCAAAAAGGAACATTTTTAGGAGACCGCACACTACGCGCACGATATATCCTGTACACTTTGCACGCACGTCCTTCAAACCCGAGGGTGGTTCCAGTGCGATCCACGGACAGCCTTACGATGCTCCGGCGCGCACGGAATCATCCCAACCTCCCATGGCGGCCCGGTGTCGACCAATGCACAGTCCGTGTCACACGTTTCAAAAAACCGTGACTTTTGGTTGGTATTTGGTCTAGTCCGTGTCATATAGCCCAGTTGCATACCCTCGTAAAGATCAAGCCTTAGTTCATAACGGAAGCCAAGATTTTCGCTCAAGCGAAACTCTGCCAAAATTCCGACAAGGAAAAATTGGTAGGATCTTGACTCCGACATTGACTTTGACCTTGACCCGCACGGAATGCGTAAGAGTCGAGACCGAGTCTTTGCCAACAAATCAAAAGATCTTTCGCTCAAGCGAAGCTCTGCCAAAATTCCGGCAAGGAAAAATTGGCAAGATCTTGACCCGGCATTGACTTCGATTCTGACTCACGCCCGGCGTTTGCAACGAAGTTCAATGTGACACTGTGTCATCCGGCTTTTACCGCCCGACCCATACTTATTATCTTCTCGGACATTACCGAAAGTCAAAACGTCATTCGCTCAAGCGAAATTCTGCCGAAATCCAATCAAGGCTGAAAGACGAGACTTTCCCGGTATTGCCTTGACCATAATTCGCATCGCTCGTGCGTTGAAAGTTCCTATGACCCGCTAGACCCGTTAGGAGCGTTCTTTACTCTCGGTCGGTGGGATCCGCGTGCCCTATAGGACCCTCGCCCGGGTGTCCACCTGGGAGGTCGAAATACAGGTGGAATACGAGGGGCTTATAGACGTAGTGACGGAACCCACTGATCCAGGATCTAGAGTAGTTGCGAAAAAGAAGGGAAAACCCCCTTTTCCAACCAAATAGGAATAAATAAAAGACATTGTTTTAAGTAAACTTGAACAATTAACGGAATCATAATTGCATTTTCCTATCTCTGATATCCCTAATCGAGACCTCCTCGGTCCGATTTCCGATTTTTCTGTCTCGACCTTTCATGGTCAAATCCCTAATCGATACCTCCTCGGTCTGATCTCCGATTTTTTCCTATCTCTGATATCCCTAATCGAGACCTCCTCGGTCCGATTCCCGATTTTTCTGTCTCGACCTTTCATGGTCAAATCCCTAATCGAGACCTCCTCGGTCTGATCTCCGATTTTTTTCCTATCTCTGATATCCCTAATCGAGACCTCCTCGGTCCGATTTCCGATTTTTCTGTCTCGACGTTTCATGGTCAAATCCCTAATCGAGACCTCCTCGGTCCGATCTCCGATTTTTTCCTATCTCTGATATCCCTAATCAAGACCTCCTCGGTCCGATTTCCGATTTCCCTGTCCCGACCTTTCATGGTCATATCCCTAATCGAGACCTCCTCGGTTCGATTTCCGATTTCCCTATCTCGACCTTTCATGGTCATATCCCTAATCGAGACCTCCTCGGTCCGATTCCCGATCTTCCATCTCCCGACCTTTCATGGTCAAATCCCTAATCGAGACCTCCTCGGTCCGATCTTCGATTTTTCATCTCTCCCTCTTTCGCGGTCAAATTCCTAGTCGAGACCTCCTCGGTCCGATCTTCAATTTCCAATCTTGACCTTTCAAGGTCTCATCTTTTCTGATCAATTAGGATTAGGAAAAAATGTGTTTTGAGCAAAGTTTAAGCGATAAGTGCATGTTACTTGAGCCTTTAGCCTAAACACTTACCTCCGAGTCTAAATCTTACCTACCTTCGAGCCTAAACATTACCTATCCCCGAGTCTAAACTTTGCCTATCCTTTTCCCGCAGCGAGAAAGAAGTGGGCGAGAATACCGGGTCAGCAGCTTTTCGGTGCAAAAACCTTAGGTTCGGATAGTTCGGCGAATCGTTAGTTTTGTCGGCTCGGAGAGTCGGAATGACGGATTTGACGAAACGGTGAGGGTGCAGGAAATCGGATGATTAGGAAGGAAGAGTTAGTCCTGGCTTTGGAAAATGCCCGAAGGTTCATGAAGAAGCATGTCATTGCTCATCGGTGCTCTTCGCCGTCATGGGGTTCGAGATAGTGGTCGAGTCCAACGGTTCCACGGCTATGGTAGAAGATGAGACTCCGAGTAGCCATCTCGGCTCCCAGACCTATAACCAATACCTTCCTCCATCCACATATGATCCCTTGCCAAGGATCACTTCACCTCGGTCCTTTCTAACATCCCAGCTCATCAGGGCTCCATCGCCCTCAGCTCCTCAGAACGGATTGGGCTTTACCCCACCTATCTCTCGGTTTCGGCCAATACCGCCGAGTCTATACTCCGGCTTCACATAATCGATGCGAGATATGTAGCTATGTTACGAAACCCCTATACCACACTTTGAATGCGATCATGAGTTGCCAAAGGATGATCCAAGTTTTTTTGTCACCTACCGGACTTAATGAATTCAGCCGTCAGTTTGCTACTACAAGTCCTGTTGCCAGTTCCGGTAACCTGAGAGTCCCCGTTGACCCCTATGTGGCAATGTTGATGGAGCAAGTGAAACAGATGCAAGAGAAGCTTGACCTCATGACGAGTATCAATACTCCCTTGACCCAAGATGTCGAGCCAAGCAAGGAAATGACTCCACCAAGCATAACCCAATGCCATCAGTACCAAAGACAGCGTACGGCTTAGCACCAGTTCCTCACAAAGGAAAGAGTGTCGTAGCCTCCTTAAGCCAAATCCAACAATGGAACCAATTGGACAAAGGAAATCCAAGTCTTGAGAACAACAAGGTCTCCAAAAAACTCCGCTCCTTTCATTTTGACAACATGGAGATGCCTTTAAGCAAGATGCTGGAAAAGATGATGAAAGAAAAGCTAATAAAGCCATTGGAAAATTGGAAGCCCAAGAACCCCAACGTTCGAGTGGATGAATCTAAGCATTGTCTTTTCCATCAATACCCTGGGCACGACACTGATGATTGCACCTATTTGAGGCATGAGATCCAGAAGTTGATAAAAGATGGGAAGCTCGAGTACCTCCATGGGCCAAAAACAGAAAGCTATGGTAAGAGGTCGATTCAGGAAGTGCAAGGTCAGAAACGTCAGCCTGATGATTTTGGGATGCCCATGAGCAAAGTTTTCGATGATTTGGTGAAACAAGGCCTTCACACACCTCTCGAGAATTATAAGCCAAGAAACCCAAGTAGAGTTGACAAGGCCAAGTTCTGCGGATACCACAAGCATTATGGTCACATGACGGACAAGTGTTTGGATCTGAAGAAAGAAATTCAGTGGCTGATCTACGAAGGAAAGCTCAAGTTCCCTGGCAGTCCAACCAGCGAAGAGTAGCTAGACTAGGGTCTACTTATCCTTAAGCAAGATTAAAGAAGAAAAAAAAAAGTCTCTCAGTCAACCTTCGTAGGTTCTAGTATTTTTCTCTTTCAATCAAGTCCTCTACGGACATTGTATTTAATCTTCAATTTTCTATAAAAGAGTCTTCTTCTTTTCTTACTAGACTTAAGACATTATTTGCATACCTACATTACATTTAATGAAATGGTTTTATTTTATATGATCACTTGCATTGCTCAACAAATAATCTCTCGAAATAATTAACATTTTGATTAATCGGTGTGAGAAAGTCAACTAATGCCATCAAGCCATACACTTTCCTCACCTCGCAAAAGGCCTTCATCAAAGCCATACACTTTCCCAAACCATGTCCTCCCCATCACCTTGACCAAGTCAACAACGGCGGCATCATCAAGGGACAGCAAAAGGCCACTCAGCTTCAAAAGATTGACCCCGTGTCGGCAACAACCTCAAGGGTATCAAGAATGTTCAAGCAGGGGCTCGCCTTGGTCCTCGGGTGCTTTAGAAAATAAAAAAAAATGTGTAGCGCAAAAAGAGTAATACCCAACTAGGCTAAAAATCCCAGAAAAGGGCAGTCTAGGCAAAAAAACAGGGTTGCACATATAAAAAAAAAAAATCTTAGTGCAAAAAGAGTAATGCCCAGCTAGGCTGAAAATCCCAAAAAAGGGCAGTCTAGGCAAAAAACAGGGTTGCACATAAAAAAAATGAGGCCAAGGACCCAGCGTCACTAATCAAAAGCTTGACGGATAGGCAAGACCAAAGCTCAGAGAATGAAAGTTGTCGATAACAATGGGGTGGTCGAAGCAAAACCAGAAGCATTTCATAAGCCCATAGGCACGTGCAAATCCTTTCTCCCCCAATGAAAGAAGAAGCAATCAGAAGCAGCCGTCCAAGAATGACTTGGTCAAGGAATCATCTCGAGGCCCACGCCTCATCATCAGCTCATCCTAGCCTTTTCACTAAAGGAACCACAAATCCCATTTCCCAAACACAGTCCGGCCAAGGCCGAACTACGGCGACCTGAGCTCCTCACAACGAGGGGAACGTAGGCAACCAGCAATGGTCCGGTCATAAGCACAGTCAAATCCCAGAAAATCCGATCTCATCGAATAACCTCTCCCATAAGCACAGTCAAATCCCAGAAAATCCGGTCTCATCGGATAACCTCTCCCATAGACACAGTCAGATCCCAGAAAACCCGGTCTCATCAATGACCTCCCTATACACAAACCTTTCTTGATCTGCGGCATTGGTTGACTTTCTCCTCATGACTAATAAGAATGTTTGTTCATATCGAGATTAGTGGTTAAATAACCCGAACATTAATAAAGGGTTTTAAGCAATCTTGTGATCATTGTAAATAAAACAAGTTTTCAGATGTCTTGACAAGTCTTCCTTTTCTACATCTTAGGAAAAATAGTGCTAAACACTGATTTTCTGTCAGCAGGGGCTTCCATACACTTTTATCAACCTCTCTACGCTTATACTCTCTCAAAAGAGTCAAACCTAGAGCGAGTTTTTGTGCCTACATCGAATAAGGCCATCAAAATAACACAAAATCGGAATCTATTCCCACCTTTCGAAAAATATGCCCCTGCATGTATATATCTTCCTAAAATTCTTCTCTTTGTCTGCATCTCCTTAAGGTTGACTGATTGACTAAAAAAAAAAAAAAAAGATAGGTCTTTCCTCTTCTGCTACAATTCGCATTAGGGCTGCCTTGAAACTCTTCAAGTCTGGGGCTTTGCCAAGCCATTTCTTTAGACTGGGGCTTCTTTAGTCATTTTTGGGGTTCGCATCGGGTTCTTCACTAGGTCCCTAGATGGATTCAGTTTTGTTCAGATCAACCTCAGGATCACTTCCGCAGTACCAATCATATTGGAATTTTGTTAGGTCATCAGATTGGGGCTTCACCAAGTCACTTGTTCATAACCTAAAACTTTGCCTACTCAGTTCATCCAACCGGGGCTTTGCCAATGAAAGGATCTTTCCTTGCTTTAGTAAGACATGGGATTTTGCAGAAAGTTTTTCCTCAGACCGGGGCTCCGATAAGTCGCATCCATCCCTAGAAGAGAGGTTTGGTCATTTCAACATCTGTTTTAGTCTTTGGTTGTAAAAGCCTGTCAGCATCAGCTTCAAATGCCAGAGTGTGAGAAAGGAACATTCATCGAGACCCGAGGTTTAAACCCAGTCTCAGCCCAAGAGGGAATCCTAGTCCACGTCGACAACATCCCATCAACAACAGCAGTTCAGTCCGCACCCAAGTGATACGACCCCACCTGCTTGAAACCCATCTTAAATAATTTCCAAACACATTCCATATGTACATCCAGACCCAGTCCCTACCATTGTTTCCAAGAAGAAATCACCCCTAGGCTCAAGTAGCGTGCCAATTGCTAATGATAACATTTTCTCCCAAAAGCGCCTTCGTTACTTCCGTTATAACGAGATAACGCCAGGCGACAGTTTCCTAATTGTCAAAAATCTAACTTTAGCTACCTCTATCACAGATTGAGAAGTATGCTCAAGTTTTTCAGCTATAGGTGCCTCTATCTACTCGATAGTGACGTAAGCTTTAGCTTCCTCAGGTGACAACCTCCATTAATTGTCAAAATCTCAAGGATCCTAAACATCGTTCCTAACTGTCTAGATGAAGCTTGAACTACGACCAAGGCTTGATTCCTCCGGGATACGTAGGTAGCCTTTCATAAAAGGTCCAGCCATCCGACCACATTGGTCACCTTTTTCTTTCCCCATTCCTCAATGGTGCGTAAGCTTTTCATAAAAGTCCAACTAACCGACCACTTTGGTCACCCCCTTTCGTCGATTAGCTAATTCGGCGTGCTGAGGTCCCCTTTTGGTCGTATAGAGCCTAGGAGGCATTTTCCAATTGAATCAAACTAAAAGTGTTTGATTTCTCTCGATCCCTCTCGAATCTCCCTCTCAATGTTCGCTCTCTCTCTTCTCACTGTCGTCTCCCTCTCAATTTCAAGTCCAATTGAGTTTCAAAATGACGACTGTGCGAATTTTAATGAATCTGTCAAATGGGCCTATTATGTCGTGCGACATACTAAGCCTCTGTGGCTTGTTTTTACAATTTTGCCCCTGAAGGCTCAATTTTACGATTTTATCCCTCATAGGTCTGTTTTACCCCTTGTGCCCCTGGCATTTCCAATCATTTTCGATCAAATTTTCCCTCCAGTGCCCCCGAGGTTTATTTTACAAATTTACCCCTGTGGCTCATTTTATTTGCCTTTGGCATTTCTAATTCTATTTTACAAAAAAAATTATCAGGGTACGCCCCGTTTCCTTATAAAATTATCGGGTACGTCCCACTTTCTTTACAAAAATCATCGAGTCCTTCCTACTTCTTTACAAAATCCATTCTCTCTCGCGATCTCCGTCATTCCAAGGTGAAAGAATGACATTTCGCTCTCTCTTTCGATCTCCGTTATTCCAAGTTGAAGGAATAACATTTCGATCTCTCTCGCGATCTCCGTCATTCCAAGGTGGAAGAATGACATTTCGCTCTCTCTTTCGATCTCCGTTATTCCAAGTTGAAGGAATAACATTTCGATCTCTCTCGCGATCTCCGTCATTCCAAGGTGGAAGAATGACATTTCGCTCTCTCTTTCGATCTCCGTCATTCCAAGGTGGAAGAATGACATTTCGATCTCTCTCGCGATCTCCGTCATTCCAAGGTGGAAGAATGACATTTCGCTCTCTCTTTCGATCTCCGTCATTCCAAGGTGGAAGAATGACATTTCGATCTCTCTCGCGATCTCCGTCATTCCAAGGTGGAAGAATGACATTTCGCTCTCTCTTTCGATCTCCGTCATTCCAAGGTGGAAGAATGACATTTCGATCTCTCTCGCGATCTCCGTCATTCCAAGGTGGAAGAATGACATTTCGCTCTCTTTCGATCTCCGTCATTCCAAGGTGGAAGAATGACATTTCGATCTCTCTCGCGATCTCCGTCATTCCAAGGTGGAAGAATGACATTTCGCTCTCTCTTTCGATCTCCGTCATTCCAAGGTGGAAGAATGACATTTCGATCTCTCTCGCGATCTCCGTTATTCCAAGTTGAAGGAATAACATTTCGATCTCTCTCGCGATCTCCGTCATTCCAAGATGGAAGAATGACATTTTGCTCTCTCTTTCGATCTCCGTTATTCCAAGTTGAAGGAATAACATTTCGATCTCTCTCGCGATCTCCGTCATTCCAAAGGTGGAAGAATGACATTTCGCTCTCTCTTTCGATCTCCGTTATTCCAAGTTGAAGGAATAACATTTCGAACTCTCTCGCGATCTCCGTCATTCCAAGGTGGAAGAATGACATTTCGCTCTCTCTTTCGATCTCCGTCATTCCAAGGTGGAAGAATGACATTTCGATCTCTCTCGCGATCTCCGTCATTCCAAGGTGGAAGAATGACATTTCGCTCTCTCTTTCGATCTCCGTCATTCCAAGGTGGAAGAATGACATTTCGATCTCTCTCGCGATCTCCGTCATTCCAAGGTGGAAGAATGACATTTCGCTCTCTCTTTCGATCTCCGTCATTCCAAGGTGGAAGAATGACATTTCGATCTCTCTCGCGATCTCCGTCATTCCAAGGTGGAAGAATGACATTTCGCTCTCTCTTTCGATCTCCGTCATTCCAAGGTGGAAGAATGACATTTCGATCTCTCTCGCGATCACCGTTATTCCAAGTTGAAGGAATAACATTTCGCTCTCTCTCTCGCGATCTCCGTCATTCCAAGGTGGAAGAATGACATTTCGCTCTCTCTTTCGATCTCCGTCATTCCAAGGTGGAAGAATGACATTTCGATCTCTCTCGCGATCTCCGTCATTCCAAGATGGAAGAATGACATTTCGCTCTATCTTTCGATCTCCGTCATTCCAAGGTGGAAGAATGACATTTCGATCTCTCTCGCGATCTCCGTTATTCCAAGTTGAAGGAATAACATTTCGCTCACTCTCTTTCGATCTCCGTCATTCCAAGGAGAATGACATTTCGCTCTCTCTTTCGATCTCCGTTATTCCAAGTTGGAAGAATAACATTTCGATTCAGTCAAAGTTCGAACTACGACCTGGCTTGATTCCTCCGGGATACGTAGGTAGCCTACTTTAGGTTCAGCCAATTCGTCACATTTGACGCCCCCCTTTCCCAAGTGGATTCTGAACTACGGCCTGGCTTGATTCCTCCGGGATACGTAGGTAGCCTTTCATAAGAGGTCCAGCCATCCGACCACCTTGGTCACCCAATCCGTCTCGGCATTCGCCAGATCGGATCCTTTTCTATCGACAACCCCACTCGCCTTGCAAGTGACGTTGCCGAGGGGCTTCTGTAAGTACCCAAATCTGGCTCATGCCTTCCGGTTAAATTTCCTGGCAATTTCGGTAAGTTTTCCGGTAATTCCCGTAACCTTTCCTAGTGTTCCGGAAACATTCCGGAACTATTTTTAATTAATTTAGGGCTGAAGGGGATCCTTCCTAATTAAGAAACACGTTTTTCTTAATTAGGAGGGAAGGTTCTAGAATTTGCCACCTTGCATGGTTCTAGAATGCTGAGTCATTGTGGATAATGCCGCACGGCTGCATTAGCTTGCTACCCTTAGCCGCACGGCTTCATTAGCCTTATCCAGACTGCCTATAAATAGAGCCCTCCTCTACCCATTTCACAACAACACACAACAATTTCCAACAACACCACACATAATACGAAGAAATACTCCCAAGAGGCTGTTGAAGATCCAAGAAGGTGAAGAAGAAGGCCAAAAAGCTCCCTCCCTCCTCCTTGAAGATCCAAGACCAACCTCTCCTCCTAGCTCCGCCCGAAGAAGAGGGAAACCATTGGTAACCTCGCACGCCCTAACCTCGCATCCTAATTGCTTTATAAATTGCTCATTGCATTACTTTTATATATCTTGGGACTTGGTAGATTAAAGAGCATATCTTCATATTCCCCTTCCCCTTTTGCATGCATTAGACATCATTTGTCATAAAAATGTAGTCTTTTCCTATAAAGGTGCATCCTTTGCACCTAAAACCCCCATTTTCAAATAAAAATGTCATCTTCATGCATCCTTTGCATATAAAAATCAAATCTTTTCAATCAAAATGCATCATTTGCATCCAAAATCACTTTTCCAAGCATCATTTGCTTTAAAGACCATGTCTTTACCATAAACTAGCATCATATGCTTTTCAAAATACAATCCTTATGCATCATTTGCATAATGAATGCCAATTTCTTCAAAAATGCATCATTTGCATAAAAATCAAATCTTTATGCATCATTTGCAATAAAGATCATTTCTTTAAATTAAGTGCATCATTTGCAACCCAAAAATGTCATCTTTTCATTAAAGTGTCATTTTTACATACATTTCCCCCATTCCCCCATTAGCAACCTAAGAACGGACCGGTGTAAAAGATCCTATCTTTACATCATTCCTTCCATTAAAGGTTCCATATTTCTTTAGAAAGGGACAACCTTGAACCCTATATCTCCAATTATCGCTTAAGAAAGAGTATGAAGCATCTATACGAGCTCGACCGTCTTAAAGCGTAGGATTGATGGGCTAAGGACCTTCCTTTTCTAAAGAACCTCATCTTTGACCATAAAGAGAGTCATTCTCTCGATCACGCAAGTCCCGAGGGTCCCGAGGTTAAAAATGTGATGATCACAAGTCACAAGATGAGGACGGGATCATAATCCCGAATACATAAATTCCAAGAAATCCCGAGCGACAACCAACAAATGGTTTGTACGTCCGGAAGACGACTTGGGACATTCCCTCCTTATTTTCAAACACATGCACACAAGAAAGCACGCAAGCAAGCACGATTAATGAAATCATGGGAGACTTGCTCCGGCAAGGCACCTTGGGTGAACGCCAAACGTTCTTCCCAAGGGGTAACTTAACCTCCGAACCCATAAAACCTTTTTTTCAAAGTTTTGAGGTAATCAAAATGGCGTGGCGACTCCGTTTTTCAAATTAAATCGAATGTCTTCAAACTCGCGTGAATCCAACAGAAACAAAATTTGGGCACACATTCACAATTTCTAAAGAGATTATGGCACCTTTAATGGAAGAAATGATGTAAAGATATGATCTTTACACCGGTCCGCTCCAAAGGATGCATCAAATACCAAAGGGGACTTAGGGAATGCATGTTTAGGATAAAAATGACATTTTTAATGAAAAGATGACATTTTAGGTGCAAAGGATGCTATTTGTTTGCAAAGGATGCTTTGTTTAATGTAAAGAAATGATTTTTAATGCAAAGGATGCATCTTTATGTATGAAAAAAAGGTTTTGGGTGCAAAGGATGCACCTTTAATGTAAAGGAATCATTTTTAAGTGCAAAGGATGTAACTTTTATGCAAAGATAACATTTTTATGAGCAAAGGATGCATAAAGATATCATTTTTAGGAGCAAAAGATGCTACTTTAATGCAAAGGATGCAAAAGGAGGGGGATATGATTTACATGCTTAAAGATATGACCTTTAATGACAATATACCAAGTCCCAAACAAATATATAGTAATATGTAAAGCAAGGAGCAAATATATCACATATATACAAGCATAATGCAAGATGAAGGGGATGAGAGGTTACCAATGGTGGTGACCTCTTTCTCTTTGGAGTTTGCCTAGGGAATGGACCAACTTTTGGATGTTTTAAGAAGGAGGGAGGTGATTTTTGGCACTCTCAACTCTCTGTATTTTTGTAGTGGTATTTTGGCAGAGTTTCAATGCTGAAAATTGTATATGAAAATGGGTAGAGGAGGTCTCTATTTATAGGCAGTCTGGGAATGGCTAATGAAGCCATGCGGCTTAGAGTTCTTTCCTAATGCAGCCGTGCGGCATTATCCATTATGACTCAGCACCTTTCTAGAATCATGCAAGGTGGCCTTTCTAGAAGGGTTTTTATACAAAAGGAAAACGTGGATTTTTAATTCCAAGTAATTCCTTCACCCCTCGGAAGGTTCGGAACAGTTCCAGAATTGCTCCTGAACTTTAGGAAAGTCCGGGGAATTGCCGAGAAACTTAACCGGAAGGCATGAGCCAGATTTGGGTACTTACAGGAGGATATTGCTCCGTTGGTGCTGGGGGTAAACCCTTCACGGCATTGATCGCTTGGCGACTGGGGATAGGTTCATGAGAGGGGGAAGCCCCATTTTTCTCACCTTGTGGTTGCGAGAGAGGCTTCAAGCCATGCCCGAGTCTCCGGCGTCTTTTAGTCCGTGGACGTTTGCTCAGTGGCCTCTTGTATTGGATATGGATCAGTCCGCCTGGGAGAGATGGATGGCACGGCTTGGTACGCATCAAATTCGTTGGTGGGTTCCCCACTGGGGGATTGAGACTAGGAGGGCCTTTCAGGAAGGTTCCTATGTTGTCAGAGTTCCAGATTTGTCTTGGTCCTCCTTCTATATTCCGTCGCTTGTTTTCCAACAGTTCGGGATGAGGCAGGAGCCTTTGCTGGGCTGGGGTGACATTGCCACTATGGAGATAGCTTCTCTCTGTATGGCAGATTCAGGCGTCTTTCTGTATTTTCTGAGGGTATGAAAGTATTCTGCTTTCCCTCCTGTGGTACTCCTTCGATGTCGGGAGAGTGTTGTGTTGACCACCGAGTACCTGGATTGGTACGAGCAGCATGTCGGGCAGTCCCAAGTGGTTTTGAGGAGCAGGCGTGAAGCGATTCTGGGGCAAGGTTGCCATCTCAGCTATAGCCTTAGAAGTGCCGAAGCCTGGTCTAACCCTCAGAATGTGATGGGAGACGCTTTATTTGACTATGAGACCAGAATTGATCGACTGACGGAGAGAGGTCCCCTTTTGCAGACTCGCAGGGAGGAGATTCGGGCCGAGTCATGAATGAATGAAGCTCTGTGAGCTGCTGGATTGTTTGACTCTACGGGGAGGACCCCTAATCTCGAAATGAGAGAGACGGAGTTGGCTCGCATGGAGCGAAAGAAGACTCACCGGGGACGAGGGAAGAATGGCGAGGGGACAAGCGTGGGTGGCGCGGAATGACTTCCTAAGTATCCATTCATTGCATTGCAGACACATTATTTGTTAAATGTATTAAGCTGTCTTTTAGCATGTTGTGAGCTTGAGAGTAGACCGTGCTTGTACTCATCAAGAAATGTTGTAACCATTAGTGATTTGTGATTTACTTTTAAGTCTTTGTCGAGACGCAAGATCTCTAGTTTGCATTTTTTTTTTAGCCTTGGCAGCGTCCAGCTTTGGACCTTTCTGTTGTATTTGTGGACTCAAGCAGTATGAGCCTTGACGGCATCTATTTTGGATTTCGCATTTGGATTGGTCTGAGCCTTGGTGGCGTCCAAATTTTTTGTTTTTGTGTGTTTTTAGGCCGAACCAATTAATGCTGCCTACGTTCCCCCCGGACTAAATGACTCAGGTCTGCGTAGTTCGACACTACAATGAGTGACGGGAGATGAAAAGTTGATCTTCTTTCGGCGAAGTATCTGCGGAGTTTTCTTCCATTGACTGGATTCATGAAGGGATTGCCGTCTAGGTCTGTCAGCTTCATGGCACCTCCGGAGAAGATCTTTTGAACCACGAAAGGGCCGATCCATGTTGGTTCCCATTTTCCAAGCGGGTTGGTTCGGGTGGGAGGCTTTTCTTTGAGTACTAGATCGCCTTCTCTGATGTCTCGGGACTTGACTTTCTTGTCAAAAGCTCTAGCCATTCTGCTTTGGTAGGCTCGCATGTGATTCATGGCCTTTAGTCGGCGCTCGTCCAGCAGAGTCAGTTCGTCGTGTCAGCTTTAAAGCCATTCGACTTCGTTGATCTCATTTTTCAGCAACACTCGGAGTGAGGGAATTTAACGGGCAGTACTGCTTCCATTCCTTATGTTAGGACGAATGGAGTTTCTCCCGTGGCCGTTCTGACTGATGTTCGGTAGCCCTAAAGTGCCAGGTGCAGCTTCTCGGGCCAATCTTGTCCTCGTGTGGTCATTTTTCGAATGATCCTTTCGAGAGTCTTGTTTGTTGCTTCTACTGCGCTGTTAGTTTGCGACCTGTAGGGAGAAGACTTGTGGCATGTGATCTTGAATTTGGTCAGCAGTCTGTCGCATTCTCCTTCGAAGTGGGACCCGTTGTCTTATATGACCTCGTTCGGGATGCCGTATCGGCATATGATGTTTTCCTTGAGGAAATGTGCAACCATCTTGGAAGTTAGCACTTTGTATGACTTGGCTTCGACCCATTTTGTGAAGTAGTCGATGGCGACCAAAACGAACTCGTGGCTATTGCTTTCGGGCGGAGCGATTTTCCCGATGAAGTCGATTCCCCAAGTGGCAAAGGGCCAGGGAGTAGTCATGCAGTAAAGATCATGAGGAGGAAGGTGATTGAGGTTGGAGAACCGTTGGCACTTGTCGCAGCTACGGACAAAATAGATGCAGTTTGCCTCCATGGAGATCCAGTAGTAGCCCATTCGAAGAATGATCTGCATTAGGGCTATGACGTTCATATGGGGGCCGTAAGCCCCATTGTGGACTTCGTTCATGAGCTCGTTTGCTTTTTCTTTGCTGATGCAGCGTAGGAGGGGTCCTTGGTAGCGTTTTTTGTATAACATGTCCCCAAGAATGACAAAGTGAGAGGCAAGGCAATTTAGGGCCACGATGCTCTTGGCTTTGATTCCTTCTCTGCGTTGGCCTTCCTCATTCATGAACGTGGCTTCCCCGTTCTTGAGGTATTGGAAGATCTGGTTGTACCACGGCTCATTGATGGGCTCAAGTTCTGGTTCGATCTCGCAGCAGTAGGCAGGAAGTTCTTTTTTTCCTACTTTGAATGGCTTGATTGCCTTCCCTTCGAGGATTTCCACGAGTGAATCCAAGGTGGCTAGGGCGTCTGCAAACAGGTTTTGGTCTCTTGGCAAGTAGTGGAAGGTGACCTCTTTGAATTGTGTGATGAGGTCTTCAATGCAGGCCTGGTATTTTTGCAAGCCTGAGTCTATTGTTTTCCATTTGTTGGAAACTTGATTGTTGATTAGGGATGAGTCCCCGTAGCCTCTAGCTTCTGGACATTCCTTTTGAGTGCGGCCTCTAGTCCAGAGGCGCAGGCTTCGTATTCGGCGGCATTGTTGGTTACCTCGAAATTTAACTTTATGGCGATTGGGGTGTGCTCGTCCATTAGGTCAACCAAGAGCATACCAATGCCATTTCCTCTTTTGTTGGCTGCTCCGTCGAAGAACAACTGCCATCGGTTATCACCTTCAAGTGTGAAGATTCCTTCGTCTGGAAATTTTGGTTCGGAACCTTGGGCCTCGTCGGTTGGGAAGTCGGCTAATTGTTCGGCCATTAACCGTCCCTTGATTGTGCTAGTGAAGAGGCTTCTGATTTGCGTCTCTTTAGGCTCTTCAGCAGTCCCCAAATTCAGTGTGATTAAAACCTTCTCGACATCTTGGGCCAGGTTATTCTCTCGTTTGACAACATGCGTAAAGGTTTGTTTAATGCATTTATAGTTGTTGGAGGTGGTTTATTTGGTAGGGATACATGAGCTCCGTGATTTTAGGGACAGTTATGAATCATGTGAACGTGTCCCGGAACGGTCCCTGATTTGTAGGGAAGTAGTTATGCAAGAACAGAAGCATGTGCGCCTGTAACCGTTAGGTCGACGCTAGCTGGGCAGGTCGAGGTCGACGCTTGGGGTTTGGTCGACATGACTTGAATCATCAGGTCGGACTAAGTTAAGTCGGGACCTAGTAGGTCGGACAATGAACTTAAGTCGACTGATCGATAAGATGGGACTCAGGCCATGTGAAGATTGGGTCTAGCCCGCTGAGAACGTAGCGGCAATAATTGCTTGAGGACTGGGCTTTACTTGCTTGGCCCAGCTCGATACTTTTGGTATGTTCAGTGGCCCCCAACTTTCGAGTTGACTCTGTCGACTTGGAAGTTAAGGACATTTTTGACGAAGATCATAGTGACTCGCAGTTCGCTACTCGTTCTGATGTTTTAGTCGACCAAGATGACGTGTCACAATCCCTGACGTTCATGACGAATGGTTAGATCTGGAAGAGCGCCGTATTTTTCCAATCATTACTGTTTTTGACGTTTGATAGACCGCATTGGAAAACGTTTCCGCATTCAATTAGGAAAATAAGACTTTTGAATTTTCTTTTTCCTCCTCCATTACTGAAAGTATAAAAGCCAGAATCCTTTTATGTTCAGAACTTTTACTCTCTTCGAACTCTTTCATAACTCCGGTGACAGCAACGGAAACAGTAATTGCCTTAAATTGAGCTTTCATCTTCCATCGTATCCCTCTTCGTTCAACTGTTAAGGTATTCCTCTTACCCCTTAGTGTTAGGGTTTATTTTCCGCGTATTCTTCGATTCCGTCATGGCTAGAACTTTTAGCATTGAACCTGGAGCTTGGTATGGCTACTGTAGCGTCAACCGTAGGGCTTATAAACATTTGAATGGGGTATGGGGAGAGATATCAGTGGAGGAATGCTCCTCAATTTTGACCCGTTGGGGTTTGGGTTTTACTGAGTTAACTCTGCCTGTAGGAGAGAACTTAGGCGCGTTAGAGACGAGCGACCCAAGGGTTGTCTCTTTTAACCTTTTCCATGAACTTCTTGACCACATTGCCGTATTTTACGTCCAGGGTCCCAATAAACCTTCCTTTCTTAAGAACAGAATTGGGTTTCCGGGGGAATCTAGGTCGCCCCTTAGTGTGTCAACTAGGTCCCCTGAGACTTCATGTAGAACTGATTCCCCTGTTTTCCCTTCTTCTTGTACAGATATGGCGACCCAAGGAGAAGCTAATGCCTCCACTTCATCAAGTCCAAGTATAGTTGATGCTTTTGGGACTTCTGTAGTGTCTGGGCGGAACGAAAGGGGCTACGTGTCCAAAGGGCCACTCAGAGGGAAGCAAAAATTTCCTTCCCGGATATCTATGATCCATGACTTCTGTGAGGTGGACAGGGAGGAATTTGATGTTACCCTTTATAGCAAGAAGGATTTCTTCGACCAGTTTGGTGGCACCTACAAGACAGATCCCACTAGAGTCGCCTTCTATTATGGTCAATTCGTGGCTGGCATGAGATTTCCCTTGGACCCTTTCATTAATGAATTTTAGAGTGTGCCAATGCCTTACCTCTCCAGCTGGGTGCCAATACGTGTAGAGTCTTGGTCTGCTTCGCAATGGTGTGCCGCTTCTTAGGGTACGAGCCTTGCATGAGGGTATTTAGAGAGTTTTTTGGTGTGAAATTTGATAAGTCCCAGGGTATAAGCACCCCCTCAAAGCCGAATTCTCCCAAGTTATTCATCAATTTACCCAGTAAAGCCAGTGGTTGGAACTCTCATGTGGTGGTAGTGGAGAGTAGGCTGGGTTGGGAGTTCCCTTTACCCAATGAGGACACCCAAGTAGTGAGAGAGGAGGATCAATGGGAGCCCTATTGGCATGCTGATTTACGTAAGAAATTGGTAGAGCTGGTTGCCCATAAACCTATCAGTTGGGAAGTTTTAGGAACCACTAAGAACAACTATATTTAGGCTGGTATGATGCTTGGGGATGATGACATTGTGCCAGTGCCATTGGTTCCCATAGTGAGGTGCTTGAGGTATCTGGACTGGGTAACCCATGCTCTGGGTAGGTTCGAGAAGAAATGCTCGCTCTGCCAAAAGACCCCCAAGTATTGTAAAGATAATGGGGAGCACGTTGGTGGTAAGGATTTTACTCGTCCCTTGATTACCCGTATGTGAAATTTTTAAGATTGTGTTCCCGCTTGCTTGGCTCTTGTACTTAACTTTCTGCTCGTAACTTGTTGATTCTAGTGTAGATCTTGTAGCACGTGCATGTTTAGCTTCTGTATAGAACCTTTTAGCTTGTAGTTATATTGTTCGTATGTAGAACTAGTAGCTCGTACATAGAACTATCTTGATAGGTCGAGCTAATACTTTATCCTCTTTGTCTTATGCAGTTCTAACCCCTGCCCAGGAAGCTAACATGGGACGAGCTATTGACGTGAGGAAGAGCAAGAGGAGCCATGGAGCTGCCAATGCTAGGGAGAATTGAGAGGCGGAGGGAGTTAAGAGGAATGAGCTGTTGAAGTTGGTTGATAAAGACACCACTCAATACATCCCTGCTGAGGATAATGTTGAGGAGCTGGGAGAGGAACCTGTTGATGGAGGTGAGGCGCAAGGCTCTGAGGAAGTTGATGCGGCTGGAGTTAACGGGACTGAGCTGAATGTGGAGCCAGTCAAGGAGGTCATCAGGGCCAGAACCCGTGCCCAAGCTAAAGCCAAAACCAAAGCTGCCTCCAAGGCAAAGTCTCATGTCATTGATGTGGATGAGGATGAAGATGATGACAATGCTCCCTTGAGCAAAAAGATTAAGATTAGCCCGTCCAAGATAAGCTCGACATCTGAACAGGTCGACGCTGGTGAGCCAATGGAGGCTGAAGTCAGGAGTCCCCAGTCCTCTCCCATTCATGTTTCATACGACGAGTTGATTCAGGCTCGGGTTGCTGAGTTGAGTGAGGTGACTCCTTTGACTAGGATCAACAGTTTAGCTAGGGAGTATCCAGAGTTGGAGTACGGTCAGGTGATTGTTAGGAGGGGAGCTGACCAGGATCTGATCAGGGAGTATACCAACAAAGCTCTGACTCCTGAAGCTTGCAGGGCTAGGGTCGGGCTAGCTACCTCCGAGGTAACCCTTGTAATTTTTGTATTGCTGCTTTCATTCTTCTCGCTAGTCTCAAGTCTCTACTTTATTTCTGGCTGAGCTAACTCCTCTTTTTCACTCGCCTTTTCAGTCTCTTGCCATGATTGACTTGGCTACCACTTATTGGAAAGCTGCTGTGGAGCAAGAGAGGCTGGCTAAGACTATGCTGGCCCATAAGAATGAAGAATTGGGAAAGGTGGATGATGAGCGAGCCAAGCTGAAGGAGGAGCTTGAGAAGTTGAAGGAGGATCACTCCGATTTGGATAATTCCTACGATGCTTTGAAGCTCGTCAAGGACAATGAGGTGAAAGCCAAGGAATATGCTTGGGGCAAGCTGGGAGAGGCCAACAAGGAGTTGGGTGAGCTCAAGGAGGAGAAGAAGAAAATGGCCGCTGATCTTGGCGGCGACCCAACGCTAGAGGAGAGTCGCGTCATTTTAGCCAAAGAAACAAGAGGAACTTGATGCCGCTCGTCGTCAGTGGGAGGTGGATTTAGCTGGTGCCGTGAAGACTGCCAAGGAGGAGACTGTAAAAGTTTATAAGGAGAGTGATGAACTCCACAATCACATTACTGACAAAGCAAAGGGCTTTTTTGATGTTGGTCAAAGCCATATGGCTCGACGCATAGTGGTAGATCCCTCAGTCGATATATCTATTGAACAGCTGGCCAAGTGGGGGTCTGAAGATCAATACAATACAGCAGCTCGCCAGGGCCACTATCTGGTGCCATACAATGATAATGATTTGGATCTTATTGCTCAAGATGATGAAGAGGCTGAAGCCGAAACTTGGAATCCCCCTCCTATTTCCCCTGTCAACTTCAACACCATTCTAGCCGAGCTCGAGGAGCCTGACTCCCCAGCTTTTGATAGTGATACTCCGAGGCACGGATTTTCTGAGTCAGGCAAACCAATTGGCCCCCAGCAGCAGGAAGAACCTATAGAGGATCAAGTGACTACAAGCGATCAGGTGGAGGTTGACCCGTCCCCTTGAATTTAACTTTGAATGGTGATGTAATCAGACAAGTTCCAAACGTTTTTATTTTTGCTTTTGTTAATGTTGATGCTTTGGCCCAGATTTGGGAGGCATCTTTCTCATACAATTTTGTTTACTTTAAGTCTTGGCCCGCTTTGGGAGACTTAATTTAATCGTAGCTGACCTTTCATCCTTGTATGTTGTACGCTTTTGATTTCAGCATGTGTGTGTTGAGCTAGATGTAATAGAACAAATAAGTCGTCCTAAGTTTGAGATAGACATGGATATGTGGTGACTTAGTCAACCTTAGACTTGTAAGGATTTTTTGTAAACGAGATTGACTCGGAGTCGAACCTGTTTAAGAGATCAAAGCTGACCAAAGGTCGAGCTGATCAGAGCGAAGTCGACCTAAGGCCGAACTTGTTAATAGGGTACAGCTGATTAAGAATCGAGCTAATTAGGATGAAGCTGACTAAGAGTCGAGCTTGTTAGGACGAAGTCGACTAAGAGTCGGACTTGTTACAGAAACGAAACCGATTATGAATCGAGCTTATAAAAACGGAGCTGACTAAGAGTCGAGCTCGTTGAACGAAGTCGACTAAGAGTCGAACTTGTTAAATGAACAAAGCTGATTAAGAATCGAGCTTGTCAAAACGAAGCTGACTAAGAGTCGAGCTTGTTGAAATCAGTGTAGCACAATGTTTGGTCGAATAGAACTGTGATTTTTTATTGAAGTAGGAACATGCTTACATCAAATGGAAATCTAGCACTATGACAAATTCATGCTCGGAAAATTCCTTAACTTTGAACTGAACTAGGGACTTGAACTAGAAGTAGTACTTGATAAGGTGAGTGGCGTGCCATGGATGCTTCAACTCCTCACCATCTGGATGAGCTATCATGTAAGTCCCCTCTTTGATGACTCGAGTAACCATATAAGGACCTTCCCAGTTAGGAGATAGCTTATTCTGTTGGGTTCTCCTTCCCATCGCTTCGATCTTTCTCAACACATGATCTCCTACTTGGAATGATCTTGTTTTCACTTTCTTGTCGTGGTAACTCTTTGTCCGCTGCTTGTAGTTGACCATTCGAAGATAGGCAGTATCTCGCTTCTCGTCGATCAGATCTAAGTCGATCAATCTGTTGATATCATTCTGTTCTTGATCAAAGAATGTCACTCTGGCTGTAGGAAACCTTAACTCAGCTGGAGCCATGGCCTCTGACCCGTATGCTAGAGCGAATGGGGTTTCCCCCGTAGGCCCCAGAGTGGTTGTGCGAAGCGCCCAAAGAGCAAGGGGAGTTCGTCCCAACCGATTCTTTGCGTCGACCTACCGGGCCTGTCTTTAGTGAAGATAGGACTAGCTTATTTGCTGCTTTAGCTTGCCCATTTCCTTGAGGATATGCAACAGATGACTGCCAATGCTTGACCCCCACTCTATTCATTTCTTCTTCGAAGGCTCTGGAGAACTGGAACCCATTATCTGAAACTATAGCTCGAGGGATCCCAAATCGACACCAGATGAAGTCGTGTATGAAGTTGATGGCGTTCTCCTCTGTGATGCGAGCTAGTGGCTTTGCTTCGACCCACTTGGTGAAATAATCAATGGCGACGATCGCATACTTGCAATTTCCCCGGGCGTGAGGGAAGGGTCCAATTAAGTCGACTCCCCACATATCGAACGACCAAGCAGCGATCACTGGAGTTTGTTCCGTTGTGGGCATATGAGGTAAGTTGGCAAACCTTTGACATTGGTCACATTTCTGAACAAATTCATGAGTGTCAGCTCTCATGTGTGGCCAATAATACCCCAAGGTGATCAATTTGTCGGCTAGAGTCCTGGCCCCCGGGTGTCCACCACAAATTCCACTGTGCACTTCATGCATTAACTGGGTGATCTCCTAAGGGTGAATACACTTCAACAGTGGTCTAGTATACGATCTCCTGAATAACATGCCTCCTTGGATAACATATCTCAGGGCTTTCTTCTTGATGGCTCGAGCTTTCTTCTCTTCTCCTGGGAGCTCGCCAGTCTCCAAGTATGCTTTCATTTCCTCGATCCAACACTTGTTATAAGCCTAGTTCCTTAAAGTGTCCTCCACACACTGAATTTGAACTCTTTCATATGCTGGGCTTTCTAGGTAAGAGATGGGTTCTTCATGTGGCTCATTTGAAGTGGCCAGTTTTGAGAGCAAGTCGGCCAATTCATTGTCTTCTCGACCAATCCTTTGGATTTCCCAAAATTCTAAGTCTTTTGTCAGTTCCTTCACCAGGTCATGGTATTTGACTAAGGTGGAGTTGAGTACCTCATACTTGCCTCTAACCTGGTTGACTATTAGTTGGGAATCACAGTATGCCATGATTTATTTGCTCTAAAGAACTTGGCGTACTCGATGGCTGCTACTAAGGCTTCATACTCCGCCTGGTTGTTGGAGGCATCAAACTTGAATCTCAATGACTCCTCATATATTGTCCCAGACTCTGGCTCGATCAGTACTATCCCAGCTCCACTAACATTCTTTGTTGCTGACCCATCTGAATAGACCTTCCAGCAATCGTTGGGTAGAGAAGTGACGAGCTGGGACTCTTGTTGTTCTTTTCCCTTAGATTTTTCTTTTTGAACTCGCACCTCGCTGTCGTCCTTGGTGAACGTAAGCTCGACTAAGAAGTCTTCCAAGGCTTGAGCCTTCAACGCCTTTCGAGGTCGATACTCGATGTTGAATTCCGTGAGGGCAATTGACCAATTGAGTAAGCGACCTGAACTCTTTGGCTTGTGCAAGATTTTTCTCAAGGGTGCATTTGTGAGCACCACGATAGGATGAGCCAGGAAATAAGCTCGCAGCTTTCTTGAAGCTACGACTAAGGCATAGGCGACCTTCCGGCATTGTAATATCCGCCCTCCACATCCCGATAGGGCCTTGCTAACATAGTACACGGGCTTTTGAAGCCCTTCCTCTTCTCGAATAAGCTGAGGCAATTTGCTTTGTCCCCGACAGATAGATATACGAACAAAGTCTCTCCAGTGGTCGGGCTACTCAATAGAGGTGGAGTAGAGAGGTAATCCTTGAGTTGTTGGAATGACGAACGACATTCGGCCGTCCACTCAAAATTTTTCATCCCCCTCAAAGCCTTGAAGAAGGGGAGAGACCTTTCCGCCGACTTAGATATGAAACGACCTAGGGCTGCAACTCTTCCATTAAGTCGCTGCATCTCTTTGACACTAGTGGGCTCCTGCATGTCGACTAGAGCATTGATCTTCTCTGGGTTAGCCTCTATTCCTCGTTGTGACACCATAAATCCAAGAAATTTACCCGCTGCTACACCAAAGACACATTTGCTGGGATTGAGTTTCATGTCGTTCGCTCGCAGGTTGGCGAATGTTTCCTTTAGGTCGACCACATGACGTCCGGCCTTTGTTTTGATGACCATATCGTCGACGTAGGCCTCCATGTTTCGGCCAATTTGTGAAGCAAAGAACTTATTGACCATACGTTGATAGGTCGCTCCTGCGTTCTTTCCCAAATGGCATCATAGTGTAGCAATAGATGCCTCCAGCTGCTTGGAAAGCCGTCTTCACAATGTCATCCTCATGCATCTTGATTTGATGGTAGCCTGAATAGGCATCTAGGAAGCTGAGGGTAGAGTGGCCAGCAATGGAATTAACAAGTTTGTCGATTCTAGGAAGAGGATAGCTGTCTTTTGGGCAGGCAAGGTTGAGAGTGGTGAAGTCGACGCACATTCTCCACTTGCCATTTGACTTCTTCACCATGACCACATTGGCTAGCCAGGTTGTATGAGTGTCCTCTTTAATTATACCTGCACTCAAAAGTTTTTGTACCTCAGTTTTTATGGCCTCTTCTTTGTCACGAGCGAAGCTTCTCAATTTCTGGGGTCTGGGCTTTATGGTCGGGTTGACCTCCAGCCTATGAACAGCAACCTCTTCCTTGATCCCCCTCATATATTCTACTCGCCATGCAAAGACGTCATTACTTTCTTTGAGTAGCTCGACAATCTCCATCCTTTCTTCAGGTGACAGCTGCTTTCCAATCTGGATTTTCTGCTCGGGGTAGGAAGGATTTGTAATTACTGATTCCAGTTCGTCCACAGCCTCTAACTCTGGACCATCTCTAAATTGTAGGGTTTCAACGATGATCTCTCTAACCCTCTGTCTTTCTTTGGCCCCCAAGTGGGGAGCTTCCTCAGCAATCATCTCATCTAGCTTGTCTGCAGTCTCACTGGTGGTGGTCCCCCGAGTTATTGTCGATCTGGAGGCATAGCTTGCCTATGGAGACTTGGTCGACCATAACTGTATCCGGATTGACCATGGTGGTTTCAGAGTGACGTGTCGACTCAATCATGATCTCGTCATGTGAGCGATAGGTTGACTCTTCCACAATGGTGATTGTAGATAGCCGAGTAGTTTTGGTGACTGACTGAGATAACTTTAAGTATCCTTCTGAAGTCTCAATCTCTAGCTCCCTCTTCTTCCTTTCTCGAAGTACATGATCAAGGTATGCTCGAGCTGTGCCTTGTACGCAGCCGACTCCAGCTGGTGTGGGGAATTTAACTCGTTGGTGGGGATTGAGGCCACCATTCCAAGTGCGACCTGGCCAGGATTTTCCAAGAATTGCAGCATAATCACTATTTACATCTATGACAATAAATTTTACCTTAGACACGATCCTGTAGGGATGCTGTCCTAGGTCGACATCTAGCTCGATCTGTCCTTTTGCATCGACCCGGTGGTTGGTGAAGCCTTCCAATCTGCCATCATATCTTTCGAGATACTCATTTGAGAGACCCATCTTCTGGAATGTTTTATAGAACAGAATATCCTTGCAGGCCCCCGTATCGACTAAGAGTCTGCTCGTCGTACATCCGTCAATGAGTCCTGGGATGACAAGAACTTGCTCTCTAGCTGCCATATTAGTTGCTAGCTCGTGAGGATAAAAGATGATCACCTCATCCCTAACGTGGCTCCTTGGTGGCACATGTGGGGCTTTGTTGAGCTGAAAGATCTTGTGCTTGATGGCTGTGTTGCTGGCTTGCTCAGTAATAACACCCAGATTCAGTCTAGGCTGCCTTAGCTCTGGATGTCCTCCTCCGGGTCGTTCTCCACCACTTGCTTGAGGTCTTTTCACATATGTGTCGAGCCTACCCTGGTCGACCATCCTCTGAATGATACGCTTCAAACTCATACAATCCTCTGTAGTATGGCCTGTATCCTTGTGATAATCACAATACTTGTTGTTGTCCCTTCTGAACTTATTGGTCGGGTTCATAGGGGCAGGTGGGGCTAGCTCGACTGCATCCATTATATCCGTTCGACTCACCGTCAGGGGAGTGAAAGCTTTGGGTACCTTCTCAGTCGCCCTGGTTCTGTTCTTACCATTCTTATTGTTTCCCCCGTTCTTGGCCGAGTCTTTCTTATCATCAGCGACCTCGACCTTAGGGCTCTTCCCATTCTTCTTTTCTTTTCTTTCGTCGGCTAAAGCTACGTTGTAGGCCTTCTCAAATAACTCTTATCGAGTAGTGACTGTTCAGACTGTCAGCTCGTAGTCCATATCCAAGGAAGTAATTCCACTCCTAAAACAGTTGATCACCTCTCTGTCTGTGAGGTCCTCCTCGATCTTGTCGACCATCTCCTTAAACTTGGTGTAATAGCTCATTGAGCTTTCATTTTTCCCTTGCACCAAGTTGTTCAGATCGGTGACTGTTATCTTCCTAGCCCCTGCAGTCGAGAAGCATTCCAAAAATTTAGTCCTCATATAAGACCAAGTTGTGATACAACCCGGTGCTAAACCATTAAGCCAAGTGAGGGCTGCCCCTGTGAGTGTGCTGGTAAGTGCCTTGCACATCATGTCATCCTCGTGGGAGACAAAGCACATGGTATCCTCCAAGTGTTGTATATGGCTTTTGGCGTTAGTCGCTCCCGAGTATTTTTCCAAGACTTGCAATCTGAAGCCTGGCGGAGGTCGACGATCGAGTAGATCTTTGGCCAATGGACGGAGAGCAAAATCCTTGTTCTCACTCTTTCCAGTACTTTCTTTCTTCTCAGCTTCCCACTGTTCGAACTTCTTCTTCCAAAGGAGCCACTCCCTAGCGTCGGGCCTGTCGTCCCTAGGATGGGAGACATCATTCGACCTTTGCTTCTCTTCCTAGTGGTTCTCTCTCCCAGAATTGGCTCTATGTCTTTCGCTTCTAGGGGGAGTTATTCCTCTGTCCCTCCTATCCCTGTGGGAAGGTGATCTCACTGACTGAGTTGGCGACCTGCGCCTATCGTCTCTTAGTGGCGACCTGCGCCTATCATTCCTGGGTGGCGACCTGCGCCTTGCTTCTCTTATGGGCGACCTACGTCCATTCTTTTCCCTGTGGGATTGAGACCTTTGTGTTCTGGCTGGTGATCTACGCATGCTTCGATTGGCCTCTAGTTGTGTCCTCGAGTCCCACCGGGGCTTCTTGCTCCTACATTTACGAGACCGGCCCTAAGATCGTCACTTGGGACATGAATAGGCGATTGAGGTCGCACCACCATCCTTTGATCAACATTCTGTCCTACAGTCTCCTTTGGTCGAGCACTCCTAGCATGCTCCCTGTTTGAAACTTGAGATGGAGCCACCCTTTCAGACCTTCTATCTGCCTGCTCCGCATCCTCCATTGCTAGTAACTCAGCCAGAATCTGAGCTCGCTCCAACAGCATCTCCTTTCTACTCAGGTGGTTGGATGTGGGACCTGGCCTGTTTCCAGCGTTCATCTGCCCAGTTGGGCGCTTTGGAGGAGGTGGAACTCCTTGTCCCTCCATAGACCGCTTGTCTCTCCTTCCATCTGGCAATCCCCTGCCATCAGCCACACTGTTAGATCGCGTTGCCCTAGCGTATTGACGCGGTGGAGGGGGAGGAGGCAAATTAGAGTTTCCAATGTTTGCATTTGTATTATTGTTTCCTTCTTCTTGCCCGAGTGAGGCTTCAGATACATGTCCATCCGAAGTCACCATGATTGCAGGTTGAGAAAACTTTCGAGGTCAAGCTATGCACGCTTCTCGGCAATGGAACCAAACTGATGCCGCAAGAAATGTGCTTATCAATCTTCCTCCACGTGGCAGGACTGATCACTTGGCTCCTTGACCTGAAAACCAAAACCCACGACTAGCCGGATGTGTCTCCGGCTTAGACCCTCGGGCGTGAGAGTATGTATGTATTGGAGAGCAAAATGTATTGAACAAGATGAATATTCAAATAACAAAATTGCAGTTACCTCATAACCGTTGTAGTGGAAATGTATTTATAGTTGTTGGAGGTGATTTATTTGGTAGGGCTACATGAGCTTCGTGATTTTAGGGACAGTTATGAATCATGTGAACGTGTCCCGGAACGGTCCCTGATTTGTAGGGAAGTAGTTATGGCAAGAATAGAAGCATGTGCGCCTATAACCGTTAGGTCGACGCTAGCTGGACAGGTCGAGGTCGACGCTTGGGGTTTGGTCGACCTGACTGATGGGTAGAGCTGGATCGTACCCATAGCATGACTTGAATCATCAGGTCGGGCTAAGTTAAGTCGGGACCTAGTAGGTCGGACAATGAACTTAAGTCGACTGATCGATAAGATGGGCCTCGTGCCATGTGAAGATTGGGTCTAGCCCGCTGAGAATGTAGCGGCAATAATTGCTTGAGGACTGGGCTTTACTTGCTTGAGGACTGGACAATAAACTAAACCCACTTAACCTAGTCCATCTAAGAAAAGGTAATCCAATTATTAAATAATTCAATTACTTAAATAATAAAACTAATTAATTAAAAGAAATAATATCTAATAACTAAATATAAATATTAGGGTTATTACAATTATGATCCTGGTCACCAAGTAAATCCAAGATATTTATATTAAGTGGGTCTGATGCTGGTCTGTGGACAGGGTCTTCCGAATTGGGCCGTTACAATGCCAATGTCAAGTTATTTTGTGCCTTTATATAACTACATTAAATAACTTTTTTCCTATTTTCCTCATAAACAAAATAAATTTTATCCATCTTTGTGGCCCTACCAGAACCAGACAGTATCAAGCTTGCCTTCAACAACCTTATCAATCTTAATGTTGTTGGGATAGAGAACCAACCGGGTTAGACATCGAAGAAAGGGGAAGAATTTCGTCAGAGGTTTCTGGGCTCAAGAGCGACCGCGCTCTTGCTGTGCGCGTCCGCGCTCTTGGGCAGAAACATGTGGCTCGGTGGAATTTCTTCAAGGGCGACCGCGCTGGGGGTTTTGTCAAAGGCGTTGGACTTACTGGACAGTAGCGCGACCGCGCTAGGCTCCAGGGCGGCCGCGCTGGGCCCGTTTTTCAGCAGTCCAGGAATCCTTCTTTGTTTAGGTTTAGGTTTGTTCCCTAGTTCATATATAAGTAAAGTTCCGCCCCCTCTCCCATTGTAACACAAATTCTACATACATAGTGCAAGATCCTGGCTTGGTAGTGCCCCCAGACGTAGCCAATCAAATTGGTGAACTGGGTAAACAATTTCTCTTGTCTTTTCTGTGCTTTTGATTTTTCGTTTGCTTTGTTTGTGTGCGATTATTATTCTTGTGGTTTGCTTGGTTTGTGGAGGGCTATATTCACAACAACTGGTATCAGAGCTTTTGGTTCCAAGATCAAGGGAGTTGTTCCAAGCAATCAAGAATGGGCAAGGACAAACAGGCGGTTGAGAAATTCGATGGGTCTGACTACGGATATTGGAGGATGCAAATTGAGGATCTCTTGTACAACAAGGATCTCTACAAACCTCTGAAGGGTGTCAAACCGGAAGATGTAAGTCAGGAGGAATGGGAACTCATGGATCGGAAAGCCCTAGGGGTGGTCAGATCTACTTTGTCAAAGTGGATTGCAAAGACTACCAGGAAGGCTACAACCACCAAGGAGCTATTGGATTATCTTACTGAGAGATTTGAAACTCCGTCTGCTACAAACAAGGTCGATTTGATACGCAAGATGGGTAGTCTCAAGATGCAAGAGGGAGGATCCTTGGCTAAGCACATCGATGAGTTTATGGATGTTATAGACTCATTGACTGCGGTGTAGATCAAGTTCGATGACGAGGTTCATGCATGCTTGTTGCTAGCTTCTTTACTGGCAAGTTGGAGCGGAACGGTGACTGCAATCAATGCTTCAGCAGGTAAGAAGAAATTGAAATATGATGATGTTAAAGACTTTCTTTTAGGTGAGGAAAATCGCATGAAGAAGTTGGGGACATCAAGTACTTCGGGAGCGGATTTAGCTACTACTAGTAGGGGGAAGCCGGGTACTAGCAAACAAGGGAGGACCGAATCAAGGGAGAACGCGTTGAGTGGAAAGGGCAAAGCTGATGAGACCAAGGACAAATCGAAGGTTGCGAAGGGATATGTTCAGTGCTATTATTGTAAGGAATTGGGACACTTCAAGAGGGATTGTCCAAATCGTAAGGGCAATCAGGTGAATGTGGCAGTCGAAGGTGATGATGTACTGGTTCTGAGTGTTAGCAGTGCGCACTAGAATCATGGAGTCTTGGATTCGGGGGCATCATTCCACTCTTGCGGGCACAAGGAAGAGATGGAAAACTACACTTCCGGTGATTTCGGAAAGGTCTATCTAGCGGATGGCGAGCCTTTGGAAATCAAGGGGAAGGGGGGTGTCAGAATAGGAGCATCAGACGGGAAGGTCTTACATCTGAACGGGGTCAGACACATTCCGGGTTTGAAAAAGAACCTACTTTCAGTTGGGCGGTTGGACGACGGCAGAAAGGTTACAAGGTGACATTCGGCTGCAGTAAACCGGGTTATTACCAAGGAGGATTGTGAGATCGCTTGGGGTAATAAGGAGGGGACTTTGTATTTGGCGAATAACACCAAGGATAGTATCGCGGTGGCAGCAGCCAAGGGTGATACGGATTTGTGGCACTGTCGATTGGGTCACATGAGTGAGACAGGGATGAAGGTGCTTTGTTCAAAGGGACTACTACCGGGTTTGAAGACAGTCAACGTGGGGATCTGCGAGGATTGTATGTTTGGCAAACAAGGGAGAAATAATTTCTCGAGGACAGGTAGGGGTTTGAGGGAAGCAAAGTTGGAATTGGTTCACACGGATTTGTGGGGGCCATCTCCGGTTACATCTCTGGGTGGTGCGTCATATTACATGACTTTCATTGATGATTCTACAAGGAAGGTTTGGGTCTATTTCTTGAAGGCGGAAGATGAGGCTTTCGAGGTGTTCAAGAAGTGGAGGGCCTTGGCGGAGAATCAGACGGGACTTAAGCTTAAGTGCTTAAGGTCAGACAATGGTGGGGAGTATGAGCTTGGTGAGTTTAGGGAATATTGTGCTGCGAATGGGATTCGTATGGAGAAGACTCCAAAGCGGACACCACAACTCAACGGGGTAGCAGAAAGGATGAACAGAACATTGAATGAGCGGGCTAGAAGTATGAGATTGAAGTGTGGACTTCCGAAGACGTTTCGGCATATGCGGTTGACACGGCGGCTTTCTTGATCAATCGGGGACCATCGGTACCATTGGGGAATGGAATTCCGTGAGGAAGCGTGGAGTGGCAAGCAGTAAATCTGTCCTTTCTTCGCATATTTGGCTGCGTTTCTTATGTTCATGTTGATTCTGCTGAGAGAACTAAATTAGATGCTAAATCTGTTAAGTGTACATTTATTGGGTATGGCGGGGATGACTTCGGGTACAAGTTTTGGGATGACCAAAATCATAGAGTTATTCGTAGTCGAGATGTGGTATTCAATGAACAGGTTTTGTACAAGGACAGAAAGGGGGCATCTGATGACACTAGTTCGGAACCGGATATTGTAGAGGTGGATATTCCTAACTCGGGTGGGAGCAGAATGGTTCATGATGACCATGGTCAGGAGGTCACTGAAGATGAACCACGTACTTCGGAACCGGATATTCCGCTGCGTAGATCCAGCAGATTGCGTGGATCGCCTGACAGGTATACTCCATCCAATTATTATTTGCTGTTGACAGATAATGGGGAACTGGAATGTTATGCGGAGGCTGTTCGTAGTACACTTTGCAACAAGTGGAAAGCTACGATGGATGATGAGATGGACTCATTGAAGGCCAACAAAACTTGGGAGTTGACTGAACTTCCTAAGGGGAAGAAGGCACTGCATAACAAGTGGGTTTACAGGATCAAGGAGGAAGCAGACGGTAGCAAACGTTACAAGGCAAGACTGGTTGTAAAAGGGTTTCAACAGAAGTACGGTATTGACTACACCGAGGTATTCACTCCAGTTGTGAAGATGACCACTATCAGAATGGTTCTGGGGATAGTAGTGGCAGACAACTTGCTGCTTGAACAGATGGATGTGAAAATGGCCTTTCTTCATGGGGACTTGAAGGAAGAGATTTACATGGTACAGCCAGAGGGTTACTTGTCTAAGGGTAGCGAGGAGCTAGTTTACAGATTGACTAAGAGCTTGTATGGCCTTAAACAAGCTCCTAGGCAGTGGTGTAAGTACCCAAATCTGGCTCATGCCTTCCGGTTAAATTTCCCGGCAATTTCGGTAAGTTTTCCGGTAATTCCCCAGACCTTCCTAGTGTTCCGGAAACATTCCGAAACTGTTTTTAATTAATTTAGGGCTGAAGGGGATCCTTCCTAATTAAGAAACACGTTTTTCTTAATTAGGAGGGAAGGTTCTAGAATTTGCCACCTTGCATGGTTCTAGAATGCTGAGTCATTGTGGATAATGCCGCACGGCTGCATTAGCTTGCTGCCCTTAGCCGCACGGCTTCATTAGCCTTATCCAGACTGCCTATAAATAGAGCCCTCCTCTACCCATTTCACAACAACACACAACAATTTCCAACAACACCACACATAATACGAAGAAATACTCCCAAGAGGCTGTTGAAGATCCAAGAAGGTGAAGAAGAAGGCCAAAAAGCTCCCTCCCTCCTCCTTGAAGATCCAAGACCAACCTCTCCTCCTAGCTCCGCCCGAAGAAGAAGGAAGCCATTGGTAACCTCGCAGCGCCTAACCTCGCATCCTAATTGCTTTATAAATTGCTCATTGCATTACTTTTATATTGCTTGGGACTTGGTAGATTAAAGAGCATATCTTCATATTCCCCTTCCCCTTTTGCATGCATTAGACATCATTTGTCATAAAAATGTAGTCTTTTCCTATAAAGGTGCATCCTTTGCACCTAAAACCCCCATTTTCAAATAAAAATGTCATCTTCATGCATCTTTTGCATATAAAAATCAAATCTTTTCAATCAAAATGCATCATTTGCATCCAAAATCACTTTTCCAAGCATCATTTGCTTTAAAGACCGTGTCTTTACCATAAACTAGCATCATATGCTTTTCAAAATGCAATCTTTATGCATCATTTGCATAATGAATGCCAATTTCTTCAAAAATGCATCATTTGCATAAAAATCAAATCTTTATGCATCATTTGCAATAAAGATCATTTCTTTAAACTAAGTGCATCATTTGCAACCCAAAAATGTCATCTTTTCATTAAAGTGTCATTTTTACATACATTTCCCCCAATTCCCCCATTAGTAACCTAAGAACGGACCGGTGTAAAAGATCCTATCTTTACATCGTTCCTTCCATTAAAGGTTCCATATTTCTTTAGAAAGGGACAACCTTGAACCCTATATCTCCAATTATCGCTTAAGAAAGAGTATGAAGCATCTATACGAGCTCGACCGTCTTAAAGCGTAGGATTGATGGGCTAAGGACCTTCCTTTTCTAAAGAATCTCATCTTTGACCAAAAAGAGAGTCATTCTCTCGATCACGCAAGTCCCGAGGGTCCCGAGGTTAAAAATGCGATGATCACAAGTCACAAGATGAGGACGGGATCATAATCCCGAATACATAAATTCCAAGAAATCCCGAGCGACAACCAACAAATGGTTTGTACGTCCGGAAGACGACTTGGGACATTCCCTCCTTATTTTCAAACACATGCACACAAGAAAGCACGCAAGCAAGCACGATTAATGAAATCATGGGAGACTTGCTCCGGCAAGGCACCTTGGGTGAACGCCAAACGTTCTTCCCAAGGGGTAACTTAACCTCCGAACCCCTAAAACCTTTTTTTCAAAGTTTTGAGGTAATCAAAATGGCGTGGCGACTCCGTTTTTCAAATTAAACCGGATGTCTTCAAACTCGCGTGAATCCAACAGAAACAAAATTTGGGCACACATTCACAGTTTGGCGACTCCGCTGGGGAACATCCCAAAGGAGAAAAGCTTTTATTTTCAAAACAAAAAATCGAAACTCGGTATATAGGTGGAAACCACTTACCCTTCCTGTACACTCATTGACGTGGGAGTTGGGATAACCGGTGGTTTAACAATCCACGTACCAGTATCCCTTTTCGAAAAAATTTTGAAAAAAATAAAAGAAAGCTTTTCCCTTTGAGCGGGTTAGACTCCCGTCGCCGATTTCATTAATCATGCTTGCTTTCTTTACCATGCATTGCATCATTTGCATCTTGGAACCTGTGCATACTTTGAACGGGAAACAACCCGATAAATAGCAAAAGGAGTGGAACCTGGAAAATTGATCCATGCAGTCGTACGGCTCAATCCTCATTAGATTCTGACCGGGCGACCTCAGTGGCAATTCCACCAGGAAAAATTGAGGTTAATCTGGCAGTCCTAGCAGCTTGGGGCTATTCAGCTCCATGACTGACTGGGGCTCCCAGAAAATTTACGTGCTTATGTGTTGCATTTTCCCCGTCCCAAAAATCATTCCTTTAAAACACATTCTGAAAATCTCTGTTTTCACTCAAAAAAGAAACATTTTTAGGAGACCGCACACTACGCGCACTTTGATATATCTGTACACTTTGCACGCACGTCCTTCAAACCCGAGGGTGGTTTCAGCTGCAGTCACGGACAGCCTCACGATGCTCCCGGGCGCGCACGGAATCATCCCAACCTCCCCATGGCAGCCAGTGTTGACCAATGCACAGTCCGTATCACACGTTTCAAAAAACCGTGACTTTTGGTTGGTTTTTGGTCTAGTCCGTGTCATATAGCCCAGTTGCATACCCTCGTAAAGATCAAGCCTTAGTTCATAACGGAAGCCAAGATTTTCGCTCAAGCGAAACTCTGCCAAAATTCCGACAAGGAAAAATTGGTAGGATCTTGACTCCGACATTGACTTTGACCTTGACCCGCACGGAATACGTAAGAGTCGAGACCGAGTCTTTGCCAACAAATCAAAAGATCTTTCGCTCAAGCGAAGCTCTGCCAAAATTCCGGTAAGGAAAAATTGGCAAGATCTTGACCCGGCATTGACTTCGATTCTGACTCACGCCCGGCGTATGCAACGAAGTTCAATGTGACACTGTGTCATCCGGCTTTTACCGCCCGACCCATGCCTATTATCTTCTTGGACATTACCGAAAGTCAAAACGTCATTCGCTCAAGCGAAATTCTGCCGAAATCCAATCAAGGCTGAAAGACGAGACTTTCCCGGTATTGCCTTGACCATAATTCGCATCGCTCGTGCGTTGAAAGTTCCTATGACCCGCTAGACCCGTTAGGAGCGTTCTTTACTCTCGGTCGGTGGGATCCGCGTGCCCTATAGGACCCTCGCCCGGGGCTGTCCACCCTGGGAGGTCGAAATACAGGTGGAATACGAGGGGCTTATAGACGTAGTGACGGAACCCACTGATCCAGGATCTAGAGTAGTTGCGAAAAAGAAGGGCAAACCCCCTTTTCCAACCAAATAGGAATAAATAAAAGACATTGTTTTAAGTAAACTTGAACAATTAACGGAATCATAATTGCATTTTCCTATCTCTGATATCCCTAATCGAGACCTCCTCGGTCCGATTTCCGATTTTTCTGTCTCGACCTTTCATGGTCAAATCCCTAATCGAGACCTCCTCGGTCCGATCTCCGATTTTTTCCTATCTCTGATATCCCTAATCGAGACCTCCTCGGTCCGATTTCCGATTTTTCTGTCTCGACCTTTCATGGTCAAATCCCTAATCGAGACCTCCTCGGTCCGATCTCCGATTTTTTCCTATCTCTGATATCCCTAATCAAGACCTCCTCGGTCCGATTTCCGATTTCCCTGTCCCGACCTTTCATGGTCATATCCCTAATCGAGACCTCCTCGGTCCGATTTCCGATTTCCCCGTCTCGACCTTTCATGGTCATATCCCTAATCGAGACCTCCTCGGTCCGATTCCCGATCTTCCATCTCCCGACCTTTCATGGTCAAATCCCTAATCGAGACCTCCTCGGTCCGATCTTCGATTTTTCATCTCTCCCTCTTTCGCGGTCAAATTCCTAGTCGAGACCTCCTCGGTCCGATCTTCAATTTCCAATCTTGACCTTTCAAGGTCTCATCTTTTCTGATCAATTAGGATTAGGAAAAAATGTGTTTTGAGCAAAGTTTAAGCGATAAGTGCATGTTACTTGAGCCTTTAGCCTAAACACTTACCTCCGAGTCTAAATACCTTCGAGCCTAAACATTACCTATCCCCGAGTCTAAACTTTGCCTATCCTTTTCCCGCAGCGAGAAAGAAGTGGGCGAGAATACCGGGTCAGCAGCTTTTCAGTGCAAAAAACCTTAGGTTCAGATAGTTCGGCAGAATCGTTAGTTTTGTCAGCTCAGAGAGTCAGAATGACAGATTTGACAGAAAACAGTGAGGGTGCAGGAAATCAGATGATTAGGAAGGAAGAGTTAGTCCTGGCTTTGGAAAATGCCCAGAAGGTTCATGAAGAGCAGCTGTCATTGCTCATCGGTGCTCTTCGCCGTCATGGGGTTCAGATAGTGGTCGAGTCCAACGGTTCCCTGGCTATGGTAGAAGATGAGACTCCAGAAGTAGCCATCTCAGCTCCCCCGACCTATAACCAATACCTTCCTCCATCCACATATGTTCCCTTGCCAAGGATCACTTCTCCTCGGTCCTTTCTAACATCCCAGCTCATCAAGGCTCCATCGCCCTCAGCTCCTCTGAACGGATTGGGCTTTACCCCACCTGTCTCTCGGTTTTCAGGCCAATACACACGATCCTATACTCCAGTTTCACATAATCAGCCCGAGATATGTGGCTATGTTCAAACCCCTATACCCGCCCGAATGCGATCATGAGTTGCGAAAGGATGATCCAAGTTTTCACCTGTCACCTCTAGGACTTAATGAATTCGGCCGTCGGTTGCTACTACAAGTCCTGTTGCCAGTTCCGGTAACCTGAGAGTCCCCGTTGACCCCTATGTGGCAATGTTGATGGAGCAAGTGAAACAGATGCAAGAGAAGCTTGACCTCATGACGAGTATCAATACTCCCTTGACCCAAGATGTCGAGCCAAGCAAGGAAATGACTCCACCAAGCATAACCCAATGCCATCAGTACCAAGCAGCAACTGTACCCAGCAGAGGCGGAGCCAGGAATTGGTCGAGGGGGGGGCAAGATTACACGGGGTTCGGCGCGCCATGCATTCGAGATTTCTGGCCTGACAAGTAAAAAATGGGTCGGATTCATGAAATACAATGTATTTTAGTTAACAAAAATGATAAAAGTAAATAATTCAAAGAACGATTGAAATAATGTTGAAGTATTTAACGCAAACAATTTATTAAAATATATTACTCGTACAAAAAAGAAAATCAAATTTGCTAATTAAACTTGGGATAATAGGAAGAAAGACCAAAAACAAAAAAAATGGGAAAAGCCTAACTAATTAATTAAGATTGAAAAAATGTGAGGAAATTAGGAGAAAGAGAAAAACAAAACTGTTAAGAGAAAGAATAGCAAAGATGGAAGAAAAATAAAATTAATTGAAAATGTAGGTAGCAGGGTTCGAACATGGACCAAAGGCTTTAATTTCACCACTTCTACCGCTGAACCACACCACTCACTGGTATTAATCTTGAAGTTAATTATATATATACATATATAACAAAAATATGGGGGGGGCAAAAAAAAAAAATTTCCACTGCATTTCCGCCGCTGGGGGGGGCGAGTGCCCCCTCCTGCCCCCCCCTGGCTCCGCCCCTGGTACCCAGCTTAGCACCAGTTCCTCACAAAGGAAAGAGTGTCGTAGCCTCCTTCAGCCAAATCCAACAATGGAACCAATTGGACAAAGGAAATCCAAGTCTTGAGAACAACAAGGTCTCCCAAAAACTCCGCTCCTTTCATTTTGACAACATGGAGATGCCTTTAAGCAAGATGCTGGAAAAGATGATGAAAGAAAAGCTAATAAAGCCATTGGAAAATTGGAAGCCCAAGAACCCCAACGTTCGAGTGGATGAATCTAAGCATTGTCTTTTCCATCAATACCCTGGGCACGACACTGATGATTGCACCTATTTGAGGCATGAGATCCAGAAGCTGATAAAAGATGGGAAGCTCGAGAACCTCCATGGGCCAAACACAGAAAGCTATGGTAAGAGGTCGATTCAGGAAGTGCAAGGTCAGAAACGTCAGCCTGATGATTTTGGGATGCCCATGAGCAAAGTTTTCGATGATTTGGTGAAACAAGGCCTTCTCACACCTCTCGAGAATTATAAGCCAAGAAACCCAAGTAGAGTTGACAAGGCCAAGTTCTGCGGATACCACAAGCATTATGGTCACATGACGGACAAGTGTTTGGATCTGAAGAAAGAAATTCAGTGGCTGATCTACGAAGGAAAGCTCAAGTTCCCTGGCAGTCCAACCAGCGAAGAGTAGCTAGACTAGGGTCTACTTATCCTTAAGCAAGATTAAAGAAGAAAAAAAAAAAGTCTCTCAGTCAACCTTCGTAGGTTCTAGTACTTTTCTCTTTCAATCAAGTCCTCTACAGACATTGTATTTAATCTTCAATTTTCTATAAAAGAGTCTTCTTCTTTTCTTACTAGACTTAAGACATTATTTGCATACCTACATTACATTTAATGAAATGGTTTTATTTTATATGATCACTTGCATTGCTCAACAAATAATCTCTCGAAATAATTAACATTTTGATTAATCGGTGTGAGAAAGTCAACTAATGCCATCAAGCCATACACTTTCCTCACCTCGCAAAAGGCCTTCATCAAAGCCATACACTTTCCCAAACCATGTCCTCCCCATCACCTTGACCAAGTCAACAACGGCGGCATCATCAAGGGACAGCAAAAGGCCACTCTGCTTCAAAAGATTGACCCCGTGTCGGCAACAACCTCAAGGGTATCAAGAATGTTCAAGCAGGGGCTCGCCTTGGTCCTCGGGTGCTTTAGAAAATAAAAAAAAAATGTGTAGCGCAAAAAGAGTAATACCCAGCTAGGCTGAAAATCCCAGAAAAGGGCAGTCTAGGCAAAAAACAGGGTTGCACATATAAAAAAATAAAAAAAAATCTTAGTGCAAAAAAAGTAATGCCCAGCTAGGCTGAAAATCCCAAAAAAAGGGAAGTCTAGGCAAAAAACAGGGTTGCACATAAAAAAAATGAGGCCAAGGACCCAGCGTCACTAATCAAAAGCTTGACGGATAGGCAAGACCAAAGCTCAGAGAATGAAAGTTGTCGATAACAATGGGGTGGTCGAAGCAAAACCAGAAGCATTTCATAAGCCCATAGGCACGTGCAAATCCTTTCTCCCCCAATGAAAGAAGAAGCAATCAGAAGCAGCCGTCCAAGAATGACTTGGTCAAGGAATCATCTCGAGGCCCACGCCTCATCATCAGCTCATCCTAGCCTTTTCACTAAAGGAACCACAAATCCCATTTCCCAAACACAGTCCGGCCAAGGCCGAACTACGGCGACCTGAGCTCCTCACAACGAGGGGAACGTAGGCAACCAGCAATGGTCCGGTCATAAGCACAGTCAAATCCCAGAAAATCCGATCTCATCGGATAACCTCTCCCATAAGCACAGTCAAATCCCGAGAAAATCCGGTCTCATCGGATAACCTCTCCCATAGACACGATCGGATCCCGAGAAAACCCGGTCTCATCAATGACCTCCCTATACACAAACCTTTCTTGATCCGCGGCATTGGTTGACTTTCTCCTCATGACTAATAAGAATGTTTGTTCATATCGAGATTAGTGGTTAAATAACCCGAACATTAATAAAGGGTTTTAAGCAATCTTGTGATCATTGTAAATAAAACAAGTTTTCAGATGTCTTGACAAGTCTTCCTTTTCTACATCTTAGGAAAAATAGTGCTAAACACGATTTTACGTCGGCGGGGAGCTTCCATACACTTTTATCAACCTCTCTACGCTTATACTCTCTCAAAAGAGTCAAACCTAGAGCGAGTTTTTGTGCCTACATCGAATAAGGCCATCAAAATAACACAAAATCGAAATCTATTCCCACCTTTCGAAAAATATGCCCCTGCATGTATATATCTTCCTAAAATTCTTATCTTTGTCTGCATCTCCTTAAGGTTGACTGATTGACTAAAAAAAAAAAAAAAAAAGAAAAAAAAAAAAGATAGGTCTTTCCTCTTACGCTACAATTCGCATTAGAGTGCCTTGAAACTCTTGAAGTACGGGGCTTTGCCAAGCCATTTCTTTAGGCGGGGCTTCTTTAGTCATTTTTGGGGTTCGCATCGGGTTCTTCACTAGGTCCCTAGATGGATTCAGTTTTGTTCAGATCAACCTCAGGATCACTTCCGCAGTTTCAATCATATTGGAATTTTGTTAGGTCATCAGATTGGGGCTTCACCAAGTCACTTGTTCATAACCTAAAACTTTGCCTACTCAGTTCATCCAATAGGGGCTTTGCCAATGAAAGGATCTTTCCTTGCTTTAGTAAGACATGGGATTTTGCAGAAAGTTTTTCCTCAGACCGGGGCTCCGATAAGTCGCATCCATCCCTAGAAGAGAGGTTTGGTCATTTCAACATCTGTTTTAGTCTTTGGTTGTAAAAGCCTATCAGCATCAGCTTCAAATGCCAGAGTGTGAGAAAGGAACATTCATCGAGACCCGAGGTTTAAACCCAGTCTCAGCCCAAGAGGGAATCCTAGTCCACGTCGACAACATCCCATCAACAGCGTGGCGATTGGTCCGCACCCAAGTGATACGACCCCACCTGCTTGAAACCCATCTTAAATAATTTCCAAACACATTCCATATGTACATCCAGACCCAGTCCCTACCATTGTTTCCAAGAAGAAATCACCCCTAGGCTCAAGTAACATGCCAATTTCTAATGATAACATTTTCTCCCAAAAGCGCCTTCGTTACTTCCGTTATAACGAGATAACGCCAGGCGACAGTTTCCTAATTGTCAAAAATCTAACTTTAGCTACCTCTATCACAGATTGAGAAGTATGCTCAAGTTTTTCAGCTATAGCTGCCTCTATCTACTCGATAGTGACGTAAGCTTTAGCTTCCTCAGGTGACAACCTCCATTAATTGTCAAAACCTCAAGGATCCTAGACATCGTTCCTAACTGTCTAGATGAGGCTTGAACTACGACCAAGGCTTGATTCCTCCGGGATACGTAGGTAGCCTTTCATAAAAGGTCCAGCCATCCGACCACATTGGTCACCTTTTTCTTTCCCTATTCCTCAATGGTGCGTAAGCTTTTCATAAAAGTCCAACTAACCGACCACTTTGGTCACCCCCTTTCGTCGATTAGCTAATTCGGCGTGCTGAGGTCCCCTTTTGGTCGTATAGAGCCTAGGAGGCATTTTCCAATTGAATCAAACTAAAAGTGTTTGATTTCTCTCGATCCCTCTCGAATCTCCCTCTCAATGTTCGCTCTCTCTCTTCTCACTGTCGTCTCCCTCTCAATTTCAAGTCCAATTGAGTTTCAAAATGATATTTGTGCGAATTTTAATGAATCTGTCAAATGGGCCTATTATGTCGTGCGACATACTAAGCCTCTGTGGCTTGTTTTTACAATTTTGCCCCTGAAGGCTCAATTTTACGATTTTATCCCTCGTAGGTCTGTTTTACCCCTTGTGTCCCTGGCATTTCCAATCATTTTCGATCAAATTTTCCCTCCAGTGCCCCCGAGGTTTATTTTACAAATTTACCCCTGTGGCTCATTTTATTTGCCTTTGGCATTTCTAATTCTATTTTACAAAAAAATTATCGGGGTACGCCCGTTTCCTTATAAAATTATCGGGTACGTCCCACTTTCTTTACAGAAATCATCGAGTCCTTCCTACTTCTTTACAAAATCCATTCTCTCTCGCGATCTCCGTCATTCCAAGGTGAAAGAATGACATTTCGCTCTCTCTTTCGATCTCCGTTATTCCAAGTTGAAGGAATAACATTTCGATCTCTCTCGCGATCTCCGTCATTCCAAGGTGAAAGAATGACATTTCGCTCTCTCTTTCGATCTCCGTTATTCCAAGTTGAAGGAATAACATTTCGATCTCTCTCGCGATCTCCGTCATTCCAAGGTGGAAGAATGACATTTCGCTCTCTCTTTCGATCTCCGTCATTCCAAGGTGGAAGAATGACATTTCGATCTCTCTCGCGATCTCCGTCATTCCAAGGTGGAAGAATGACATTTCGCTCTCTCTTTCGATCTCCGTCATTCCAAGGTGGAAGAATGAAATTTCGATCTCTCTCGCGATCTCCGTCATTCCAAGGTGGAAGAATGACATTTCGCTCTCTCTTTCGATCTCTCTCGCGATCTCCGTCATTCCAAGGTGGAAGAATGACATTTCGCTCTCTCTTTCGATCTCCGTCATTCCAAGGTGGAAGAATGACATTTCGATCTCTCTCGCGATCTCCGTCATTCCAAGGTGGAAGAATGACATTTCGCTCTCTCTTTCGATCTCCGTCATTCCAAGGTGGAAGAATGACATTTCGATCTCTCTCGCGATCTCCGTCATTCCAAGGTGGAAGAATGACATTTCGCTCTCTCTTTCGATCTCCGTCATTCCAAGGTGGAAGAATGACATTTCGATTTCTCTCGCGATCTCCGTCATTCCAAGGTGGAAGAATGACATTTCGCTCTCTCTTTCGATCTCCGTCATTCCAAGGTGGAAGAATGACATTTCGATCTCTCTCGCGATCTCCGTCATTCCAAGGTGGAAGAATGACATTTCGCTCTCTCTTTCGATCTCCGTCATTCCAAGGTGGAAGAATGACATTTCGATCTCTCTCGCGATCTTCGTTATTCCAAGTTGAAGGAATAACATTTCGATCTCTCTCGCGATCTCCGTCATTCCAAGATGGAAGAATGACATTTCGCTCTCTCTTTCGATCTCCGTTATTCCAAGTTGAAGGAATAACATTTCGATCTCTCTCGCGATCTCCGTCATTCCAAGGTGGAAGAATGACATTTCGCTCTCTCTTTCGATCTCCGTTATTCCAAGTTGAAGGAATAACATTTCGATCTCTCTCGCGATCTCCGTCATTCCAAGGTGGAAGAATGACATTTCACTCTCTCTTTCGATCTCCGTCATTCCAAGGTGGAAGAATGACATTTCGATCTCTCTCGCGATCTCCGTCATTCCAAGGTGGAAGAATGACATTTCGCTCTCTCTTTCGATCTCCGTCATTCCAAGGTGGAAGAATGACATTTCGATCTCTCTCGCGATCTCCGTCATTCCAAGGTGGAAGAATGACATCTCGCTCTCTCTTTCGATCTCCGTCATTCCAAGGTGGAAGAATGACATTTCGATCTCTCTCGCGATCTCCGTCATTCCAAGGTGGAAGAATGACATTTCGCTCTCTCTTTCGATCTCCGTCATTCCAAGGTGGAAGAATGACATTTCGATCTCTCTCGCGATCACCGTTATTCCAAGTTGAAGGAATAACATTTCACACTCTCTCTCGCGATCTCCGTCATTCCAAGGTGGAAGAATGACATTTCGCTCTCTCTTTCGATCTCCGTCATTCCAAGGTGGAAGAATGACATTTCGATCTCTCTCGCGATCTCCGTCATTCCAAGATGGAAGAATGACATTTCGCTCTATCTTTCGATCTCCGTCATTCCAAGGTGGAAGAATGACATTTCGATCTCTCTCGCGATCTCCGTTATTCCAAGTTGAAGGAATAACATTTCGCTCTCTCTCTTTCGATCTCCGTCATTCCAAGGTGAATGACATTTCGCTCTCTCTTTCGATCTCCCTTATTCCAAGTTGGAAGAATAACATTTCGATTCAGTCAAAGTTCGAACTACGACCTGGCTTGATTCCTCCGGGATACGTAGGTAGCCTACTTTAGGTTCAGCCAATTCGTCACATTTGACGCCCCCCTTTCCCAAGTGGATTCTGAACTACGGCCTGGCTTGATTCCTCCGGGATACGTAGGTAGCCTTTCATAAGAGGTCCAGCCATCCGACCACCTTGGTCACCCAATCCGTCTCGGCATTCGCCAGATCGGATCCTTTTCTATCGACAACCCCACTCGCCTTGCAAGTGACGTTGCCGAGGGGCTTCTGTAAGTACCCAAATCTGGCTCATGCCTTCCGGTTAAATTTCCCGGCAATTTCGGTAAGTTTTCCGGTAATTCTCCAGACCTTCCTAGTGTTCCGGAAACATTCCGAAACTGTTTTTAATTAATTTAGGGCTGAAGGGGATCCTTCCTAATTAAGAAACACGTTTTTCTTAATTAGGAGGGAAGGTTCTAGAATTTGCCACCTTGCATGGTTCTAGAATGCTAAGTCATTGTGGATAATGCCGCACGGCTGCATTAGCTTGCTGCCCTTAGCCGCACGGCTTCATTAGCCTTATCCAGACTGCCTATAAATAGAGCCCTCCTCTACCCATTTCACAACAACACACAACAATTTCCAACAACACCACACATAATACGAAGAAATACTCCCAAGAGGTTGTTGAAGATCCAAGAAGGTGAAGAAGAAGGCCAAAAAGCTCCCTCCCTCCTCCTTGAAGATCCAAGACCAACCTCTCCTCCTAGCTCCGCCCGAAGAAGAAGGAAGCCATTGGTAACCTCGCACGCCCTAACCTCGCATCCTAATTGCTTTATAAATTGCTCATTGCATTACTTTTATATTGCTTGGGACTTGGTAGATTAAAGAGCATATCTTCATATTCCCCTTCCCCTTTTGCATGCATTAGACATCATTTGTCATAAAAATGTAGTCTTTTCCTATAAAGGTGCATCCTTTGCACCTAAAACCCCCATTTTCAAATAAAAATGTCATCTTCGTGCATCCTTTGCATATAAAAATCAAATCTTTTCAATCAAAATGCATCATTTGCATCCAAAATCACTTTTCCAAGCATCATTTGCTTTAAAGACCATGTCTTTACCATAAACTAGCATCATATGCTTTTCAAAATGCAATCTTTATGCATCATTTGCATAATGAATGCCAATTTCTTCAAAAATGCATCATTTGCATAAAAATCAAATCTTTATGCATCATTTGCAATAAAGATCATTTCTTTAAACTAAGTGCATCATTTGCAACCCAAAAATGTCATCTTTTCATTAAAGTGTCATTTTTACATACATTTCCCCCAATTTCCCCATTAGTAACCTAGGAACGGACCGGTGTAAAAGATCCTATCTTTACATCGTTCCTTCCATTAAAGGTTCCATATTTCTTTAGAAAGGGACAACCTTGAACCCTATATCTCCAATTATCGCTTAAGAAAGAGTATGAAGCATCTATACGAGCTCGACCGTCTTAAAGCGTAGGATTGATGGGCTAAGGACCTTCCTTTTCTAAAGAATCTCATCTTTGACCAAAAAGAGAGTCATTCTCTCGATCACGCAAGTCCCGAGGGTCCCGAGGTTAAAAATGCGATGATCACAAGTCACAAGATGAGGACGGGATCATAATCCCGAATACATAAATTCCAAGAAATCCCGAGCGACAACCAACAAATGGTTTGTACGTCCGAAAGACGACTTGGGACATTCCCTCCTTATTTTCAAACACATGCACACAAGAAAGCACGCAAGCAAGCACGATTAATGAAATCATGGGAGACTTGCTCCGGCAAGGCACCTTGGGTGAACGCCAAACGTTCTTTCCAAGGGGTAACTTAACCTCCGAACCCCTAAAACCTTTTTTTCAAAGTTTTGAGGTAATCAAAATGGCGTGGCGACTCCGTTTTTCAAATTAAACCGGATGTCTTCAAACTCGCGTGAATCCAACAGAAACAAAATTTGGGCACACATTCACAAGTGGTACAGGAAATTTGATGGATTCATGCATGACATTGATTTTATCAGATGTGAGGCGGATCATTGTTGCTACTTCAAGAACACGGACAATGGGTATATTATCTTGCTATTATATGTGGACGACATGCTAATAGCGGGCTCTAGCAGTAGAGAGGTAAACAGGTTAAAGACTCAGTTGTCAGAACGGTTCGAGATGAAGGATTTGGGAGAGGCCAGGAAAATCTTGGGCATGCGGATTGACCAGGATAGGGAGTCAGGCAAGTTGGTTCTTTCACAAGCATAATATGTTGAGAAGGTCTTAGCAAGGTTTTGTATGGAAGAGGCGAAGCCAACAGGGACGCCATTGGGTTTGCATTTCAAGCTATCCGAGAAGGACTCACCTAGGGGCAAGGAGGAGCGTGACAAAATGGAGAGAACTCCATATGCTTCAACAGTGGGGAGTCTCATGTATGCAATGGTGTGTACAAGGCCGGACATTGCACATGCGGTGGGAGTAGTCAGCCGGTTTATGGGCAATCCAGGAAAGCAACATTGGGAAGCGGTTAAGTGGATCATACGTTATTTGAAGGGTACTGCTGGTAAGGCTCTGTGTTTCTCGAGCAAGGAAGTGGTGTTAGCGGGTTATGTTGATGCGGACTTGGAATCAAGTGATCTTGATAAGAGGAGAAGTACTACGGGTTATGTGTTTACATTGGGTGAGTCTTGATCTCACAGGCTTCTAAATTGCGAGAAGATCGTGGCGCAATCGACCGAAGCGAATATGTGGCAGTGACAGAGGCGAGTAAAGAGATGGTATGGCTGCAGAACTTCTTGGGTGAACTTGGGAAGACGCGAAGTGGTAACGTTCTCTACAGCGACAGTCAGAGTGCAATACATTTGGCAAGAAATCCGGCGTTTCATTCGAGGACGAAGCACATTGAACTGAGGTTTCACTATATCAGAAATCTCTTGGAGGAGAAGATCTTGGTGCTAGAGAAGATATTGGGATCAGAAAATCCGGCTGACATGTTGACAAAGGTTGTTAAACTTGATAAATTGAAGCTGTGCAAGGCTTCAATTGGGCTCGAAGAATAGAAGAGGAGGATGGCACTACCATGATCGAGGTGAGCACTAGGAGGACACCAAGGATGAGTTGAAGACGGATACGGGGCTTATATGTGTGGTTGATCTCTAGGTGGGAGATTGTTGGGATAGAGAACCAACCGGGTTAGACATCGAAGAAAGGGGAAGAATTTCGTCAGAGGTTTCTGGGCTCAAGAGCGACCGCGCTCTTGCTGTGCGCGTCCGCGCTCTTGGGCAGAAACATGTGGCTCGGTGGAATTTCTTCAAGGGCGACCACGCTGAAGGGGAGGGCGACCGCGCTGGGGGTTTTGTCAAAGGCGTTGGACTTACTGGACAGTAGCGCGACCGCGCTAGGCTCCAGGGCGGCCGCGCTGGGCCCGTTTTTCAGCAGTCCAGGAATCCTTCTTTGTTTAGTTTAGGTTTGTTCCCTAGTTCATATATAAGTAAAGTTCCGCCCCCTCTCCCATTGTAACACAAATTCTACATACATAGTGCAAGATCCTGGCTTGGTAGTGTCGCCAGACGTAGCCAATCAAATTGGTGAACTGGGTAAACAATTTCTCTTGTCTTTTCTGTGCTTTTGATTTTTCTTTTGCTTTGTTTGTGTGCGATTATTATTCTTGTAGTTTGCTTGGTTTGTGGAGGGCTATATTCACAACAAATGTTAAGTGGTACCACATCATGACCAGTGGCAGGGATGACTCCTCCTAGTCTAGTTATGATAGAGAATACATTTATTTTTGGACCAGTTTTTATTTTATAAATAATAATAAAATATGATGATATTATTATATCCATATCCCATTATGATTTCCCATATCCATTAAAAAGTAAATTATTTGGATCTTACCCATCTTGGGAGATCCTTTCATATCCAAAGTTTTTAGACATAAATAAGGAATATCATGATTTCCTCAACATTATTTCTATTGTTTTCTTTAATTTTTTATTTTTTTTTGATACCCAGGTTCCAGTTTTGCCAGACTAAGTCCTGGACCCCTGGCCCCTCAGTGACTGGTGGAGGTAAATCGCGGGATGTGCCCGAATGACACAGGATTTGAGAGCATGTCAACTAATATCGCATCTGAGGTCAAGTCCAGGGAAGAAGCGAAATTGCTTCACTAGGAATCGAGCCGCATAGTAATGCGAGAATCTTATGTCCCCCTCCTTTAACCACTCGGCTATGCCCGGGGGACATATTGTTTTCTGTACTACTAATATATGAGAATGGCCACTTTCTAATTTAATACTCTTTTATTTAGTTTTTTTTTCCACCACCCCTCTTTGAAATATTGTAGATTTCATATTTTGTGTGGTCCTACTCATCTTGTTCTTACATGGCAAGATAATATCTTTTCAAATTTGAAAATGATAAATAGGGTTTAGAGAACACAAAGTCAGAATGCATAACAGTATAGCTAATACCTAATTACCTTATTTCTTGATCATTCATCTAGTTTTGAAGGTCTATAGATCACAAAGAGTAATTTAGGAATTTTACCGTCAGCCCCCTCCCGTTTTGAAGGTAGACTTGCCCAGCAGGACTGGACCGCCGGTGCACAGTCGAAAACTGTCGGTCCACGGTTTGAAGAAAGGACCAATCAGAACCTCGTACCGCCAACTTACGGTTCACGGTTCCGATTCAGAGTCCCATTTCTATTCAAAGTATCACTCTTTGATAGTGGTACTAGTAGTAGATTAAGCTCTTAGAAAAACAAGATAAATCTGAAAGAGATAATTTTTACTAGACAGAAAATACATATAACTACATTGGGGTTGGCCTATTCCCTTACGGAACATTAGAACATCAATCCAGCTTCAACTGCAGTTTTTGTATAATCAGAACTGGTCAGCTTAATTGAATCTGAACACTGGAACAAGAGTTACACCAAGTTCTAGCTAATTCTGCAATTTTTCCATTAAGAGAACTTTACAACTCAAAGAAGGGTACTTCCGTCATAGAAATAGGTTTGATCCAACCAGCCATGAGCAGTGTTTTTTAACCTTCTTGGCCATATATATGCACATTACGCTTAACTTAAAAGCAGAGAACAGCATCATAGTTGGAAATGTTCCATGACCCGTGCCTTCCATTGACGAATTCTCTTATGGACTATGCTATCCTCACGAGACGTCAATTAATAAATGATTAGAGTCTGAAGTTAGAAACGGAAGAAAACAATTAAGGTTCAGCTTTCAGATGGCCTGGAGGAAGAGGCCCTGCATAAGTTTGAAAAGAACAGAACTTATTAGGAGGACAAGAAAATCAGGGACAGATGGACATGGAACTTCGGAAGACTAAAAGAAATCAACGAACCTAAATCATGGGTGGTGAGGGGAATATTAGGGTTTAATCCCATTTGGATAATGTTGTGGAGTTCATCTTCCCAAACATTAGGTACCTGTACAAGGAAAAGTTCAAATCAAAAGGTCATTTATCCATAGTTTTCTCTACTTATGGCCGACTTCAATCTTGATCACAATTTTTCCGCTACACTCTTTACTCAAGACTTATTTATTTATTTATTTATTTCATATATTTTTACCTGGGAAAATGAAAGTTGCTCACAAATTTTCATAACGGATTTTTTTTTTACCTGGGAAGAAGGTTCTTTATAGCCTCCGCTAATGGCTGACAAATGAGAATTAATGGTCCTCCGAACAGCATCCGAAGAGCTTCCAGCCCCTGCAACGCCTGCTTGGATAATTCCAGGTTGCAATTGACTAAGAGAAGGATAAGGCATAGTCATCTCATGAGAAAAGCCAAGCGTAGAAGAAGGCCCAGCTCGTGATTGGAGAATCTGAAACCAAAGCATTGTGGAGGTTCAGAAGAAAAGTTTTAGGCATTAAAACATTTAACAATCTGGTGAGATTTGTTTCGGTGATTAATTTTACCTCTTTCGCTAGAAGTCCTTCCATGTTAAAATCCAGTCGTGGGTTAACTGTTGCGAGCTTCATAGACAAAAACTGAAAAAAAAAAAAATGGATAAAAATCAATGAGTCCTTGATATTTATGGTGGTCAAGAAGAAACAAAAACAATAAACTGATAGAATTTGTTTGGCCATACCTCTACTTGTCTTTGCAGTGATTGTACATAGTTAATGATCTCGTCAAGCATAACTGCTTTGCCTGTGACCTTCAAAAATAAATCAAAATAATTTCAAAGAAAAAAAAAGATTTTATTTATTCCCTAAGAAAGAAGTTGATTTACAAAAACCTTGCTACATCCGGGAACAAGGTCCTGAAGATACTTCATCCTCTCACTAATCTTTTCCCTTCTAACCTGTCATCCAAATAAATTGACTCCAACTTCTATGTCTTGACAAAAAATTTAACCTCTAATAGCAGAAATATCATTAAGAAAGAAGTCTTACTCTTTCTGCAAGACTATGGCTATTGGTCGCCTGGCCTCTTCTTGCTCTTATATGTATGTAATCTTCCTTGGTATCTGATGCCGGAGATCCCTGTTTACCCTGCTTTCCACCTGACTTAGTGCCACCCGGAGTTTGATTTTGATCACTCTTTTGTTGAATATCATTGCTATTTTTAGTAATTTCACCAGGCGGTTTCGGGCTTGCCTTAAATTGATTAAAATCGTTATCCTATCATTGAAGAACAACAACAATAATCAAACCAAAATCTTAATGAAGAAAAGAAAGGAAAATGAAGTTGTAAAAGTAAGTTTCTACCTGACGTCCTCTTCTTCGTTTCTTTGCGCCAATACCCTTGTTAGAAGTTTCTTCTTGACCAATAGCACCATCACTGTACTCAGCTTCATCAGACTCGTTACCAGAAACGCCAGCCCCTTGTTTGCCTTCATTAGCCCCACATTCAACAGTCATGGAAACATCTTTGGACCCGTCAGCCATGTTAATCTCATTCTTCTGAGACCCCCCACCAGATAAAGATTTTGACCCATTAAAACCTTCTTGTGGTGGACCTTGCATTGCTACACCCCTAGAGTAGGGACTCAAAGATTCGGGTACATTAAAAGGGTTTATCATATCACTAATATTTCCAGCACTAAAGCAAGAAAATCTCGCTGCTCGCTCGATAAATCCAGAATCGGTTGGAAATTGAGATAAACTCTGAGGAAGCATGGTAGAAGAATTTGGCAAGAACATGGTCCCTTTTACCATAGGATTTAAAGGGTTCCAACTCATGTCAAGTGTTCTTGCAGGGGCAAGATTGCCTTTTCTGAAACCAAGTGTTGAAGAACTGTTGACATTATTATGCAAACTGATGTCGGAGTAACCTAGGCTTTGTGAATTGGTGGGCTGATCCCAAATGTTAGGGCAAAATGAGTCCACCATGGATGCAGAAGAACACGAAGACTCGATAGGATTGCTTGAAGAAACCATCCCCATTGACGTATTTGTAAGATTAGGGCCAGAAAAGGGCCAGTCTGAGGACAAATTGGATGGATTGTTGAAGTTCATAGGTTCCTCATTTTGGTTTTCAGGTTCAAATTTATCCATTCTTGCTTAAATGGCCAATGGCCAAGAGGCTCACAACCAGATACCCCCCTTCACAATTATCTTTCAGCAATCAGCCCATAACCTAAAGAAAAATGAAATTACACAAATGAGCTAATCTCTCCAAAAGAAGCCCTAATTCTTCAAGAGTCACAACAGAGATTCAACACCAAGATTAAAGTAACAGCAGAAAAGAACACCCAAAGTGGGCAATTTCAAAATTCACTTCAAAGAAGCTAAAAATTAAAAAGCAAAAACACTGTACCGTAAAGTTATAGTCAATTACTATGAAAGACACAATTCAATTCATGAGCTGAACTACACTAAAAATCAAAAACCCAAAAGAGTACAAATTCAAATCAGTGTTCCCAAATTAGCCCTCACAGTGACAAAGAAAACACAAAACTCAGGTCAAATGAGAAAAAAGTAACACAGAGGGGAGGAAGGGGAAACAGTTAATTAGACAAACAACATTGAATTCAGCATCATAAATAACCCCACAGACATTCAAAGCTCTTGCAGAGAGAGAAAAAAAAAAAGAAAAAGTAAAACAAACCCTAGTCAGACTTTAAAAGTGGAAAGAGAAAGATACCCATTTCAGATTCTGAGCTACTTTTGTGACTCTGCCCACCATTTTCTCACTGATGATAAAAGATAAAAACACCTCCTTTTCTTGAATTTGGGTTGTTTGTAAGCATTCAAACCCAGCCCTCTTCTTCTGCTTCAGCTTGTCACTATTATGTTCCAAGAAAACAAACAACACCTCCACCAGTAGAGAGAGAGAGAGAGAGAGAGAGAGAGAGAGAGAGAAATCAACAGATCAAAAGGGCACACAGTAGGGAGAGAGATATATATTTGAAAGGGGAAAAGAGGGAAGGGAAGATTAATACAGTAGCAAAGGTGGTGCATTTATACCCACGCCTGCATAAAAGAGAGAGCTGTTGATGATTAACCACCGCCACTGCTACTGTTAAAATATGTTTACACACACATACACACAGTACTTCTAACTCTTTAACTTCATTGTTTAAGTTCTTTGGGTGGCTCTATATAGAATTACTAGGGAAATGAATAGAATTACTAGGGAAATGAAAGCTCGTGTTCAAGGATACGTGTTTTTAAAAAAAAAAAAAAAATTAAAAAAAAATTATTATTTTTTATTTTTTTAATTAAAAAAAAAATTAAAAAAAAAAATTTTTTAGGGCAAAATGGAAAAGGGACAACTTAGTGAAAGCAAAATGGGAAATTCGACAGATAAAACTGTTCATTGTACTGTTCATCCCCCTTTGTCATTTATACTATAGACTTCTATTATGAATCTTAAAGGATGAAATTAGTTATCTAGAGTTGTTGAATTTGCTTTAATTTTATTTATTTTTTACTCTTAAATTTTAATGAATCCGAAAGTAAATGCCATTTTCTTAAAAATCTTTTCTCAAGATAAATAATTAAAAAATTGAAAAAGTTACTAAATTCTTCCTCGATCGGAAAGTTCTTCTGATTCACACCAATACTAATGTTATACTCCCTCGTTTCACTTCAAATCATACTAGTTTGTTTAACACGACGATTAAAAAAAGTGAGGTAAAAGAGAAGTGTTGTCAGTATAAAAATTAATATAGAAGAGACAACAAGTGGAGAAATAATAAGTTAATTGTTGTTGTAAGTATAAAAATAAAGTACTCCTTCCTCCCTAAAAGTTTATTCCATTTGATTTTTTAGTTGAACTTTGATCGCAAATATATGACAATTTAATTATGTTCATGAAATTCTAAAAATTCCTATTGATTCACCATTAATAATATTATCAACAACAACTTTTAGAATTTCATGAACATGATTAATCTCTCATAAATTTGTAGTCAAAGTTCAATAAAAAAATCAAATGTGACAAACTTTTAGGGAGGATGGAGTATAAAAAATAATGAGTGAGAGCACTAGTAAAACTTTTTGCCATTTTGAGTAGTCCAATTTAAGATGTGACTGATCAAAAGAGAAATAAATTGGATTTGAGGTGAGGTGAGGTGGGAGAGTATTAAATCTCAATTTTTTAAAACAAAATACAAAATTAAAATTAAAGTATTTATTTTGGGTCGAAGTGAGTAATTTGTTTTAGATCAAACTTTGAGTAGATATGACTTATAGGGTTATTCATATTATTCCATCCATACTTTACTAGAAGTACTATTTTTAATTTATATGCTACTTTCATTTTAGAAAAAAAAAAAATACATAAATTAGTACTTTTTTATCTTGCAAGACCATTAATTAATGCTTTTTTTATCTTGCAACAGTAGTATTTTAGGTAAGATAAAAAGCGTGACATTTATTATGAGACAAATGTGATAATAATCATATTATACATATTATTATGATCAAGTCATATATATTTACAAAGGTAAAGCATATTCTTACATTTCAATTATGAGCATAGCTTAGTGTTATTTCTTTCCAAATATTTAGCCTTTGTATAATTTAGTGACAATAATGCCAGCTTGAGCTAGCAAAGACTGACATTGCCAACTATCTCATTAGATATTGTGTTGGTTTTGAATAATTAAACTTGTCCTTGATTACATCTTTGAATATAGGAGTATAATGTAATTATTTAATTAGGGTTTGTTTGGTCAAGATACTCCTAGTTGTAATAAGCTATTTTGATTACTTTTAGATGAAGTTTAATTGGTATCTACTAATCTCATTTTTGACAATGATAGCTTCACTAGCTTATCCATGTTACTATTAATTTGTTAAATTAGACCTAAATCATGTCTATGTGTTGCTTAGCAAGAATCAAAGTTCAAAGTAGTCTAACCATTTATTTTAACATTGTAAATAAAAATAAAATTCCCAATTTGAGATGAAATTAAGTATTGTTTATGAGAAAATTTCATTTTTAGAGACGAGTACTGATCCCGGAGTTATGCAGGCGTACCTTTTGATCATATAAATTGACCTCATTTATAATGGGCGTTGTCCTCAAAACTTAACAAAATGCATTTTTAAGTGTCATTCTTATTTATAGTATACTAAATAAATAAATAAACTTTTAAAAAATAACTTTTTTTATAATCTGGGGACAAAAATTAAAGGAAGTCAAAGATGGATATGATAGTGAGAAAAATAAAGCAAGAGGGCAGAAGTTAGTTACGAGTTGGTGTATTTATTTACATGCACATTTATGGCGATTCCATTCCATGGCATTTAGGGCTCAATCAACCTTCTTCTCCATTTCTCAACCCTCTAGCTATATCATCATTGAAAAATGTCTCTTTATTATGCCAGAATCATATCCCTTTTTTTTTTTTTTTTTTTTTTTTTTTTGATACCCAGGTTCCCAGCTTCGCCGGACTAATCCTGGACCACCAGGTACTGGCATCAGCTGTTCTTCCCTTCTCTCTCTCTCTCCCTCTCCCTCACTTATCCTTTTCTTACATTCATTCAACAGCTGTTCTTCCCTTCTCTCTCTCTCTCTCTCTCCCTCACTTTGATGATTTTATAATTGCTCTGATCCAAAATAACTGTTATTTTTGAACAAAATATTTGATCCAAAATATTTGTCCCTTTTGGGATCAAAAGCATTCAAATTCATATTTTATCCTCATATTGAAACTTGTTTTGCTTTATTAATTGATTTATTGTGTTAAATAATGTAAGAGAGAAACAGTAAAAAAGTAAAAAATGATCATCTTCATACTTTCATCAATTAAGTTGCATGGAGTAATAATTGTCTTTTTCAAAAACATGTAAAAAATCCAAAATTGCCAGTTATTTTACACCTGAGTGAATATGTCTTCTTGCTCTAACTAGACCTAAGAATTATGCCTAACATTGAGTACTGTACAACATGCAATGGCCTTTGGCCCTTTATTGTTATTGAATTTCTAGCTCCTAAAGATGAAGAGAAATATAGTGGAAAATTGGAGATGGCCAAACAGGCGACGCGGCCCGGCCCGGCCCGTTTGCCACAAACCCGCGGGAGAAACGGGCATAAGCTCGTTTGTCCGTCTCATCAAACGGGTCTAAACTCTGCCCAGCCCAAAATGCCTGTTCAAGCCCGCCCATTTGGTCCGGATCTGAAGATCCAAGGGCTTAAACGGATTTTCCATTTTTTTTTAAATCAGAAAAAGCATGAAAAAAATAAAAAATAATTTAGTATTTAATAAGCTATTTTTTAAAATATAAAATCACTTAGAAATAAGAAAATTAGTTATTTTATAAATATAACAAAACAATAGTTTATACGGTATCAACAAATAAAAATTATTCAAATTAAATTATTTTCTAAACGGTATAAATTATACATTTAAGAAAACAATTTAGTTTAAATAATTTTTATTTGTTGATAAATGATGAGCGGATTTTATACATATCATTTTACCTATGTTTTCGGATGCTTTATATTGATTTTGATGTATTTAGATTAGTTTTTGATGTATTTGAGAGAAATTCTGTTATGTGAGGTTGTGTGAGAAAACAATACACTTTAGGGGTAGTTTTGTCATTTTCTTTGTACTTGATGGTGGAATCTCATGGACTCGAAGAGTGCAAGTCAATTGTCAGTGAAAAAGGGCAACAAATTGGTCGAGGTGCAAGCTCGGGGTCAAACAAAGTCAAGGGGCGAAGGCCAGTCAAAGCTGAGTCAAAATTGGGCAATTCTGCATTTGGCACGAGTGGAGAACGACTGAAGAAGGCTTGGGCACGAGTGGAGAACGACTGGGGACCAAGGGCAATTCCAGAGAAGTGATCAGAACGAGTTGGGCCTTTTGGCACGACTCGTGAGCACGAGTGGCAACCAAGGCAATTTCAAGAAAGCTACTCAGAACGATGGGACCATGGTGCACGAGTCATGGGCACGACTTGGATTGAAGGGCACGACTCGTGCTAATTAGCACGACTCGTGCCAGGACGCGTATTATGACATCAGCACAGCGTTTGGAACAGATTTGCAAGGATTTTGTTTCTTTATTTTCCTGGTTGATTTAGGACTCAAGTATGGAGTATATATACTCCCTTTAGAACAACTATTAGGGACCTTTTAATTTATTTTTCTTGCCCAGGTTTTGGAAGCAGTGAAGGATTTCAGGTTTTTAAGGTTTTTTGTTATTTTCTCAGATTGGATGCATTATTGTTATTCATACTTTGTGAGTGTTATCATGAATATGAGTAGCTAAATTCCCTCTTTCATGAATTGGATGTAGTAGTTGTCGAATCTCTATGCTAGTACGATTTTAATTGATTCAAACTTTCTCGTTCATGTTTGATGAAATATATATAATTTATTATTTGGTTTAGACTGTTGCACTAGCGTGGATAGTTTATTTAAAGTTCACTATTTCATCAATTAGGTTTGCTTGTTGACCTAGCGGAATACGAGGAAACCTAGATTCATTTATTTCTAAAGTGCTTAATGAATTTCTTGAGTGTTGTTTTGACCTAGCGAAATTTACAATACAACGGAAATATTAGGGTTGCAATCCGAACATCAAACGTCCCAACCCTTAGTCTAGTGAAATAATCTTTGAACGAGATTGTAATTTTATTTAATAAATCTTAGCATAGAGAGGAGATAATTATGAAATTCAATCCGTGAATTCCTTTGATCTGATTAAATCCGTGTTTCTCGCTTCCTTGTTTTCTTAAATTCATTAGTTTAATTTCTTGCATTAGTAATTTTAGTTAATAAACCAAAAACAAAAAACCCCCTTTTTGTTACTGTCTGCATTAATTAAATCAACTTGTTAAAGCACACGAGTCTCTGTGGTTCGACCCTTACTTTTGTACGTTACTACTTCGGTGACTTGTACACTTGCAAGGTTTTATTACACAGTGAAATTTTCTCCATCAATAAATAGCATATATTTCTTCTTTAAAAAATAAATTAAATGAGGTAATAATGTAATCAATTTAATAATAGAAACTCTATTAATATTTATTTCATAATTTTTTGGGAAAAATTTTCATTGTCTTCAAATGATACAATTTAAAATTACATAGTGTTAAAATAAAAAGTCTTCAAATCTTCAAATGACATGGTATTCAAATTTAACAAAGTTTTGAAAATAAATGAGTATTCAAATTTTCAAACTAATTATTGTCTTCAAATCTTCAAAGTTTTCAAAAAGGTTTAGATCTTCAATATTGTTATTGCTTTAAAGTTTTTGAATTTGTTGAACTCTTCTTTTTCTTCTATTATCCTTCTTGCAAAAACACCTCGTTGAGATTGTCTTATTCAAGGCTTTTATAATCATCGTCTTCAAGAGCCCGAAATGTGCCTTGTTTTCTCAACTCCGCGTCATCTCAGTACGCAAGACAAATCAATCTCTAGATAAAAACTGGTTTGAGTTGGTTTCGATTTGACGTCACGACTTTTTCTTCAGCACTAAAAGCAGCCTCCGTTATAAAAAAAATTAGACGAAAATACCCCTCAAACAGATTTATTAACGGATATATTTGAGAATATTTTAGATATTTACAAAAAAATAGGTTAAACGGGCCACAGACCCGACGAATCTTCTGATCCGCGAGCCAAAGCTCGATCCATCACATATATCCCAGTCAAGGCCCGTTTTGTTTATCAAGCGGGCTGGGAGGCGGGCCAGCCCACGGTCCCACGGGACACGGACAACGGGCTTGGCTGGTCCCACGGGCTTCGGCCCAAAATGACCTTCTCCATTCTCCAAGTGTAATGTTCGTCCATCCTTTTGTTTTGGATTAATAATCATATCAACATAAAGAAAAAAAAATCATCTGCCCTAAAATAATAATAATAGTTTTATTTGATTATTCAAACAATTTAATAACATACTGTATTATTTAGCTCTATCCTTAATAAGTTATAATTATTACTAATGTACATTCATGTTTTTTTTTTTTTTAGCAAGCAAGTCGACCGAATTTTTTCTCAAATAATATCTTTTTATTTTTTTAATTTCAAAAATGACTTACTGTTCAAAGTTTTACCCAAAATGTCCCTTTTTTGGAAACTCGCTACACCGTGTAGCGAGTTTGACTTGGGCTGGTCAAACTCGCTACACCGTGTAGAGAGTTTTGTGTAATTAAGATGGACGGTTTCGAATTTAATTAGAGCAATTAATTAAGCTTAACTCGCTACACCGTGTAGCGAGTTTGACCAGCCTAAGTCAAACTCGTTACACCGTGTAGTGAGTTATTTAAAATATCCCTTTCCCTTCCAGTTAACGTCTTCAATCAAAAACACAAAAAAAAAAAAACCTAACTCATTGTTTCAGCCACCAGGAAGAAGAGGAAGGAAGGAAGGAAGAAAGGAAGAAGAAGAAATCAAGCCATTTACCATTCAACATCTTCATCATTAAAATTTTATAAGTGTAAATTTATATTTTTCTATTATATACTTGCTATTTTTTTTTTACTTAGTGGTGTTCACTATATTTTACTTGTTATTAGAATTGTTTAATTGCATTTTTTTATTTTTTTTTGGTAAATTTAATTTTGTAAAAATATTTTAGTTTAAGCTAAAATCATTCTAAGTAAAATTTCATTTTACCCCTCCGTTTCAAATTAAAATTTTTATCAAGAACTTGTATATTTATTAAATAATTGCAAATGAATTAAGAAGATAATTATTCAAAACATTATTTAAAAAATAGAGCAATGAATGTCGGTTTTTCTAGTATGTAATAACCCAAATTTTTATTTTATTTATTTATTAAATATCATTTTCGTAAATTGATTAAAATATGTGACTAATTTGTGTCCCAATCCAAAATTTTGAGATAATAATTAATGTTTATTTGTTTACTTGCAATTTAGGATTTTTTTTTTTTTTGATTTTTTGATAACATTGTAAAAATATATTCGTTTAATTGCAATTTAGGATTTTTAATTTAATATTGTTACTTTATTTGTGTAAGAATATTGGAACAAAGAATGATTAACTTCTTATCAAATTTTTATAGAAAATTATTAATTAATTTTCTTATGTAGAATTATTTTTTTTGTCCGTCCTTATATAAAATGACTTTTAAGTAATAAAAAAGTAATAATAATGATTATTAATTACTGAAAAAAAGACTTAATTAATAATATTTGTTAAAGTAATACACAATTATAATATTAAAAATTGTATAATTAGTCTGTATACTTAATACTATAATTAATAATACTTGTTAAAATAATAATAATAATAATAATAATAATAATAATAATAATAATAATAATAATAATAATTGTTGATAATACACATTAGTGTTGCAAATATTTATTATTATACTCCCTCCAATTCAAAATACATGTCATTAATAAAACAAGTAAATATCAAGAAGAATAATATTTATTGATATTATTGAGAGATAATAAATAATAATTGAATAATATATAATAAAGAAAAATAATGATAATAATAAAGAAAAAAAATACTAAAAACAATAAAATAAATTAAACTTCTAAGAAATATTAATATGTCTATAACAACATTCCAAATCTCATATACTTATATCTCAAACCCTAAACCCTAAATCAGATAGATCTACCCCAAACCCTAAAAATATGATTTATTGTTCAATTTAAAAAAAAATCATATGCTATTTTTCAAAACCGCATGAGGATTACTCTTGAAGTATTACTTAGTATATAGGCTGAAAATCAAGACCTTCCCCAGAGGCACTTCTTGAAAGTGTGGGATAACTTTGAATTACAATGCCACGTACTAGTAATTACACTTTTGTATTCTCTTATTTATTTCCTTGACTCGTAGAATAATAATCAACCTTGATATTGAAATAAATAGATGGATGCCTTCATTGATCCCGGGCCTATCGATGCCTCTGTTCTGACCCGGCATGAGGATCATAGAGCTCGGTTTATTTGGGCCGGGGCGGAGGTTGCTAGTCCCCTCCAATTTTGTCATGGTGCCACCTTGTCGACCGTATTAGCTCCTACGATATTGTCCAGACTGGCGGAGTGCGGGTTTAGTGGAATTCACTATATAGGGAGAGTACAGTATGATTATGGGTTGCTGGAGGCTTTGATCGAGAGATGGCGTCCGGAGACCCATACATTCCACCTCCCGGTGGGTGAGATGACGATCACCCTAGAGGATATCGGCATGATTTGCGGATTGTCGATTGATGGGGATGATGTTACTGATGCTGGGTTCCTAGCACGGGTTGATTGGCGGGCTGCCTGTCAGGAGTTTTTTGGGGCTGTCCCTGATCCCGGAGATATGGATGGGAGTAGTCTAAAGCTCAGGTGGATTACGACCCGTTTCCTCCACTTTTATGACCTCGCCGAGGATACTGCTCCAGAGATTGTGGATCACTACGTACGGGCATATATTATGCTTGCCTTGGGTTCTACGGTCATGCCTGATCGTACGAACAACAAGGTTAAGTTATGTTATCTCCCTCTGCTTCGGGATGTTTCTAGGGTTAGCCAGTCCAGTTGGGGAAGTGCTGCGCTCGCTTTCCTATATCGAGAGTTGTGTAGTGCGACTGACCCTCGGACGAGACAGTGCGGAGGATTTCTCAATGTTCTACAGGTATGTTTATCTCATTTTAATGTTCATTATGTTGTTGTTTTTAAGTTTGATTTCAAATTAGAGGCATTATTTATAGTATTTGATATACATTTATTTGATATAGATTTGGGCTTGGGAGCGGTTGAGATGTGTGAGACCGCAGATCCGTAGTCGATTAAGAGATCCGGACTTCGTGCTCATGCCCCTCGGATGCAGGTAGTTATATATCATACATTATTTTCTCATCGTTATTGTTTTTTTTTTAAATAATTCTTAAAATTATTCTGTTTATGAAATTTCAGCTGGACCCAGGCATCGCTGAATCTGATGGAGGTTACTGGACATAGCCTGCGAGGCTATCGGGATCAGCTGGCCCGGCTACACGAGGATCAGGTTGTGTGGCAGCCTTATGAAGGGAGATATGATGATCCACCCTACTGCACTCAGGGTGAGGACGTATGGTTGGCAAAGGTCCCTCTCGTATGCTTTGAGAGGATAGAGTGGCATCTGCCTGATTGCGTTATGTGGCAGTTTGGCCTGATGCAGTTTGTCCCAGAATCGTGCAACACTAGCCCGGAGTTGCACAGTTGTGATCGGCGGGGAAACAATACCGTGAATTGGAGCGTCCGCCATCAGCAACATATTGCACGCTGGGAACAGCGGCACCAATATCTAGTTTCCGGGGTCTACGACATCCACGATATGCGTTACACAGATCCATATATGATATGGTATCGGGACATAACGTGTAAGTTTATCCAGAACTTCACTCATATAGAGGAGGATTGATACCAGTCGGCTGCCCCTGCCTTAGAGTTTATGGTAAGTTTTTACATTTTTCAAGTTATTATTTCTAGTTTTTTTTTTAACAAAACATCAATTATTAACTTATGTCTCTCGTACTTATATATATTTTTGATATAAAAACAGGTGCAGACCCTTTAGCGCTTGTATGTCGTCAATGAGAGGGATGAGCATCCCCAACAAGCTGAATTGCGGGTGACTATTACACACGGGTTCACAGGAGTTAGGGAGCTCCAACGCCTTCAGTCTGCTACACCTCCCCCACCGGTAGATCGCGCACAGGGGGTACAACAACCTCGACAACGTCGGGTTAGATGTCGTGCACAGCCACAACCACCACCCCAAATGGACTTGCACAACGAGCCAGATCCCGACCCCGAGCAAGAGCCTCGAGCATAGACCCAGACCCAGGTGGATTATGGACAATATGAATGGCAGCAGTCACAGTGGGGGATAGGGGGTGGCTGGGGGAGTGGGGGTGGTTGGCAGAGTGGAAGTGGGGGTGGCTTGGGGAGTGGGAGTGGGGGTGCCGGGGGGAGTGGGAGTGGGGGTGGCTGGGGGGGTGGGAGTGGGAGTGCCCAGGCAGACCCTTCCCCTGGATCATCCACTATGGGCTTCGGACTATATATGAGTGGAAGTGGCTTTAGGACTCCTTCTTCTACATCACAAGCAGAGCTCCACCCCTTCTCCGATCCGACTGCTCAACGGGCGGAAGAGATGATTAGAAGAGGGTCTCGGCATCGGAATCCGACGATACCGTCACCCCGTACGTCTTTCTACGATAAGAGGTTACGAGTTCACTTTTTTTATTAGAATGTAATGAAACTTTGTACTATTAGTTTAGTTTTTATTTTGATGTTTTTATTTGTAATAACTGAAACTTTGTACTACACATTTATGTAGATGTATATGTTATTTGGTTTGGTTTTGGTTGTTATGGTATATTGTACAGGTTTAGTTTTTATTTGGATATTGTACAGGTTTAGTGTTATTTGGATGTTTTATGTTTGATTTGGTTGTTTACAGCAGGTTGTTTGGTTTGATTGTTTAATGTTTTGCAGCAGATTTTGGTTTTGGTTTGATTGTTTGCAGGTGGGATTGCTGAAGACTGCTGCTGTTGTGGGCTTTTGTTCATGTGAAATCGCTACACCTTGTAGCGATTTCACTAAACTCGCTACACCTTGTAGCGAGTTTAGTGAAATCGCTACTCGGTGTAGCGAGTTCACTTAAACAAGTGCAATTCTTGGATTTCCAGCGTTAGTTTCTGCCAAAAGGGAGCGTCCGCTCCCAAGCTGCCTGAAATTGATAGTTTCTTTCTGGAATCTTGCCAAACATAAACTGAAACTTAAAACTTAACTGGAAAACTAACTGTTTTTTTCTTAATTGACTTTTCTAACGAATTTCATCAATTATAATTTTTAAATATTCATTAAAATAACTAAAGTAATTTTTAAAAATTGGAAAATTACATTCAACTCAAATATAAATTACATTCAACTTTTCAAGTTTAATGAAAACTACATAAAATAAAACTGCAACTGAAATTGAATCCAATTCAAACCAAACATAAAATACATGAAAAACATTCTGCTACTCCCTAATGTTCGGGCATCTACGACGATTGTGCCCTTCTTGATGGCATGATGAACACAGAGTCTTCCGTTTATCTGCTTGAAAGTCCATAGAATTTTGGAAGCGTCTTGATCTAGGTTGTCCGGACTTCGCAGAACGTCGAAGTAGGGGATTAGGGAAAAAACTGGACACCAAACCATCCACACCCCAATAGTCCTCATGCTCGATTGGTTTGAATGTTCCCTTCCATGTCTTGTAGTATTCCCCAATGGTGTAAAATCGAGAAACGAAATCTCGACCATCAAGATTTTATGCAGAACAACATGCAAGAAGATGGGAACAAGGCATGTGATAGGCAACCCATTTACCATATGTGCAGGTACGCACATTAAGTCGGACAATCTGTATATTTCTTCCGTGATCACCTTGACGTGCGGTTGTCACTTGATACACCCCCATTTCATGATTGTTGAACCTCCTGACCTGATGTTTTGCCCCTTTCGCGGTGTTCTTCAAGTAGTGATAATTGACTTTCTGGCAGAATTGGTGTAGGGGATTGATGTTAGGGTTATTAAGATTACCTCCTAAGGCATTAAGTGAAAATTCATGCCTTACTTGAAAGTACTCCACACAACGGTAGAAGGCAGTTTCAACAATTGCTGTGATTGGCATCCCACGAGCTCCCTTCATCACACCATTGAAAACCTCAGACATGTTGGTAGTCATGATGCCATACCTGTAACCACCATCGTGTGCCAATGTCCATTTTTTGGCATCCAAATTCTGAAACCATGCAATTGCTTCGAGCTTAATTCCACGGATACTCTCTAAGATAGATTTCAATTTTCTATCTTGAGTTGCTCTACCCGCTCTCCAAAACAGATACTTCAACCCTTCCCCTCTATGCTTATCCAAGAAATATGCTCGCATATGTCTCAAGCAAAATCGATGATGCACGTTTGGCCACCACGTATCTTCAGCTACAGTCTTCAGAATGCCCAGATGACGGTCAGATATCAAGCATACTTCACGACTCTTGATAATATGCTTGCAAACCAGATATAAGAACCAACGCCAGTTCGGCCAGTCCTCCTTTTCAACAACGGCAAATGCAAGCGGAAGTATACTTTCCTGGGCGTCAACACCCATGGCAATCAGTACCCCTTTATATCTACCATGCATAAATGTTCCATCCACAAAAATGACAGGCCGACAATGAGAGAAAGCTTCAATGCAAGGCCCAAATGCCCAGAATACCTGTCGAAACATGTGTAATTCACCGACAGGAGGAGGAGGTATAGAGTACTCTACAATTATCCTCGGGTTGTATTTTTGAATGGCTGCTAGGATGCGGGGTAACCTTTTATAAGATTCCTCCCAATCTCCAAAAACCTCTGCAATGCCCTTCTGCTTTCCATATCATGCCTTCTTGTAAGTAATTACTTTGTTGAACCTACTAGAGATGTGTGCAATAATGACTCCAACCTTGACATCTGAATCGGCCTTAATAAGACCAACAACTTTTCGACCGATAAAATTGGCATCTAGGTTGGGTGATCTTCACTAGCTCCAAAATATAAGCAGCAGTGAATAGCCTTATACTTGGTCAGTTCACAATAGCCAAACTTCTTCCTACTCACACGAACATAAAAATTGCATGGATAATTTTTCAATAGACACTCAATTACCCATGTGTGAGGCGTGCTCTTTCTTACCCTGAACCTGCGATTCGTGTGAATATGGATCCTTTTTATATCAAATTGTGTCTCGTTCTTGCCAGGAAAGCGTATCCCTTTAGCAATCGCCTGTTTTTCCGGATCCCAAACTGGAAAACTATGTGCATGATCATAATCAATCAAGCCTTGTTCTTGTAGAGCAGAAGTACCAATATCACTGTAAAAGGAATAATTCGCTCTCTCATATCTTCGATTTATCGGCACTTCATAATGAACAAGAGGTGCTTCCACATCATCATCAATCGGCCCATCATCACCGGCTCCCAAATTGACATCAGAATCACTACTACCCTCCTCATATTCATCATCATCATCCTCTAGCATTGCATCTACATCAGTGTGTACTTCCTCTTCTTCATAATCAACATCATCTTCCGAACTGACCTCATTAACATGATCATTATGCCCAAATGCCAGATCATCATTAACATGATAATTATGCCCAAATGCCCCATCACATAATTTGGTGTTTGAGATGATACAAGAGTTTGGGAACTTGGACCAACCCCTGCATCACGGTTATCAGTTGGTGAATACCCATAAATGGTCTTTGTGTGCCGTGTTTCAAACTCTGGATTGGGTCAATTTTCAATCAATTTTACAACCACATACAGCTGCAAATTTCCAATCCCCCCAAATTTAGCAAACTGATCGAACATTACATCCATACACGCATCATCTTCAATACGGAAAGGAAAGTACTCACCAATCCCGCTATCAAAAGAATGAGGGCATCTGTAAATGACTTCCAAATCAATTGAGACCGATCTAAGTTCGCCTTTTTATATAACTCGTCAATCAACTCATTGTATCTCCATCGACAATTATCCCTTATTGCACATTTTGGCCCTTTCTTGAAATGAGGACCATCAAACGGTTGTTCATCATCACCTCCCCAATAACACATGAAAATGATTGGACCCCCGTTCATCTTGAACCCTACATTACGAAATTAAAGTGTTAAAACCTACACAACAAAACTCTAACATTTATATCTACAATATACTAAAACACAGTTAAATATTTAAATTTTATATCTAAACACAAGTGAAAACAATGATTAAGATGATGTTAATTTACATTGATTCTTGATCTTCAACAATTCTGATGAAATAAAATGATGTGAAGAAGATTTAGGTTATTTTTATTTTGAGAGAGTTTGAATGAGAGATACGAGTGGAAGAGATTAGTGGGAGGAAAAGAGAGAGGAAGATTATTAGTGTTTGTCTGAGAGAAAAGAGAGAAAGGTGACTGAGAGAAAGAGAGAAAGAGAGAAAGGTAACTGAGAGAAAGAGAGAAAGGTAATGAATGAATGACATTCACGAGTTTTGATACTTTTATGCTGACTGAAAACTGAACTTTGTAGCTGAAAAGTGGTATTCTCTGACTTAAACTCACTACACCGTGTAGCGAGTTTCATTAAAGTTGAATTAAACTTGCTACACCGTGTAGCAATTTCAACTTTAATGAAACTCGCTACACGGTGTAGCGAGTTTAAGCCAGAGATTGTCCCCCCAATAATTTCTTCTTTCGATTAAACATTTCTTATTTCCATTTTTTTTCGTTCGCGAGGATATTTTGAGCAATAAATATAGGTTAATTTAGTAATCATAATGAATATCTAAAAATTGTTACTTGTAGTACATATAATGGTGTATCAATAACAACTTTCAAATTTTAATTTGGATAATTAAATCAACTTCAAATTATTGCTCAAAATACCTTCGTACTAACATCAAATTTTTTTTACATGTGTTAAAAAAAAAAATATGTTGTTGAATTATATTTTTGTTTAAAATATTTTTTTTTACATGTGTTAAAATAAATGATGGCATGTTGCTGAATTATATCAGAGTTTGTCCACTCCAATAATAACCTTCAATTCAACATTTCTTATTTTCATTTTTTTTTTTCGTTAGCGAAGGTATTTTGAGCAATAAATATAGGTTAATTTAGTTATCATAATGAATATCTAAAAATTATTACATGTAGTACATATAATGGTGTATCAATAACAACTTTCAAATTTTAATTTGAATAATTAAATTAACTTCAAATTATTGCTCAAAATACCTTAGTCGTGCTAACATAAAAAAAGATAGGATTCTTGAAGTGGGACGGAGGTATTAATATATTCAATTCTTCTTCATAAATTATGTTTATGTTTAAAACTTTTTTTTATATGTGTTTAAAAAATGATGTCATGAATAATTGCAACAAAACCAAACACAAACTGTACAAAGTAATTTTAAAAAACTAAAATAACATCAAAAAAGTAAATATTATCAAGTTAGTGGCCACATCCCGATCACATAGGAAATCTTACATTAATTCATTAAAATATTTAAGAAATTCATATAAACCAAATGAACTTAGAAGTCACTTAACTTCACTACTTCACATCCTTAGGAAATACCTGCAAAACAAATGAGTTGAACATTATTTACTATATGATTTCAATAATTCAGCAAAAATAAGAAAATATGTACCTTGAACACATTAGGGAGTGTGATGTTAAGATAACGTGCTGATGATGATGGGATGGGGTGCCAAACAACAACCTAAATATTTCAAAACAAACAATTAGATGAAAGTATTAATGATGATTCCAAATTCACTAATTAATATATCATACCTTCTGAAGTATCAGAACAGAACCGACAGATATATCTTTTTCAAATTCACTCTCAGTCACTTTATGATGAATGGAAGCTTCTATGGTATCCGTGGGATCCTAATAATTTTATCCCAGTTAGTAACTCAAAACACATTTCACCCATAATAGAAAGCATACTAAGCTCATATCATAACCTTTAAAGTCACCCAGAGATCACCAAACTCATTTCGTGTCCAGGACTTGATAACAGCAACAACCTAATAGAACATACATAAATGTAAAAAATAATCAAATTTACACACATTTAACTATAATTAATCTTGATATTATACCTGATCCACCCTGTCAATAGTATGAAATTTCTTCTTGATAGAGCTCAACGAATAATATGTACCTGCTTCAGTGAGAAATTCCATTGCAGAGAGCCAAGGATCGTCTTGGAAAGCTTCATCCTTCACCGGATCTTCAATCGCTCTCCGTATATATTCTTGGGTTGCGATCGGTGTTTGTTGTGAAGATAAGTTCTCACGGTCGAGATTTCTCTGGCGCATGGCGTGCTCTACGGCACGGGTGGGACCAGGAATAACACACGATGAAGAGGAGCCTTCACCGCGAAAAAAAAACGCTGCTCGTTAGAATCCATTTTTTTGGGTTTAATAAAATTTGGATTGAGAAGATTGAGTGAGGGTTGCTAGGAGGATACGAGAGAGAGAGAGAATGAATGAACAAGGAAGGAGAGAAAGAGAGGAAGATAAATGAATCTGGAAAACTCAGAAGGGCCTTTTATAAAAGTAAAACTCGCTACACCGTGTAGCGAGTTTGACTTGGGCCGGTCAAACTCGCTACACGGTGCAGCGAGTTAAGCTTAATTAATTGTCCTAATTAAATTTGAAACAGTCCATCTTAATTACACAAAACTCGCTACATGGTGTAGCGAGTTTCAAAAAAAGAGATATTTTGGGCAAAACTTTGAACAATAAGTCATTTTTAAAATTAAAAAAGTAAAAATATATTATTTGAGAAAAGATTTCAAGCCGCCCGTTGTTTCCTAATTATTATGGTAAGGATAGATTAGGACGTTCAACCTTTTTAACTCATCAAATTTAGGAATAAGACTATTTTTATGTAACAAATATAAATAGAAAATGGAATTATCATTATTATGGAAAGAAGGAATTATTTATAAACATGTTACTTTTTAAAAGTTAGTAGCAAAAATGATATACGGAGTACATAATATATTCAAACCCAAAATGTCTCGAATTGCCACAATGCCATTTCTAGACTTAGGCAGATTAGCCAACTGGAGATTGGCAGAATACATAATATAGCCAGCTCTTATATACTAGTCAACTGTTGACTTTGACCTATCCATGCTTTTTTTTCTAGCTCTTACCTCCTCTAAGCAAATGCATTTGGTACTGTTTTAGTGGAGCTTTGTTTCTACTTCGTGTCTGTTTTCGACGAGATGATTTTCGGGTTGAGTAAAACTCACAGCTAACAAACCAACAAACCGATCTCGATTACAAAAAGAGAGGTGAGCAACATGGACGAACTTGAGACCGTTCGATGCAAAAGGGGATAAGCTCGCAGGAACAGTCTTAGGAGGGTGCGTTTGTTTTTCCATTTTCAGCCTTATTTGCCTCTTAACACTTATTAGTTCAAAGAATTAGAGAAATAAGTGTGTTTTTTTTTTGAAATCAGACTTGGTAGACTCTTAAAATCTCTCTTATTTTTAAGCACCTAAAGTAGTGCTGAGTGTCCTCTTATTTCCTCTTAGGGGGTTTTTGTTTTTTTTAAGTGATAAGTGCTGAAATCTGATTTCAGTTCTGAAAATGGCTGAATGATTAAGAGGCAGCAACTGAAAACTGAATTCTGAATTGTATAAGTTGTTTGATTTTCTATCTGAATTCATTATCTGAAACAGTTAAAAAAAATTAAAAAAAAATAAAAAAAACGTAAATGCAATATGAAACAGTAAACAGTTTTAAAAAAAAAAAAAATCAAAACCAAATATGAAACAGTGGCTTTCAGAGGCTTTCAGAGGCAATTCAGCAACATTTTAACCACTTAAAATTAAGAGGACTTTAAGAGCCTAACAAGCCTTATTAAAAAAAAAAAAACACACTTATTTCTCTAATTCTCTTAATGAATAAGTGTTAAGAGGCAAACAAGGCTTAAAATAAAAAAACAAACGCCCCCTTATTCACAATTTTGGGCAAAAATATCCTCAACAATTTTTTATAATACCCGTATTACCTTTGCTTATTATTAACAAGGTAGAAAATTATATATTATTCAGAAGGGTAAAATGGTAAAAACACACATTCAGAAAACGAATTCAGAGGTGAAAATCAAACAGCTTGCCTAATTCAGAATTCAGTCTTCAGATGCTGCCTCTTAATGATTCAGCCAATTTCAAAAGTGTAATCAGATTTCAGCACTTAATACTTAAAAAAACAAAAACCCCCCTTACTAGTGCTATAAGCAATGCATAGGTTGAAAAAAAAACAATCCATACAAATACTATGTGGTTTATTATTACTTAAATAATATTGCATTTAACTGATCAGATTATTAAAGGATTGTAATTTACTTAATGATATGTTTTTTATTTTAAAACGCAATACTCGTTTAACCCTTGTAATGAGACAAAAAAATAAATAATGTAGTTTTGTTTAAATGTAATTTGAGCATATTTATTCACATATACACTTTCTCTTTATTTAGAAAATTAATATATATTCAGATATTCTAAATTACTATTTTATTTTTCAAAATTTATTTTTAATAATTGTTTGAAGACTTTAAAAAGTATATGTATACTAGTAAAAGCCCGTGTCCGAGGACACGTTTTGTTTTTATTTTTTTAAGGGCAAAATGGGAAAGGAACAACTTAGTGAGAGCAAAATGAGAAATTTGGCAAGTGGTACTGTTCATAGTACTGTTCACAGTACCACTGCCATTTATACTATAGATAATTCTAAACTAACTAAAATAAAAATCAATTGATTATGATGATTTGATATTTCTAATTAATAATTTAAAAACGCTAAAAATACATTAAAAACCAAATACAGTTACATTAAAACTCTAATATCTTTATTTTTTTTTAAATGAATATTTTTTCATTAATTCTTTTTTTTTTCTGAGGTCATTAAAAAAATTCAATAAGTCTGTCATTAAAAAAAATCCTGATAATATAGTACTACTAATGTGGATGGACTGACTCTTTCTTTTTACTCTCATGTCATTATTAGTTGGCATTGGGACTTGCAATCACAATGACCCATACTTTAAAATAATTAGAATCTCCTTTCACACTTTGCTTTAATCTATAATTAATTTTATTAAGCATACGATTAATTAATTACTTGCCCATGTAACAAGTAAAAATGATTTTTATTGAGTTGATTGATTTCTCTAGAAAAAGGGAAAATATATTATGAGATAGAAATATATCATAAATATTCAAATTATATTCAGAATAAAAGTCTTATTTGAATTTTGAATTTTGCGTGCTTATTAAAAAAATATGAGAAAATATTTTATATTTGTTGAGGATATAATTGTTAAAAATACTACTCCCTCCGTCCCAGACCAAGAGTCATACTTTCCCTTTTGGTCCGTCCCAGACCAAGAGTCCCTTTCCTTAAATGAAAAGTTTTTCATATATTTATACCCTTATCATCTCCATATATTTACAAAAAAAATCATTACTATTCCTTCCACTCATTCTCTCTCATATTAAATATTTTTAACTTTTACATTCTCTCTCCTATTCCCTACCACACATTTAATTTTTACATTCTCTCTCCTATTTCCTACCACACATTTAACTTTTACATTCTCTCTCCTAAATTTTTTACCCACTTTAAAAAAATTTCTTAAGAAGCGTGAAATCTCCCCCGAAGACCCTTGGTCTGGGACGGAGGGAGTATTTGTTTATAATGTAAGTGGGTAAAAACAGGGGCGGAGCCAGGGGGCATGGGGAGCACTTGCCCCCCCCCCCAGAAGAGGAAATGCAGTGGAATTTTTTTTTTTTTGCCCCCCCCCCATATTTTTTTTTATATATAATTAACTTCAAGATTAACACTAGTGAGTAGTGTGGCTCAGCGGTAGAAGGGGTGAAGTTAAAGCCTTTGGTGTTTCCTTTCAAATCCATGTTCGAGCCCTGCTATCTACATTTTCAATTAATTTTATTTGTCCTCCATATTTGCTATTCTCTCTCTCTCTCTCTCCATTTCTTTCTCTTAACAGTTTTGTTTTTCTCTTTCTCCTAATTTTCTCACATTTTTTCAATCTTAATTAATTAGTTAGGCTTTTCCCATTTGCTATCCCGATGTAATAATAGTTCGCCGGAACTTTGGACGAAATTGCATACATGCATTAATTGTCATTCATGTGGGGGATTTTTGGAAATGGATAACGGAAAGTTAGGTTTAACTTAACGTTGATCTAGTTTCAAACGGAAGTTCGTTATGTGTTAACGAAACTAGTTACAAATTGTATTCTACATTTGTTGTAGATTACTAAAATCATTGAATATCTCAAAACCATTTAGGGTGAATGAGAATTAATGACAATAGTCTTTTGTAACTTAACAAGAAGTTAGTTAAAGGTCAATTTGATCGTGTAGATCAAATTGGGTTTGGCTAGATGTGTTTTGGGTGATGAGTTTTTGGCTCAAACCGATCGTAACGAGCAGTGGGGACTCGAGCACGAGTCGTGAGCACGAGTGGGATTACGATGACCATTTGCTCAAATCTCGATCGTAACGAGTGGAATGCTTGGGAACGAGTCGTGGGCACGACTCGTGCCAATTAGCACGACTCGTGCCCTTCAGTTTGTTCGAAAGTTTGCACCTTTTCAAGGGAAAAGGCACAAAACCTTTTGACTCTCCTTATATACTTCCCCCTCCAAATTTCAATTCACTCATACTGTATTTCTACCATTTCTACCCTCTAGCGAGATAGATAAACATACCCAAATCATTGGCATCTTGTTGCATCAAATCTTTCAAAGTCCAAAGTTCTAAATAGTGATTAGTTCGTAGAGTTACCAATTTGGAGTGCTCCTATTGGTGATTATAAGTCGTTTTATCTCACGAGAAGTTTGCCATTTAAACCGTAAGCACCTGTGCGGGGCAAATACTTCTTACGGAAATTGTGCTACACAAGACTCGACTTCCTAAATTGTTCTTCCCAATTTCCGTTAGTTTTTCTGTCAAGTTTTCCGTTAAGTTTGAAGAAGCCACACATAAGATCCAACAATCGTAAGAAGTATTCTACGCTTCTTCAAGATTATCATGATGGCAAACGAGAAAGACTCCACCGAATCAAGTCAAGGGAATGTGACGCCTCCATCGCAAGGTGATACTACATTCAACAATGTTGCTCCCGCTCCTACAACTCATCACATCGGTCATGGTGAGAAACCCGCGAAATTCACTGGTGTGAATTTCAAGAGATGGCAACAGAAGATGCTCTTCTACTTGACCACCCTAAGCTTGCACCGCTTCTTAAAGGAAGATCCTCCGGCGGTAGAAAAAGGTGATCCGGACTCCCAAAGGCAAATGGCAAAGGAGGCTTGGGCTCACGGTAATTTTCTTTGTAAGAACTATATCTTGAATGGACTTGACGATGCACTATACAATGTGTATAGTACAGTCGAGTTAGCCAAGGCGTTGTGGGACACCTTGGAAAGAAAGTATAAGATCGAGGATGCCGGGTCAAAGAAATTTGTCGTCGGTAAGTATCTTGACTTTATGATGGTCGATTCCAAATCGGTAACAACTCAAGTAGATGAATTCCAAATCATTCTACATGGGCTTGATGCCGAGGGGATGATCATGAATGATCCATTTAAGGTGGCTTCTATCATTGAAAAGTTGCCTCCTTCGTGGAAGGATTTCAAGAACTATCTCAAGCATAAACGCAAGGAGATGTCCTTGGAAGACATTGTTGTTCGTCTTCAAATAGAAGAGAACAATAGAATGAATGAGGCCAAAGTTGCTAAGGGCAAGATGGAGGCTAAGGTCAATCTCGCCGAGGCTAGCACGAGTGGTACAAAGAGAAAGCATTCCGAAACTGCCGGGAATGCTAAGAAAGGGAAGAAGAAGACCTCTAAGAAGTTCAAGGGGTCTTGCTATAATTGTGGCAAACCGGGCCACTTGTCAAGGGATTGTCGTCTCCCGAAGAAAGAGGCGAACAATGTTGACCACATGGACCTAGACTTTGCAGCGGTTGTCTTTGAAGCCAACGTTGCAAATTTGGAGGAGAACCCTAAAGCGTGGTGGATAGATACCGATGCTACCCGCCATATTTGTGGTAACAAAGAAAGTTTCTCCTCCTATACTCCCATCTCCGGAAGAAAGCTTTACATGGGAAATTCTGCGACCTCCGATGTTCAAGGCATTGGAAACGTGATTTTGAAGATGACTTCCGGAAAAGAAGTAACCTTGTTGGATGTGCTGCATGTTCCAGACATCCGTAAAAATTTGGTGTCCGGCGCTTTGCTTAGTAAGGCCGGCTTTAGACTAGTATTTGAATCCGACAAATTTGTACTAACCAAGAATGGTTTGTTTCTTGGAAAGGGTTACCTCGAGGAGGGCCTTTTTAAAATGAATGTAATGACTGTGATCCGCCAAGGTGCGATGAATAAAAGTTGTGTTCCTTATGTTTACTTGTCGAAAAGTTCTAATTTATGGCTTGATAGATTAGGACATGTAAACCTCGACACCATTAAGAAATTAGCGAGGCAAGATTTAATCAAAATGACTAAATCCGACTCGACTAATAGGTGCGAAGTTTGTGTTGAGGCAAAAATGACAAAGTCGCCATTTAATGCCATACAAAGAGACACAACTCCTCTCGAGTTAATTCACACCGACATATGTGATTTAAAACTAGTGCAAACTCGAGGAGGTAAAAAGTACTTCATTACATTTATAGATGATTGCACTAAGTATTGCTATGTCTATCTCTTAAGAAGTAAGGATGAAGCCTTAGGGGCTTTTGAGACTTATAAGAAAGAAGTTGAGAATCAACTTAACTTGAAAATTAAGAAAATTAGAAGCGATAGAGGTGGAGAATATGAAGCACCGTTTGAAGGATTATGTTGGGAATCCGGCATAATTCATCAAACAACGGCTCCTTATACCCCTCAATCTAATGGAGTTGCTGAACGCAAAAATCGTACTCTCAAAGAGATGATGAACGCGCTTTTAATCAGTTCAGGCTTACCCGAAGCTGACTTGTGGGGGAAGCAATACTCACTTCTAATTATGTTCTTAATAAAATACCCAAGAAAGGTATTGATAAAACGCCCTATGAATTGTGGCATAATCGTAGGCCATGTTTTAAATACCTTAAAGTGTGGGGGTGTTTGGCCAAGGTTGAAGTACCTAAGCCTAAACAAGTCAAGATTGGTCCAAAGACCATTGACTGTGTTTTTATTGGATATGCCAATAATATTAGTGCCTATCGGTTTATAGTGCACAAATCGGACATTCCGGATATGTACGTAGGAACTACTATAGAATCAAGGAATGCGGTATTCTTTGAAAACATTTTTCCGGTAAAGGACAGGAAAGATGTAGGTTCTAATAAGAGAACACATGAGTCTACAACCGGTCCTTCTCAAATAGAAGATGAAGAACCGAGACGTAGCAAAAGGGCAAGAGTGGAAAAGACTTTTGGTCCTGATTTTCTATCTTACATGTTAGAAAATGAACCATCAACTGTTAAAGAAGCTTTATCCGGTCCGGATAGTTCGTTCTGGAAAGAGGCCATTAACAGTGAAATAGAATTCATAATGCTCAACAATACTTGGGAATTAGTTGATCTCCCTCCAGATTGCAAACCATTGGGTTGCAAATGGATCCTTAAAAGGAAGTATAAGGCGGATGGATCCGTCGATAAGTACAAAGCTAGGCTAGTTGCCAAAGGCTTTAGACAGAAAGAGGGATATGATTTCTTTGATACATACTCCCCTGTCACAAGGATCACATCCATTCGTGTTCTCATAGCTATCAAATAGCCGGCTGCATAATCTTGAGATACACCAAATGGATGTGAAGACTGCTTTCCTAAATGGAGAACTTGATGAAGAAATTTACATGGAACAACCCGAAGGGTTCGTGGTTCCTGGTAAAGAAAGAAAGGTGTGTAAACTTGTAAAGTCCTTGTATGGACTAAAACAAGCACCTAAACAATGGCATGAGAAGTTCGATAGAACCATGTTATCGAATGGATTCAAGATTAATGAATGTGACAAATGTGTCTACATTAAAGGAACATCTGAATCATTCGTTATCGTTTGTCTTTATGTAGACGACATGCTCATAATGGGAAGTAATCATGATTTGATCATGAATACCAAAGGCATGTTAAAGAAGAACTTTGACATGAAAGACATGGGATTAGCTGATGTAATATTAGGGATAAAGATCTCTAGAACATCTGAAGGATTAGTTCTTTCACAATCCCATTACCTAGAGAATGTTCTTCGGAGATTCAATGTCTTTGATGACCCTCCGGCTAAAACACCTGTAGACTTGGCTCTACATTTAGTCAAGAACAAAGGGGAACCAGCTTTCAACCGGAATATGCAAGAATAATTGGCCCGATGTACTTAACGAATTGTACTCGCCCGGACATTGCATATTCAAAGTGAGCAAACTAAGTAGGTTCACAAGCAATCCTAGTACTGATCATTGGAAAGCACTAATGAGAGTACTAAGATATTTAAAGTATACATTAAACCATGGGATACTTTACAATAAATATCCAGCAGTATTAGAAGGATACTGTGATGCCAACTGGATATCGGACATGAAAGACTCTAAATCCACATGTGGATATGTATTCACAATAGGTGGAGGAGCAAAGATCATGGAAATCCTCCAAACAAACGTGTATAGCCAGATCCACGATGGAATCTCGAGTTTATAGCTTTGGATAAAGCCGGGGAAGAAGCTGTAATGGCTTAAGAACTTCCCCGGAGGATATTCCTTGTTGGAGTAAACCCGCGCCTCGCTGTTATGATACATTGTGATAGTCAATCAGCAATAGAAAGGGCACAGAGTAGTATGTATAATGGTAAGTCTAGACATATTCGTCGTAGACACAATACCATTAGACAGTTGATCAAGAATGGCGTTATCACTATTGATTATGTAAAATCATGTGATAACTTAGCGGATCCGTTTACCAAAGGTATAAATCGAGATCAACTGTTTAAACTATTATGGGGAATGGGTTTAAAACCCACAACAAAAGAACTTATAGCGGACACTCAACCTTGAGAAATGGAGATCCCAGGCCCTTGGTTCAATGAGACAACCAAGTTATAAGTTCTAGTAGAGTTACTTGGAAACAACAACTCGGTTTATTAACCTGGAGATGTTGAATACTCATTTCCAGAACATCCAAGTACAAGCACATGCAACAGTGGTAAGGATAAGTTGAGAAAACTTTTAATGATTTCTATACCTTCGGGTGGAGTAGTGCATGATACTCCTTATAGTGAGAATCACCTATATAAAGCGAGAGGTAATTAGGCCGCCTCTAAATGAACGCTTATGAATGAGATACGGTCCAGGGTCGAAATGGACAAAATCGTGAGAATGAAAAACTATTAGAGCTATTATTATGTGAGTATTATTGTCTTGGTATACAACCTACAGTCACTGGTTCAAAGCGACTCGCTACCAAATGGCTAGTATATCCGATAATATTTCACTAGGGAAGATTCAAGGCCACAAGCTATCTATCCCGATGTAATAATAGTTCGCTGGAACTTTGGACGAAATTGCATACATGCATTAATTGTCATTCATGTGGGGGATTTTTGGAAATGAATAACGGAAAGTTAGGTTTAACTTAACGTTGATCTAGTTTCTAACGGAAGTTCGTTATGTGTTAACGGAACTAGTTACAAATTGTATTCTACATTTGTTGTAGATTACTAAAATCATTGAATATCTCAAAACCATTTAGGGTGAATGAGAATTAATGACAATAGTCTTTTGTAACTTAACAAGAAGTTAGTTAAAAGGTCAATTTGATCGTGTAGATCAAATTGGGTTTGAACAAAGGTTTTTGGGTGATGAGTTTTGGCTCAAACCGATCGTAACGAGTGGGGACTCGAGCACGAGTCGTGAGCACGAGTGGGATTCGATGACCATTTGCTCAAATCTGATCAGAACGAGTGAAATGCTTGGGAACGAGTCGTGGGCACGACTCGTGCCAATTAGCACGACTCGTGCCCTTCACAGCTGTTCGAAAGTTTGCACCTTTTCAAGGGAAAAGACACAAAACCTTTTGACTCTCCTTATATACTTTCCCCTCCGAATTTCAATTCACTCATACTGTATTTCTACCCTTCCTACCCTCTAGCGAGATAGATAAACATACCCAAATCATTGGCATCTTGTTGCATCAAATCTTTCAAAGTCCAAAGTTCTAAATAGTGATTAGTTCGTAGAGTTACCAATTTGGAGTGCTCCTATTGGTGATTATAAGTCGTTTTATCTCACGAGAAGTTTGCCATTTAAACCGTAAGCACCTGTGTGGGGCAATTACTTCTTACGGAAATTGTGCTACACAAAACTCGACTTCCTAAATTGTTCTTCCCAATTTCCGTTAGTTTTTCTGTCAAGTTTTCCGTTAAGTTTGAAGAAGCCACACATAAGATCCAACATTGTTTGTGTTAAATACTTCAACATTATTTCAATCGTTCTTTGAATTGCTTACTTTTATCATTTTTGTTAACTTTCTTAATTCTTTACATTTTTAACTAAAATACATTGTATTTCATGGATCCGACCCATTTTTTACTTGTCCGACCCGAATTTTTTTTTTTCGAGGGCGCTGCCCCCGAACCCCCGTATAATCTTGCCCCCCCCTCGGCCAATTCTTGGCTCCGCCCCTGGGTAAAAAGTATGTTCGTTAAGTGTTATTTTTTTTAATTATATAGCTATTAACAAAACAAAACTGAAAAAACTATAATCATTTATTATTTTATAAATATAACTCTTATCGTAAAATATATTTATAAAAAAAAAAAACTAAGACTCTTGCTTGCGAAAGAATATCGTGTTTGAAATAATTTGAGCCCTAATTGTACAAGAAAAACACACATGTACAAGTAAGTGAGAGGATGGTCCGAAGGAGAAGACAGTGAAAAACCTAACCTCAATAAAGAAAGGGGATAAGATTCCTTCCGAATTCTCCCTTTTTTTTTTTTCTTTTTGATAATTAGAAATATGTAGAAGCCAAGAACCTAGCAAATGGGATATTGCCACGTCTAAGAGTGGGTCCAAGTCCAGCAAGATGAGGTTTATTGATTGGTGTCGTGCAAGTTAAAAAAAATCAATATTTTACAAGTGTGTAAATAGTTAATAAAATAGAAATAAACAAAAATGAAAACTAGGTTTACGAAGAAATTTATTTTTTTTCAATTTTCTGTTATTGGACTGTCTAGCGGTCTTGATAATCAAAGGAGATAGTGTTGGAACATTTCTATTTTAATAATTCGAAAGCATTCAAACCTAGATTAAGTAAGAGAAGAAGATGAAGGCGGAAGCGTGATACCTGTTGAGTTCATCTTGTTACTTGATGTTGTTCTTGCAAAGGAAGAAAGAGAAGAAGAATAAAATCAAGAAGGGAAATGTAGATCTTCTTGATGATGAATGTCTTTCTTAGAACTCAGATTATGGAGAGAGTATATAAGGATGATGTAGTGTTTTCTAGGCTGATGGTAAGCCTCTATATATAGGAAAACAATGGCACCTCATTAAGGGACTACACTCTTTCAATTAAGCGATGTGAAATTACCATTCTGCCCATCATAAATAGGTAATTTTCACCTCGGAAATTCTACACATTTAATTAATATTCTATACTTTATAATAACATTATTTTAATGATTTATACATGTACGTCTACAAGTCACTTATATTTATTAAGTATACACATATTGCAATCCATGTTCTTACAATCTCCCATTTGAATTGTCCAAACATGTGTTTATACTTTAACAAATTCTCATAAAATCATATTCATAATGTAAATGACAATCCATATGTGCACTTCATTGTCATTCTAAACAATCTCGTTCATTAGTTTTACAAGTATATGAACTAAAGGAGCAGTCATTGTAATTGATTCGCAACTAAACCCACATTAAACATATATATGTTCAACTAAATGACATAGATTAAGTATAGATGTGTAGCATGAAAAACTTAATGAATATATATATTAAAACACACACACACACACACACACACACACACACACACACACACACACACACACACACATATATATATATATATATATATATATATATATATATATATATTCCATCAACTAGTCCTTATTAACCAAATGAGATCAATATGAATAAAATAAATAGCAAATAAAGCACAACACAAACTCCCACTATATTATGCATTATCAAAGTCGTTTCACCCATATGAGCAGTATGCTCGTGAAACATCAGAAGAGATAACGCTTTATAAAATGGATCCAATAACATGGAGTTTGATCCTATAAGTTGTATATCTATTTGTTCATTTTATACTTATTTCTCTTCAACAAGAGACATAACCATATGATGTCTTTCGACATCTTTGCATCCAGTAAAATAGAATCGGAATACCTAATGATCTCAAAATGATCTGATTTTGTATACATTAACATGTAGTTTAATGTTTTATAGGTACTTCTTCATTCTTTTGGATGCGACTTAATGTTCTTATTTTTGAATTTGCTTTGGTATTGACCAAGCATCCCAATAATAAATGCAAGGTCTGGACGAGTACAGACTTGCGCATACATTAAGCTTCCTACTGCCGGTGCATAAAGGATATTTCCATATACTTGGATTCAAAATTAATTTTAGGACATTACTTTAAATTGAATTTATCTCCTTTAGAGATAGGGGTGTCATGTGGTTTACAATTTTTCATGCTAAACCTTTGTAATACCTTCTCTATATAGCTCTTTTGTGATAATCCCAAAATACCTCGTGAATGATCACGATGAATTTGGATTCCTAATACAAAAGATGCCTCACCAAGATCTTTCATCTCAAATTTTTTTGAGAGAAATTTCTTAGTTTCCTTTAGAAGGTCCTTATCATTACTAGCAAGTAAAATTTATCTACATATAAGACCAAAATTATAAATCTACTTCCACTGAACTTATGATATAAAAGATTCTTTTCAAAACCAAATGAAAGAATAACTTGATTAAATTTTAAATACCATTGACGAGAAGCTTGCTTGAGAACATAAATGGATTTCTTAAGTTTACAAACTAATTGATTAGTTTGATCTGAATCAGTCACTATTTCTGGTTTCCTCATATAGCTGGTTTCCTCAATGTCTTCATTGAGAAAAGCCGTCTTAACATCCATTTGATGAAGCTCAAGATCATAATGTGCCACTAATGTCATAATGATCCTAAAAAAAAGGTTTTAGAAGATGCCGGAGAAAATGTTTCTTTATAATCAATGCCTTCCTTTTGAGTAAATCCCTTAGCAACAAGACGTGCCTTATATCTTTCCACATTACCTTGTGAATCCCTTTTGGTTTTAAATATCCATTTACAACCAATAGGTTTTACACCTTCAGGTAATGGGACAAGATCCCAAACGTCATTGTCTTTCATTGATTTTAACTCCTCATTAATGGTATTGATTCACTTATGAGAATTAAGACTATTAATGGCTTCATGGAAGGTGATTGGTTCATCTCCCACTAAACTTAAGGTGTCCTTATTCTCCGCAAGATACACATCATAAAAATATCCGAAATAGCATTTCTTCTTTCTCTAGTAGATCTCCTTAAGGGCACTGGTTCATCCTCATTTTGAGGTTGTTGAATTTCCTTATGTCTAATCATTTTCATGTTTTCCGTTATTTACGGTAGTCTCTATATCATTTTGAATTGTATGTTCTTGTTCAATTTCAGGTGCAATTACTTGATTTCCAACAGGAAGTAAAGTTGGAGGAATATAGAGTGGTTCCTCTAACTCTTCAAATTCAAAATCATTACTATTTCTCCCACTAAATTCAACATCCTCAAAGAACCTAGCATTGCCAGTCTCGAAAAATGTTCTAGTTTTCGGGTTATAAAATTTATACCCCTAGATCTCTTAGCAAACCCTACAAAGTAACTACCAATGATTTTAACGTCCATACAGAGTTTTGTCGGTAGCCTTTGAAGCAGCTCTATTGAGAATATAAGTAGCCGGTTCTTTAATGCATCGCCTATAATGAGTGAGGTAAAGAAGTACAAGAAAACATACTTCTTACCATATCCTTAAGAATTCTATTATTTCTCTTCACTACACTATGCTAGGTTTGCCCAGCATGGTGTAGTGAGGGACAATCTCACACTCTTCAAGATAGCGAGTATAAAGGATCCGGGCGTTATTCACCCAATACGTCCAATGATTGAGACTTTATATGAAGAAAATAATATATTCATAACGAAAATAATCATCTATGAACGTGATGGAAATTTTTTGACCATTCCATGAAGGGGTAATGAACGGTCCACAAATATTCGTATGAATTATTTTAAGACATTTGAAACTCTCAATGATTCAAAATTTTCTTTAGAGTTTGTAAATTTTCTTGTAAGATATTCAATTCAAAAGTTTCTATCCAAAATATCAAGTTTATTTAAGATTCCTTCTGACACAAGCTTGTCAATTCTCCTTTTGGAGATATGACCCAAACACCTATGCCATAGAATACAAGAATTTTCACTTGATAACTTTTGCTTAGTGCCTTTAGATTTGGTTTCATTATTATGTGATTCTTTCATTTTCTTGACTGTGTCAAGTAAATAAAGATTATCAAGATATGATAAAGTACTAATACCGACAAGCTTGGAATTGAAATAAAGATCACATTTATTATTACCGAATGAACAAGAATAACATTCCTTGTCCAAAACTGTGATAGATATTAGATTCCGTCTAAAGGACGATACAATGACTGTATTATTTAGTACAAAATAATAGCCAGTACTTATCATTAATCTAAAAGTCCCTATGCCTATAACTTCAACCGGATTTTCAGCTCCCATATAGATGTATTTCTCATCTTCACTGGGAATTCGGTAATTCAGGCAACCCTACATACATGAACTAATGAGAGTTGTTGCACCAAATACAACCACCATGTATATTAAGGAATTGAAACCAAATTTGCCTTAGTACAAACAAGACCAAATGACATACCATTCTGAATTCGCCATTTGCGATACTTATGGTAGTCGTTCTTCATGCGAGTAAGGTCCTTGCAAAAGAAGCATTTCTTGACTTTATGATCATTTAAATGATCATTTATGCTTCTTACTTGAAATCGCAATTTCCTTCCCTCTTCTCTTAATCCCACGAGAAGAAGTAAATGCTAAGTGAGTACTTTCTAATTTAAGATATTTCATCATATCTTTCTCTTGTGTCATATGTGAAAGTAATCCATTAATATTTCACTTGTACTTTTGACATTTATAGCTTACCTCAAAAGGACCAAATTGAGGAGGAAGACAGATCAAAACTAAGTGCACGAGCAAATCTTCCGAAATCTTTAACTTAAGTGCCTTTAGTTTGATCGAAAATTGAAATAATTCAATAATGTACTTCCGAAGATTTTCCTCACCCTTGTACCGAATGAAAACAAGTTTCCACAAGAATTCAAGAAAAAACTCAGCATTTTCGATCTCAGAGACATTGCAAAAAAAAAAATGTCTTCGAAACTGCATTTTCCATGATCATTAGACTCACGCGGTTGGACCGTTCCCATTGCTCAACATTTTTCCGTTCTATAACGGTATTTTCTTTAGTGAGAGCAGCGGGACTTGGTTCCCTTGATGCGTGATTGATGTTCATACAACCTAAGATCATCGTTATATTATTTTTCCAAGTTTTAAAGTTAATCCCATTAAGCATTGGAACATTGTTCATAGCAGTAGTAATAGATGAAGCGTTTATCAAATCTGTTGGGATAAGAACAAAGAATGAATACAAAACATGTATAAGAAACTACATAATGAATAAAGTGATTAATTATATCAATGAATCCCATCAAAAAGATAATCAACATGATATCAAAACTAATCTTTAGATTGCGAATTGACTCATAATTTGATTTATCTTAGAGTAATAAATGGCTTTAAACAACACATTTCAAATACTTGTCTTCCTTTGGGCCGGTTCAAGTATTAAAAATGTTTCAACATTTAAAGTATTTGTTACCCGGCAATAAAGAATATAAACAATTCATTTTAAATACCTGCCTTCCTTTGGGATGGTTCAAAGTATTCAAAATGACCAAACGTTTTATTCAATTATTACCCCATGAATACAAATATTTAGTCAATAACAAGATCTCCTTTGAGAAATTCATGTGACCACATATTAATATAAACATTCATCACTTTACAATTTCGTATCTAAACAACGTAAATCACTTTGGCGACAATATTGTTTAGAAATGAATGAAATTGTTGAGCATATAATTAACCACACTTTAGGGCACAAATTAATGCATACTTTACTCAAATAATGAATGAAAATTGACCAAAATAGCAAAATTTTGAAAATTTTGAAAATTTGGCCAAAATGAGTCATGCTCGGCCGAGTCAAGGAAGGTGCTCGGCCGAGCAAAAGACTCCTGAAAACACCCCTTTCTCCTCCCTTGTGCTCGGCCGAGTCTTAGGGGTGCTCGGCCGAGTCCTTAGAGGTGCACGACCGAGTCCTTAGGGGTGCTCGGCCGAGCAACATGACCATTGGATGACGCCTTTTCAAAAAATTTCAAACGTTGTACTGATACAAATGGGGTGCTCGGCCGAGTCAAGGGGTATGCTCGGTCGAGCAACCCCTGAATGTCAAATTTTCCAGATTTTGACTATCAATTCTTAACTTAATGGTGAATAAATATTCAATCAAAGCAAGTAGATCCGCATACTCACAACACATTTTTAAATGCGTGGCTATGCATTTGAACAAACTCACAACGCATTCAATGATGGTGGCTATGTTCAAAATGGGATAATCTTACATTAAGAATTGAAAGCCTTTTGAGTAAAATCAAAAATTTATATTCAGGTAAGGCACCTGTTCATAATTGGCTGAGCAAGACCCTTTTCACAGAATTTTTTTCACACAAAAGATGAATGGTAAGCAAAATTAACGCTTAACCAAGAAATGAATACAAGTAGATCCAACACGATTGTGCGACATAAAACGCTCTGTTGTGTCAATGGGATAATCTTGCATGAACCATCATGTACTTTTGAGTAAACTTCAATCCATATTCAGAATTTAATCATGTAATGAATACTAACACCCTAGCAACGAATTAGAGCATTCAAATAACATCATAACATAATGACGTCAACAGGATTAAGAATCAAAGTAAAGCAAAATATATGCTATATGAATTCAAACTTAATACAAAACTTGAGAGGCTCTGATACCAATTGTTGGAACATTCCTATTTCAATAACCCGAAAGCACTCAAGCCTAGATTAAGTAAGAGAAGAAGATGAAGGCTTAAGCGTGATACCTGTTGAGTTCATCTTGTTACTTGATGTTGTTCTTGCAAAGGAAGGAAGAGAAGAAGAAGAAAATCAAGGAGGAAAATGTAGATCTTCTTGATGATGAATGCCTTTCTTAGAATTCAGATTATGGAGAGAGTATATAAGGATGATGTAGTGTTTTCTAGGCTGATGGTAAGCCTCTATATATAGGAAAACAATGTCACCTCATCAAGGGACTACACCCTTTCAATTAAGCGGTGTGAAATTACCATTCTGCCCATCATAAATAGGTAATTTTCACCTCGGGAATTCTACACATTTAATTAATATTCTATACTTTATAATAACATTATTTTAATGATTTATACATGTACGTCTATATGTCACTTATATTTATTAAGTATACACATTTTGCAATCCATGTTTTTACAGATAACTCAAAATTGAACTTATGGTTATAACCTTGTTGTTGGGAAATGGTCATCTTAGACTATCCTCATTGGTGACTCTAGAGAGAGGGTCACCATGGACCAAAAAAAAAAGTCATGAAAATGGACAACCTAGGTGTCTGTCTTTCTGTGCTCCATCTATGACTTTGAAATGTGTTTATATAAATATATTTTTAAAATTAATACTCCCTTCATCCCGCTACAAACCGCACTGGTGGTCAACTGTGCGGGTCATTGACCAATGATTTTATGAATATCTAGATATTTTTTTGTAATTTTAAAAATTGTTATTGCTTCACCAATAGAAATACTATCAATAACTTTTTTTTAGAATTGCACAGAGATATCTAGACATTCATAAAATCATTGGTCAATGACCCGCATAGTTGACCACCAGTGCGGTTTGTAGCGGGACAGAGGGAGTATATTTTATATAATTATATAAAATAAAAAATATATCAAAATTCATAAAAAAATTATAATTGTATGGGTAATTTTTTTTAATAATTGTACAGGAAATTTTAGAAATATTATTACTAAATTATTTTAAAAAATAAAATGATAAGTATTTTAGGTAAGTTAGAATAAAAATAAATAAATATTTTATTAAAAGGTTGGGTTGGATTTGGGTGGGAGTATATACTCCCTCCGTCCCATAAGTTTTAAGAAAACTTTCTATTTTGGGATTTTGGGCGTCCCATAAGTCTTAAGAATTCTCAAAATGGAAACCTTAAATCACTATTCTCTCTACTCATTCTCTCTCCTACATTATTTTAATACTCACAACACATTATAATTTACTATTCCCTCCACTCATTCTCTCTTCTATTTAATTTTTCACACTCACAACACTTCTTCCACTCATTCTCTCTCCTAATACTATAATAATATTCCTTAATTCCCGTGCCAAATAGAATCTTCTTAAGCCCATTGGGAATCTTCTTAAGCCCATTGGGACGGAGGGAGTATTATATAAGGTTGAGAGTTGTGTATATAAAAGTGAGAGAAATTAATATTTTATTTGAGGTTGGGTTGAGTTGGGGTCACTGATACTGATGAGGATAGTCTTATGTATTGAAAGATGATATTTTAATTGTTATACAGTTAAATGTCACTGATTTTACTAAGAGAGCGTGTTTTTTTTTTTTTGGAAATTAGCCATTGATTGACTCATCTTTAGGGCAAAAACCAAATCCCCTTTAAAGCAAACAATGGGATCTCTCCCACTCTTGGCCTACCTTTACCATTCTTTAACATAAAAATCAAATCAAAGGGTTTTTCTTTGATTTCATATTAATCTCTCACAACTAGATTTTATTTTTACCATTATCACTAACGTTGTATCACTTGGTTGATCAAATCTTTTAATCTAAAAATTTTAAACAATTCGATATATTCATCTAATATACGATAAATATTGCACAATTTCTTGATTGATAATACCACATCAGCAATTTTAATGTTATGTATGTACTTCGCATAATTTTGCGTTTGGAGTGTGTGTGAAGCGTGTAGTTTGTGAGAGAGAGCGCGGGCGGATGAGCGTGTGAATGATGAAGATGTTAATGAAGGAGACATAGGTATGTTAAGCTTTAATCAATTAGAGGAAGCACGTTTGGGAGTTTGAATTATGCCAATCTAATGTTTAGGAATACGTGCAAATTTAGTGTAAACAAATGAAGCTTTTGTACTGTTTATTTTTAATAAGGCTGCCAACATAAGATATCTAAATATGTTGCTTTTAAATGGTCAAACCTTCTAATTTAATCGTATTTAGTTAGATGGCCACAGGCCCACAGCTAGCTATCATTGTGTTTGTGTTCTACTCCTATACTATGTTTTATATCTAAAGTTGATCCATTTTATTCTAAGAAAGATATACTCCGTAATAATTATCACTTTCAAGAGTATTTTCCATTATGTAAATTGTAATAATAATAGTAAGGGCATTAATTAAAGTATAGTTGCCACAAAAATTAATATTTATAACAAAATAAATGTCTATTGCTGTTAAATATATATACTCCCTCCGTTTCATTGATAGCTTCACGTTTTGCCAAAACGGATGTCCCGTTAAAAGCTTCATCTTTCCTAAAATGACAGAAAATCTTTACTATTTCACCCACTAATTCTCTTTTCTACTTTACTTTTACACTCACAACACTTTTCAAATTTACTATTTCCTCCACTTCTCTCTCCTATTTTACTTTTATACTCACAACACTTACTCCACTATCCTTTTTCCTTAATTTGCGTGTCAAACTCAAAATGATAAAGTTATCAATGGGACGGAAGAGGGAGTATATATTTTTAACATTTTTTCTTTTCACATGAATGTTTGCAATACTAAAAGATTAGAAAGCTGATTACTGAAATATTTATACATTTTGCCATCAATTATTAAATGAAAAATAGTTATTTATTTTTGGGTTGAAGAAAGTATATATTAAAGTTATAACTATGATTATATTAATTTATGAACACATATTTTGAAGTGTTTACTAGGTAATCATTATTTATTGAAAGAGGGCAATTTACTCACCTAGCATATACGCTACATCTATTTCAAAACACATACTCCCTCCGTCCCATAAAACCTTCCCCATTTTGAATAGTGTCAAGTCAATCGAGTATAACTTTAATCAAACTTTAATATCAATCTATTCATTCTAATAAAATTTTAATAATTGTTATTGATAAATCATTTGGTTATTTTATGGATAACAATTTTTAGATTTTTATTATGATAAGTAAATTGATATTTAAGTTTGGTCAAAGTTGAACTTGGTTGAACTGAGTTCGTAGTAACCGGGTAAGGTTTTATGGAACAGAGGGAGTATCATTTTATGACTTAATTTAGTTTTAAAATATTTGACACTTTGTAATTTTCAAGAAATCGATCATTGCTTTTGTATACCTTTATTTTTAATTGTGAAATGTCTCTTATATAATAATTTAATTACCTAGATAATTACATTGTTTTAGACGTATGAACATGTTTTTCGCATTTATTAATTGTATTTTTTAATAATATTTATAATAAATCTAAAACAACTTGTATTTCGAACAATGAGTAAACTAAACTCAATGAAAAATCCTTCTTTTAATTTATTTCCTATGAACATGTGATGAAGGCCAAATGGGTAGTCCGGCCCGGCCCGTCGATGAGCGGACAAACGGACAAACGGGCATAACCCGGCCAGTCCGTGAGAGGAGACGGGCTAAAGCCCGGCCCGGCCCGTCCGTTTTTCCATGGTAAGGCCCGCCCGTTTGGCCCGGATCCAAGGATCCACGGGCCAAACGGATTTGAATCATTTTTTTTTTTAAATAAAAGATGTAATGGGGTTGGGGGGAATCGAACACGGGTGAAATGGAATAAAGGGAAGCTACTTACCACTGATGAAGGCCAAAATGGGCTTAGGCCCGTGGATTTTTTTTCGGCCCGTGGTCCGTGGCCCGTTTTATCCGTGGTCCGTGGCCCGTGGGCAAGCCCGTAGACCGGCCCGTGTAACATACGGTACAGGCCGGGTTTGATAATCATGGTGACGGGCGGGCCAAGCCCGCGGGCTTCCAAAGCCCGTTTGCCCATTGTCCATTTGGCCCGTTTTTAGATTTTTTTTTTTATAATTTATATTTAACACTTGGTTAACTAACACCAATGACCTCGTGGCCCAGTGGTAAGTAGCTTCCCTTTATTCCATTTCACCCGTGTTCGATTCCCCCCAACCCCATTACATCTTTTATTTAAAAAAAAAAATGGTTCAAATCCGTTTGGCCCGTGGATCCTTGGATCCGGGCCAAACGGGCGGGCCTTACCATGGAAAAACGGACGGGCCGGGCCGGGCTTTAGCCCGTCTCCTCTCACGGACTGGCCGGGTTATGCCCGTTTGTCCGTTTGTCCGCTCATCGACGGGCCGGGCCGGGCCGGACTACCCATTTGGCCTTCATCACTTACCACTGGGCCACGAGGTCATTGGTGTTAGTTAACCAAGTGTTAAATATAAATTATAAAAAAAAAAAATCTAAAAACGGGCCAAATGGACAATGGGCAAACGGGCTTTGGAAGCCCGCGGGCTTGGCCCGCCCGTCACCATGATTATCAAACCCGGCCTGTACCGTATGTTACACGGGCCGGTCTACGGGCTTGCCCACGGGCCACGGACCACGGATAAAACGGGCCACGGACCACGGGCCGAAAAAAAATCCACGGGCCTAAGCCCATTTTGGCCTTCATCATGAACATGATGATGAAGGATTTTACTGCAAGCGATCATGAAAATGAAATAATCAAAAGCATGGCTATTTGAATCAATGATTATATTTATATACAGAGAGTATTATGAGACTGAATAATGCCTGGAGATAAGTTCAAGTAAAGGGGTTTAAGTTCAAGTAAAGGGGTTTGAAGGTAGTCCCTTTTTTTTTTTTTTTTGAATTTATGCAAAATATTATTGCACAGCCATGATGAAATGTTGTTAATGATTGTTCCAAACGTTTTTCCTAATGCCATCTAGATTCATAAAATATTAATTTGGTGTTCTATTAAAAATGTCCTTAGTAAAATCAAAGTTGAGAAGCAAAAATATACAATGAAAAAACATATTAAAAAAAAGTTAATAGATATATCAAGAGAAGTTGCTATTAATGTAATGATGATGGATATGGTTTTACTCATCCAAAAGATATGTTTCCTAGCTTATTTAATGCTCAAATCCTTGAGAATTTAATGTGTTTGTTAGTGTTTTGAAAGTACAGGGGTTAAAGTGCAAATAATTATAAAATGGAGGATTTAAGCTTGTTTTGGAAGTTTAGGGACCAAACAGCAATTGTGAAAAATTGGGGAGGAAACTGATATTACAAAGTTCAGAGGCCAAAGTGTAAATCTGGAAAGTAAAAGGGCTAAAGTGCAAATTTAGAAAGTCCAGTGACAAAAATGCAAATGTGAATCGAATCCTAGCCAACAATCAGCCCGAGTGGAAAAAAAAAGGCAAGACTCGTGCCACGAGTCATCACCCATAGCCGGCTTATGACGAAAAATCTGTGACAGATTTGGTCTGTCACATAATTAAAAGTCTTTTTCAACAGAATCAGCAACATATTTGTGACAAATTTCAGCAGAATTCTAATTTGACTAGGAATTGACCTATTTTGACTGTAAATTAGGAATCCCTCATCCCTCCTCCTATATAAAGAATCCCTAGACTAGTTTTTATCGATCTATCAATATTTTCTTCTCCCTTAACATATATTACATAGTTTAGGTTTTTTTTACAAGGATTGAAGATTCAAAGTCAATGTTTTATTTATTTATTTTAATGGCCATTCAAGGCTAATTATTGATTCGTGGATTGAGGTAAGTAACAATTTGATCTTTATGCTAGAGTTTCAATTCTTTCTATCTCTCCCTCGTTCTTGTTCTCTCAACATTCTTCAAGATCATTCATAGGCTTCAATTGTATGTTAAGATACTTTTGGCCTATAAATCTATTTGGGTATAAATCGTTTCAGCAACACAGATGATTTATACATTGACCATTGTTGAGAAGAATAGATTTAATTGAGAACGTAACTGAAATCAATGAATCTAGGTTCTTATGTTCTTAATTGAATCTCTTGAATGTTTATATTGACGTAACTGAATATAAATAAGATAGAGATATTAGGGTTTTAATGTTCTTATCGACGTAACTGAAGATATTAACATCTTAACTCTATATTTTTGTGAACGAACCCAAAAATGAGATTGAATCCTTTTTACATGAAATAAAAAGCTTAAAGTGATAATTGTTATGATCCTCAATCCATGAATCCCTTGTCTCTTGATTTCTTTAATTGTTTTATTTTGCTTTCTTAGGATTAGTAACTCAAACCAATCAAACCCCCCTTTTTGGTTGCTTTTCTACACTAATAAAATACACTTGTTCCACTTTAGTCCCTATGAATTCGATCCTTGCTTTGTGCATATTACTACATTGATAAAAGTGCACTTGCTAGGTATTTATAATAAGAGGGAGATTTCTTCCATCAAATGACAATACCTTTCTTCTCTAATTCTCAAAGTTTTATTGACACTGTCATCCCTCCGAATAATAAATGTGGTTCTGATGTCCTTTCTTCATCGGAATCATAAACCTTTTATGATAAAAATGGAGGCATGGTGGGTGTGGTAGATGTCTCAACTCGGGCTCCCAGAGTTCATGATAGAGAATGGTATGAAGCAGAAGGAAATGATTATTATAAAATTAAAGGTGGCTACACATCTATTCATTGAAAGTATAAACCTTTCAAATTAGTTGGATACAAGAAGAAGGGGAGTAAATGGGGGATAATCTCGTTGCTGTTTCTTTTTCTTTCTTTATTGTTTAATTGCTTGAGTTAAGACAATTGGAAATTTGGTTTTGAAAAATTGGTTTTCGACCAATTTTTGATCAAAAATTCCATTTAGTTTCATTTTTCGTAGCTGAAAATAAGTTGTATAATTGTAATTTACATTTTAAGTAGATTAAAATGATATATTTATTTTCTCAAAATCAATTTTGGGTGAATGAGAAATTAATATTGTAAGTATTTTACTTGGTGTTTTAAGTTGAATAGTTTAATTGATAAATAAAGGACATTTTTGATTTCAAGAGACACCAAATTATGTGAAAAATGTGTTGGATCAAGAGATTAATATGTTTGGTTAACATATTATCGCTTTTGAGTCCTAAAATCTAACTTTGTTAATCCCCCGTTAGAAAAAATAGCGAAAAGACATGTCTATATGTTATATTTAACGAAAAGATATGACTTTATGTTAGAAATTTAACTGTAACTGCCAGAATCTGTTAGAAATTTAACAGTAACCGCCAGTTTTCGTCAGAAAATTTGCAGAAATGCCATCTTCTGTCAGAAACTTAACGAAACTGTCAACAATTAACAAGATTTGCTAATTTCAGTTAAATATTTAATGAATCAGACTGTTTTGGACTGATTTTCAGTTTAAAGGCTAACGAATGTGTCCTTTGCTTGGATGGAATAGATTCAATGTATCTATACTCGTTTTTTGGCATAAAAGACACCACAACTCTTCATTTACTAATAAATAGACCCTCATTTTTTTTGTCATTTATAATTCATTCAAATCTCATTCACAATTTAGAAAAATAATTCAATGAAATTATGTGAATTATTCATAGAATTCAATGGAATTCTCAAAACAATTATTAGAAAATAGATAATCTTGTTGAATAAAGTCTCCTTTAACGTCTGGAAATGACAAACACAGTTGAGTTCGCCGAGTTTTTGATTGAAAGTGCTTCTATCAAAAATAATAAGTCGTTTTATCTTGAGAGAAGATTGTCATAAAATCGTTAGCACCAGTGCGGGGCAATATCTTCTTGTGAAGATTGTGTTTCACAAGACACGACTTCCATTATTTTGTCTGATTTGATTTAATTTTCGTATTTATAATTTATGATAATTTCCTGCCCTGTTAATTGTATGTTTTGGTTCAATATAATATTTGTCATTCCGTTAAATTCAAGAAAGTCACTATTCATTGTTATATGATAATAAATTTTTCCTAACAAAGACATTATGCCCCTTCTTTGTAACTATTATTTATTGCATTTTTTATTAATAAAATTTAAGAAGCTTTGCCCTTATCACCTTAGAAAAAAAAAGGTATAACACAAAAAGTTATCAGGCATACATAACCTGCCTGATATAGCAAGTAACAAGTTACATAAAAGAAAATTAACTATCAAAGTTAGGTATCTTTTTGAACTTATGAATTCACGGATTTGGAATTGTCCTGATAGATTTTATATTTCCTTAGAATCTGAATCATTAGATTGTTTATATGATATATATTATGAGTTTTTATCATCCACCCCCGCCAATAAAGATTACCCATATGTAATAGTGCGATTTTGATGCTGCCTTGAAAAATGGTTGCACAGAAACTGAATCTTGCTGACAGGATACTTCGGCTACTTCTCTCTTCAGTTGATCTCCTACGCACATGAATACACGTAAACTAGGCCGGGAGTGGCTCCGGCGAAACCCCTCCGACGTGAAAGTAAGATTAGTTGTTCACAAAGATGATAACAATGGAAACCTTAGAGAGAGAAAGAGCTTAGAGAGGAGAGAGAGAGACATACCATGCAAAGGAACCATTTCTCTATTTTATACTCCTAAGCCCCCATGTGTCTTGCACATGGGGGACACTTGTCAATCATCTACCAAGGGTCCTCAACCACCATCAACTTAGTGGGTTTTCACTGTTCACCTTGTCAAATCAAGCTACAGTTAACTGTTTCATCATGATGCGGGATCACGTTTTACGTAAGCCGCCGGCGACAATCACCAATCGAGCAACCACGTTCATAAACGGGCCAACCTTTCCTATGTCGGCGATTCTGCTTCCCGCCCTTGGCTTATCGCTTCACGCACTTTTCCCCAGGATATCAATCTTGTCCTACTTACTCCCATATGCTGTGGTGCGGGGTTGACCTATCTCGCACGGCTCTTCCCGCCCCTGGGCCCTCTTTACGGCCCACATAAATATACTTGGCCCATTTCTACAAGCACTGGGCCTATTAAGAGACGCTGGGCCCATTTGCCCACTTGGGCCCAATCCTATTTTCCAATATCGCATCAGAAGCCCCCAATTTCGAGACCTGAATTATTCATGATCAAGGCGAGAAATTCGTCAAGTCGCTCGGGATCACTATCTCGCCGCTTCCCCTTGAGGGCAAGATAGGACTCTCTCTGGACACGTATACGACCACGTGTCAAGCTAGGGTTGATGGGCCTGGGCGGTTCGTCAGGGCCGTACAACACCTTGGTTTTCGTGCCCCTCCTTAATTAACCACAATAAAGGAGAGGGAATTTCAAAAATTCGAAGGTCATTTATTTCCTAGGAAACTCTGAACGCCCTTTCGTCTCCACAACGTCCCTTCGTCTTCACAGTGCTAAGGTCAGTCCCTAGTCCTTCATTTTTCATTTTTCAGTTACTCAAGCCTCCATTTCCTCTCTATTTTCCGGCAAGCCATTTTTGAGAAAATCCCCTATTTTTCTCATATTTCACCGTTCATCTTCCTTGTTTCCTTGAAATACGCATTCTTACGGTCACGAATCTTCATCACCTTGTACTCTCTTACTTTCTTTGTATTGTACACTTCAATTAATCAGCAACAACTCCATGACTTGGTCTTCCCACGTTTTTCTTTCTTCATCAAATAATATGGACCAAGCAAAAGTTACTCGTAAATCTACTATTTACGTGTAACTCCTTCACCAACTTCTTCCTTGTTTCTAGCAATTAATCCAATCATATATTAACCTGAAATATAGACCAACAAACACATATATCTTGCAAATAATATTAGACATTAGGATATAAATTAATATGGAAAGAATTATTAAATTACAAATCATTCCAGCTCGGGTAACACCCAACTGCCAGTGATAGCACCTGTGGTAACACCCACAGTCTGTACTAACAATCTCCCTCATAATTTATAATTTCTTTCCAAACTCTAAAGTGCTGATCCCTGCAAGAAAATGTTAGTCATACAGAGCAACTTCATAGTTATCAACTCCCCCATAATCAAGGAATTAACAACCACAATGATTTATCACAAAAATACTAGTTATCAAAACATAATTTCCAAAATAAGTTTTTCAACTAACTAGCAACCTAAAGTACCAAAGATAAACCAAAGTTACTAAGCTACTTCAAGTTCAAACAACCATAAAAGTTTAATAACCAAAAGCAAATAAAACAAACCACCAAAGTATTAAAACATGTTCCGAATTAAAAACATAAAAGTAAATTGTTTTTCAACCACCAAAAATACCATAACCATGAGAGTGGCAACATCAATCTTCAGGTGATGTATTGTACTCACTCTTCTCGCTCATTATCAGCTTCATCTTCCTCCTGTTCATCCCCTTCTTCATCTCCAGCATCTAAGTCAGCACCATCAGTAGCATCTGCAACAGCACCACTGGCATCTCCACCACCACCGCCACTCGGACCAGCTCCATCAGCACTATTATCTCCCCCAGTTTGGGAAGAAACCTGCTGGATAAACTCATCAGTAATTTCCTTGAGCTTTGTCCAACCTTGCACAATCTCGACAATGGTAGCTGTTTGTTTGTGGAGAAACGCCAAAACTGTGGTCTTTGGTATTGTTGGTGAAGCATTTCCCAACAAATTGTACTCATTAGCAAGAACATGAGCTGCATCTGTACCCGAAAAACTTGGAGATTTCGTAGTAACAATAGGGATAACAGTATGAGTAACACCCTTAGCATGAACCGCTTCACTTGACCCAAATTCATTTATCTTTGATCAAGGAAGATCACCAGTGTATCTCACACTCTTGGTATTCTTCTTAGTCAGCTGAGAATCTATAGCATAGAGATCAAGACTGGGCGTGTACTCATCCGACTCTTCAATGGGCAATTTTTGAGATTTCAAAATTTGAAAGATTAAGGAAGGGTAAGGAAACATTGTAATGTCTTTTCTTCTACCCCACGTAGCCAAATGTTTGAAGATCAATCTACCCAAGTTCACCCTTCGGTTCTTTCCTAACTTATACAAAATTTCAGCTTGTTGCAATGTCACATATTGCTCGTTAGAAGTAGGAACCCAATTAAATATACAAAGCTTGTGAAGCACGGCAAAGAGTGAAGTGAGACGGGAAGCAAGAAAATGAACTTTGGTTTTGGGATTCGGGTTCTGAGGCCATTCATGCACGACATCATGAGAGATAAACCTAGCAATTTCATCCTTATGAACAATAGGACCATCATCATCCATATTTGGGAGTCCCAAAGTCTTGTTGATCAAAGAAGGAGTAATAGAAAAAATTATGTTCCTTAAAAACACCTTTCCAAATTGATCGGACTTCTCATTATCTAGGTTGGCATGAAGGTTGGCATAGAAATTTTTGACTATAGCCTCAACAAATTTCGAAGGATGCAAGTTAGCTTTCAAAAATTTTCTATCCTCCAAGAACTGAAATACACCATGCTTTTTGAAATCAACCTCGCCAATATGCTTTTCCTTGAGAATTTTCGTGTCACTATGTTTCAACCAAAACTCCATATTTTCTTTTCGATAGAATTCCAATGAAAAGTAAGGTTTTGGAAAAGCAACATTTACATCATCAAGCTCTTTCTCAAGAAAATCAGTGGACTCAGAATAGGCAAACTCACTGATTGAAGACTTTGAAGCTTTAGAAACAGAGGATGTTACCTTGGGTGTTGCAGCTTTCTGGGTAACATCTTTGACAGCAGCCCACTTGCTTTTGCCTTTAATGTTTCTTTTCACAACTTCATGTAGAGGCTCTTCATCCTCAATCTCCCAATCTTCAAATGTCTCAACAGAATGGCTCTTTTCAGCATCGGCATGGAAGTCTTCATCCGAAACATGAGCCGAGGAGAGATCAAGAGAGGATTCTTCAGAAACTTCAACAGGATCGGAGGATTTGTTGGATTTAGAAGTACCTTTGTGCCTCATTGCAGTGATCCTACTTGAGCTCCTCTTTTTGACGGGTTGTGCCGAGGGTTTGTGAGCAATGGCTTTTCTTTTTGGCTTTTTGGTTGATGGAACGGGTGGAAGAGGTGGTAAGGTCACAATGGGCAAGGGTTGCGCCATTGTTGTCACCAAAGGAGGATCATCAACCGACATTGTCATTGCCGGAGACACATTGAGTGGGGTGGTTGAAGTGTCCATAAGACTAGGACCACTTGAGCCAACGCCCGGAGATACTTCCAATGGGGCGAATTGCTTTTTGGTAGGGGTTGCCATGATTAGGGTTTAGGAAGGGTTTGGAATTTAGGAAGGTTGTTGAGTTTTAGAAGGTTTGAGAGAGAGATTGACGGTGACGGAGAAGGGGGTATTTACCGTGTAGAGAGAGAAGGGGATTATGGCGGTTAGAGAGAGAGGAGAAAAAATAGGAAACAAATTAGGATTTTAATTTGACAAGACTTATCCTTCTACCATTAATTATCTCCTATTTAAATAACTCCCCCTATTTTTTAGCAACTAAAAATATTTACTTTAAATATTTACCTAACCTCCCTAATTTCTAGCCACACAAAAAATAACTACATTATTTACTCCCCCTATTTTCTAGGCCACAAAGAATAAATCAACTACAAAACTCCTCACACAAAAATAAAAACATCCGGCCATTATTTTGAATTTTTTTTATTTTATTTTTTGAATTTTGAATTTTCAAATTTTTTTAATTTTTTTTTTAAATATATAAAATGAAAATAAAAAATAAACATACCAAATATACTAAGTCCATATGGTTTTTGAAAATCAAATCCCTAAATTTTAGGACTTAGTTATTTGAGTAGTTTACTAAAGATAAACTAGGTTTGTTAAAGACTTTTTCAAACTTTGTAAACTCTTAAACAAATAAAAGACTTTCAAAGTTTAAAAACTTAAACAACAAACCCGAAAATAAAGAAAAAAAAACATAATATAGCACATACAAATATGTTAATGGCAATGATGGTAACATCTATGATAACACATATGATAAAAATCCCTTGATAAATATATACCGTTTCAAACACTTGAGGTATAACAAGCTTAGCCATTTTCAGACACTTCAGGCATAACAAGCTTGTTAGACCACGAGGCATAACAATTTATAAAATTCTTTTACACTTCTTTAAACAAGGAAGCATCGTAGTAACGAGCTCCGTGCCCCGAGTCTTATTTCAAGTGTAAAGTTTCATTGATTTATGCCTTTCAAGTAGGGTACACTGTAGTAGCGAACTCCATGTCCCTAATACTAAGCATAAATCACTTCATACATTCCCATTGGCAAGAGTGCATCGTCGCCACGAACGCCGTGCCCCGAGCTCGAGAGAATAGTATGGTATAAGAATTGCCTCTTTGCCTTTTATTTATCACATATCAACATTAGTGACTTTGTCACTTTGAGCACAAAGGGAGTTTTATCAAGTGTGTTATTCAGGGTGTTATCCTACCACAACAAAAAGGTCAGCATGTGCAGCAGTGAGAACTCTCATAGCTCACAGAACTATGGGAACCCTTACAGCAGAGAGAATAAACCAAACAAGCAAAAAATATGAACTAGTATACATGTGTTACCCCAGGTGTTATCAACACCCATGGTAACACCTTACAACAGAGGACATTTTTTAGAGAATGCAAAGACCAAGAGATCTCTTTAGACTAGAGAATCTATCATGGTCTAAGAGTTTGGTGAAAATATCAGCAAGTTGATACTTTGTATCAATATGCTCTATATTTATTATCTTTTTATCTACCATGTCTCTTAAAAAATGATGACGGATGTCAATATGTTTGGTACGGGAGTGTTTGCATGTGATTTTTGGAAATATTAATAGCACTCAAATTATCACAGTATAAGGTCAACATATTGCTATCAAGACCATAATCATCAAGCATGTGTCTTAACCAAATTAGTTGTGAACAACAACTACCAGCTGCTACATATTCTGATTCAGCTGTGGATAATGAAACACAATTTTGTTTTCTACTATACCATGATACTAAATTATTTCCCAAGTAAAAACACCCCCCCACTTGTACTTTTCCTATCATCCATATCCCCTGCCCAATCCGAGTCACTAAAGCCGACTAAATTAGTATTAGTATCTTTACTATACCAAATCCCTAAATCACTAGTTCCAGATACATATTTAATGATCTTTTTCACAGAATTTAGGTGAGACACTTTAGGATTGGATTGATATCTAGCACATACACACACACTGTACATCAAACCAGGACGACTAGAAGTAAGGTAAAGGAGACTACCATTCATGGAACGATATAGGGTTGGATCAACATCTTCTCCCACTTGATCTTTTCCAATCTTGAGAAAAGTGCCCATAGGAATTTTTGAGCTCTTCGAACCTTCCAACCCAAACTTCTTCACCAGGTTTCTTGCATATTTGCTTTGGGAGATGAAAATCCCTTCACTTGATTGCTTAACCTGCATGCCTAGAAAGAAGTTAAGTTCCCCCATCATGCTCATTTCAAATTTTGATGTCATAGCCTCTACAAAATCATTTAAACAAGTTTTTGATGTAGAGCCATATACTATGTCATCAACATAGATTTGAACCACGACAAGTTCTTTTCCATGTTTAAGAATGAATAAAGTCCTATCTGCTTCTCCTCTAGTAAAACCATACTCTAGTAAAAAATTAGTTAACCTACCATACCATGCATGTGGAGCTTGCTTCAACCCATAAAGAGCTTTATCAAGTCTATACACATGGTCTGGTTGAAATGGATCTTCAAAGCCTTTTGGTTGTTCAACAAAAACTTCCTCATCTAAGTATCCATTTAAAAATGCTGCTTTGACGTCCATTTGAAACAATGTGATTTTAAGAAAACAAGCAATGGCCAATAAAAGTCTTATTGACTCAATTCTAGTCATGGGTGCAAAGGTCTCGTCATTGTCAATACCTTCCACTTGTGTATAGCCTTGAGCCACAAGACGAGCCTTGTTCCTAACAATGTTTCCATATTCATCGGTCTTGTTTTTGAAAATCCATTTTGTCCCAATAACATTAGTGTTTGAGGGACGGGGTACTAAAGACCAAACATTATTACGAGAATATTGATCAAGTTCATCTTGCATTGCTTGAATCCAAAAATTATCTTTCAAAGCTTCAATCACATTTTTAGGTTCTACGGATGAAGTAAAACAAGAGTATGTTACCTAAGAGTATGTGGTGGACATGCACACATACCTTACCATGTCACGGTCACTAATGGGATTCATACGTCTTGTTTGTACACCCTCATTCACCTCCCCAATTACTTGGGTTGTAGGATGATTCCTACTGATTATAGGTGGAGAATCTCTTCTCACATTCTCGTGAACCTCTGTTTCAACTCCTTCTTGATCTTCATTTGCTGGACTGGAATCAGATGCTATCTGAGGTGTTATCTCATCAATGATAACACCCTGCTCAGTTTCCGTGTTACTATCAGTGTTAGCATTCGTGGTAACACCTGTGGTAACACCTTCTGGACTGACTTCTTCCAACAGCTCCAAGGGTGTCTCTGGAACACTTTCTCCTGCAATACTTGAGTGATCATCAAAAACAATATTCATAGATTCTTGGATGGTTTTTAACCTTAGATTAAATACCCTATATGCACGACTATTTGAAGCATACTCAAGAAAAATGGCATTATCACTCTTAGAGTCCAATTTTGCTAAGTAGTCCCGATCATTGAGAATGTAACACACGCAACCAAAGACATGAAAATAATGAACTTTTGGTTTTCTACCATTCAAAATTTCGTATGGAGTCATGGTTGTGCCGGGTCTTAGAAAAACTCTATTGACCGTGTGACAAGCCGTATTTAGTGCCTCTGCCCAAAATCTTTTCGAAATTCTTTTTGAAAATAACATCACACGAGTCATTTCAAGTAAAGTCCTATTCTTCCTTTCAGCTACCCCATTTTGTTGAGGTGTTTTTGGAGCTGAAAATTCATGGTAAATACCTTTTCTTTCACAAAAATTTGAAAAAGAAACATTCTCAAATTCCCTCCCATGATCGGACCTAATTCGAAAAATTGAAGCACAAAACATATTTTTGATCCTAGAGTGCAAGATTTTGAACTTTTCAAAGGTCTCAGATTTTTCCCTTAAAAAATAAACCCAAGTAAACCTTGAAAAATCATCAACAATGACATAAGTATATTTCTTGCCTTCAAAACTTTCTATCTCAAGTGGACCCATTAAATCCATATGCAAGAGTTGAAAACAATGTGTCGTACCAGTGTGTTGCTCATTGTGTTGGGCAGCACTATTGGTAACACGAGTTTGTTTCCCTTTGAGACAATCCTCACAAATGATTTTTTGTTTAAGATCAAGACTAGGAATGCCTTGGACAGCATCTAGGTTAACAATCTTTTCTATGTTACGAAAGTGAACATGTCCCAACTTTTGATGTCACAATGTAGTGTCATCAATTTTTGCCGAATGGCATACTTGCTTGTCTTCGACAAGATAACAATTATCACTAGATCTTGTACCTGTCATCACACAGTTGTTAGTCTTGTCATAAACTTCACAAGTATCTTTATTAAATTTCACCTCTAAGTTGTCATCACAAAGTTGACTAATACTAATTAAATTAGTTACAAGTCCGTCAACATGTAAGACATTCTTTAAGGTTGGAAATCCAGACACATTTAGTGTCCCTCTCCCAATGATATTACTCTTGCTCCCACCACCATACGTTATACTACCCCCATGAACCGTTTCATAGTCTTTTAAAAACAATTTTGTTCCTGTCATATGACATGAACACCCACTATCAAAGTACCAAGAACCTTCAATATTTGTTTTTAAAGCAGTGTAAACAACATCACATCTCAGATTAGCTTTTGGTTTCCACACCTTTTTTGAATTTTTACCATTCTGACTGGGTGTGTTATCTTGTGTGATGGGCAACACCTCAGGTAACACCAAGGAATTTGGACGATTTTCGAAACAATATGGCATTTATTTTTAAAATATCCAGGTGTGTGACAATATTGACACACCTTCCCTTTGTCACATGGTTCTTTTGAAGAAGAATCTTTGTCATAAAAATGTTCCTTAACAAAATAATTCTCATTATCATTTCTAGACAAGGTAGAAATAATACTATTCAAAGATTCTTGGAAACCAATACCTGCTTTGAGAGGTGTACTTAAGTTCAAGATCTCATCCAACTTGGTAGATCCAGTGTTGAGCTTCTTCAAGGTGGTTTCGGCTAGAGTCAAATTGCCCTTGACTCTTTCAAGCTCTATTTCTCTCTTGGTTGCTTGAATCTCCATATGAGTCACATAGGCCTGGAGTCCTTCGTTCTTCTTGGTTAAGGACTTAACCAACTTGTTCTCTTTCTTCCATTCCATGAGCAACGCCTCGTAAAGGTCTTTTAACCCGGAAATGAGGTCATCTTTGCTCTGCTCATCCTCTTGTGTACTTCCTGTATCAGGGTTAGAAGAGCTAACAAAACAAACAACATTATTATCACATAATTCATCATACTGTCGGGTGTGATCACGGATGTTATCTCGGTGGATAACACCTTGGGTAACACCGTCCTTTTCCGTGTTACTTACCGTGACAAACATCGTTGTTTGATCGAGATTCTACCTCCCGAGATGGTCCTTCATCCTCATCATCACTGAGAGAAACCCATAGGTTCTTTCCTCTCTTCCTTAGAGTATTTGCACACTCATTGGAATAGTGACCCCAACCTGAGCAAGCATGACATTGAATGGATTCAATGTGTTTTGGATCAGACCTTAACTGATCTGATGATGCTCTTCTTGGGTTCAACCTTGGGTTAGATGGGAAAGTCCTTTTTGGCATCGAATCATAAACCTTGGTTTGCTTCTCCTTTGCTTTCACCTGCATTTTTTCATTGTTATACTTTCTAACCATAGAATTGTATTTTCTAGCAAGTAAAGCAACACTAGCATTCTCATCAATTTATTCAAAAACCTCATCTTCATTTTCTTCCAAAGAACTCGAGGTTTGAGTTTTCAAAACAACATTTTTCCCCTTAGATGCTTCACTTTGATCTAGGAGATTTAACTCATAGTTTTTCAAAATACTCATTAAAGAATTGATATCCATAGTTGAAAGATTGTGAGCCTCTTCTATAGATGAAAATTTCATATTAAAACGCTCAGGAAGGGTTCTAATTGCTTTTGAGACAAGTTGTTTGTTGGTAAAATGTTCACCCAACAATTGACACTCATTAGCAATATCAAATAATTTTTCAAAATAAGAAGGAATAGTTTCATTTTCACCCATCCTTAATCTTTCAAATCGGCTAAAAAGACCCCTAAGCTTAGTTTCACGCACACTGCCATCACCTTCACAAAAACGTTGTAAAATGTCCCATGCTTCCTTTGCAGTGGAACTATTTTGAATAAGTTTGAAAATATGCATATCAACCCACTCAAAAATGGCATTAAGTGCCTTTTCATTGAAACTAGCTTGGTTGATCTCTTCCATGTTCCATTCTGATTCAGGTTTGACTTGCACGTCACCATCCTCATCAGCATGTAACATTGGTAAGGAGTAACCATTTGTTATAGATCGCCATGCTCGAAGATCAATTGATTTGATATGCGAGCGTAGACTGATCTTCCAATAACAATAATTCGAGCCATCTAACACAGGAAGACGCTTATTGTTAGGATTAGCCGGATCATAAGCCATGACACCTAGACCAAGCACTTAGTATCGTCAAGTGACCTGCTCTGATACCAATTGAAATTGTCAATGGCTTCACTGGAAAGAGATGTTACCGTAGATGTTACCCAACAACTTGGATAACACACTGACGGACAGCACACACACCAAATAAAATAGTTTGTAAAAACTTTGTGCAGCGGAATTAAATAACACAAGATATAATTTTCTCAAGTTATATAAATATATAACTTGAGTGTGCCTAGATGGCGAAGACTTTATAATCAATATAGGAAAATTACAAAGTCGAAAGTTCCCTACTGCTAATACAATGATGATGATCTATGGAACTAAATGAGACAAAGCACGAATACTATCCTTAGCCAACACTCTCTTAAACACTCAGTGTTTAAGCTAGAATCACAAGGGAGGAAGGATTATGCGAACCAAAGAACTTTGTCTCTCTTGTGCTATGGTGTGGGTATTTCGTATTTGGCATATCTTCAAATAAATCACACCTAGCCTATTTATAGCCTTCAATTGCCTTGGAGGCTACTCCAAAATAACAGCCTTGGACCTTCAGATCGTGTGAGAGGAGTGGAGAGATTTCTTGGCTTGAATTCCTCTTCTTGCGCCAACTTCCCTAGAATGTAGCAACCGAAACTTGAAGCCCAAGTCCTTGCTTCATCACCTTGTACTCTCTTGCTTTCTTTGTATTGTACACTTCAATTAATCAGCAACAACTCCATGACTTGGTCTTCCCACGTTTTTCTTTATTCATCAAATAATATGGACCAAGCAAAAGTTACTCGTAAATCTACTATTTACGTGTAACTCCTTCACCAACTTCTTCCTTGTTTCTAGCAATTAATCCAACCATATATTAACCTGAAATATAGACCAACAAACACATATATCTTGCAAACAATATTAGACATTAGGATATAAATTAATATGGAAAGAATTATTAAATTACAAATCATTTCAGCTCGGGTAACACCCAACTGCCAGTGATAGCACCTGTGGTAACACCCACAGTCTGTACTAACAGCTTCGAAAAAGATTTCCTGTATAGCACGCCATCTTGCACTGTTAACCGAGGGGAAGTCACCTTTATCAATCTTGCTCTCTCTTCATCCTGCGACAACTCTTCCTTTCCTAAAAAATCTTTCATTTCTACCACCCAATCCTTCTCGATCTCGACAACCTCCAACATAGGTGGCCTGTCAATTGCCGGCATCTCAACAAATTCAATTAAAGGCTCACTTACCGAGCTTTGCCCCTCTGATCCCGCCGATCTACTTAATTCATCAGCCCGCGCATTCTCAGTTCGGTCAATCTGTATCAACTCCCAAAACTCGAACCCCTTCAACACATTCCTCGCCAGATTACAATATTTCATCAAAACAGAGTTCAGAACTCCATATTCGCCCTTTATTTGATTAACAATCAGCTGGGAATCAGAATGAATCACAATCTTAGTTAGCCCAATGTCTCTCGCCAACTCAATCCCGGCAATCAACGCTTCATACTCAGCCTGATTATTGGAAACATTAAATTTTAACCGTAGCGCCTTCTCATACTTGATCTCCTCATCTGGCGAGATAACCGTGATTCCCGCTCCACCTTTATCTTTGGACGACAAACCGTCAACGTGCAAAATCCAACAATCATTCGGCCTTTCCCTCTCTTCAATAACACTGGGTGCAACTCTCTTTGCCGCTCTTTTCTTTACTGCATCTTCCATCACCTCGGCCTGGGATCTCGTAAAATATGTTTCCACAATAAAATCAGCCAATGCCTGCGCCTTGATAGCCCGGCGGGACTCATATCTCAAATCAAACTCAGCCAACTCAATTGACCATTTCAGCAACCTTCCTGCGGCATCTGGCTGTTGTAGAATTTTTCTCAACGGGGCGTCACTCAATACGAAAATGGTATGCGCGACAAAGTAAGCTCTCAATTTCCGCGCGGAAACCACCAAAGCGTATGCCAGCTTCTCGGCATTGAAGTATCTTGTTTCAATTTCGCTTAATGCCTTTGACACATAATATATCGGCCTTTGAGCACCCCCTTTCTCTCTCAGCAATACTGCGGCCACAGCATAATCTGAAGCTGCCAAATAAATAAACAACTCTTCTCCTTCAACGGGACTGCACAACAATGGTGGCTTTCCCAAATACATTTTCATTTGCTCGAAAGCAGCATCACATTCGACATCCCAAACAAAACTCTTTACTCCCTTTAAAACTTTGAAAAACGGCAAACATTTTTCTGCCAACCTCGAAATGAATCTTCCCAAAGCAATGATCCTCCCATTCAACCTCTGAATCTCGCGAATCGTCTTGGGGGGCGACATATCTAATAACGCCTGAATCTTCTCCGGATTAGCCTCGATATCGCGCCGATTCACCAAGAAACCCAAAAACTTTCCCGCCGTCACACCAAGTTGCATTTACTGGGGTTCAACTTCATCGAATTTCTTCTCAAATTTTCAAATGTTTCCGCGAGATCCAAAACATGGTCATTCTCTCTAGTCTTTATTACCATATCATCAATATATGCCTCCAAATTCTGCCCTATCTGCGACTTGAAAACTTCATTAACCATTCTCTGATATGTCGCTCCAGCATTCTTTACCCCAAACGGCATCATCTTATAACAAAAGTTTCCTTTCGGCGTCCGAAAAGCTATTTTCGCCTTGTCCTCCTCGGCCATTTTGATTTGATGGTAGCCAGAGTACGCATTAATGAAACTAAAAACTCGGTGGACGGCAATCGAATCAACCAACTTATCAATCTTGGGGAGGGGATAGCAATCCTTAGGGCAGGCGGTATTCAGATCTGTGAAGTCGATGCACATCCTCCATTTCTTGTTTGACTTCAAAACCATGACTGGGCATGCTAACCATACGGGATACTGAATTTTCTCTATGATTCCCGCCTTCAAAAGCTTGTCAACTTCCTCCAACACTGCCTTTTCTTTTTCCGGCGACAAGTGCCTGACCTTCTGCTTGAATGGCTCAATGTTTGGGTCGGCATTTAGGCAATGCATGGCGACATTCTCGTCAATGCCCCTCATATCTTCTGGTCGCCATGCGAACACATCCAAGTTCTCCTTCAAAAACTCAACCAAACGTTCCCGCTCGTCTCGGAATAATTGCTTTCCAATCTTAACCTTTTGCTCCGGGAAATAATAGTTGATTTCTACCTCTTCTAATTCTTCATCTGCCTGAATATCGGGCTCATCTCGCGTCTGCAAAGTTTCAACTTCAATCCTTTTCCGCTTCTTACTAACGGGATCCTTGGCGGGAACCAGCTTCCGAGGATCAACAAACCCGCTTCCCGTAGGCCGCCCATCGGGATGTTCCACTTCAATCATTTCATAATCCTCCTCAGATTCACTGTCAATAATTTCTTCAAACACAATCTCCTCTATTCTCGGTTCACCCATCTGAACAAACTGAACCACTCTTGCATAGCTCCAGCTTGGCGTCACATTCATAACTTCCACACCCAAATTAATCTCGACCGCGACATCCCGCTCAATGCTTTCATGCTCAGGTTCCCGCAAATCGACCACCTCACTTTCTCGCACATTTCCTGAATCATCCAATACGGATTTAGATACTTTACCCGCCACCTTAACAATCCCAACTCCTACATTATCCTGGGTCCCGCTCGCCCCTGCGACAACCATTGCGGTGCCATTTTTCATACTCTCAGTCACCACCCATTCATTCTCGGAATCAACCTCCTCAATCAAGTTTATCCTTAATTGGCGAGAATCCGCTTTTGCTGTCAATGAACTGGTGGATGCCCCTTTGGCCTTCATCATCTCCTTTTTCTTTCTCGCCACTGTAATCGCCTCACTCTTCAAACAACCTACACCCCTGGAAGTTGGAAATTTCACCCTCTGATGCGGGATGGATATTACCATCTCGAAACTCTGCATGAACGGGATCCCAACAATTGCATTATATGCGGAAACCAAATCAATCACCATGAATTCAATATTCTCGCTTCTTGTCATTTCACCCTCGCCAATCTCTACATCCAACATAATTTTTCCTTTCACTTTCACCGAATGATTCGTAAATCCCTCCAAAAATCCCTTATAAGGCACTAAGTTGGCATCAGTGTAATTCATCCTCTTAAAGGCATCATAATACAAAACATTTCTACTGGCTCCCGAATCCACCATCACCCTTTGAACCACGTTATTTCCCGGACAAATAGTTATAATCACTAGTTGGCTCCCATGATTCTTTGTTGCGGCTAACTCACTCCTGGAAAAGCTGATTACCCTATCCTTGCTAGCGACGAACTTAGGGATATCGAAATTGTGCGACAACATCATAATTTGATTATCCAACTGAGCCACGCTGGGTAATGGATCCTGAATAACATCAACTACATTTCGCTCCCGAGTTCTCTCCTGCCTGACCACTTCATCTCGCCGGTCATCTCGCTCAAGATACTGGTTGAACTTGCCCTTATTGATCTCCCCCTGGATTACCTTTCTCAAATTGTAACAATCCTCCGTCACATGACCCTTGTCCTTGTGATACTCGCAATAACTATTTTGATCCCTTGCCATATAAGTCCCTTCTTCAATGGCAAAAGGTGCGGGCAAATCCTCCTTCCTCAAAATCTCGATTATGGTGGTATTCAACCTGTCGTACTTGAAAACTCTTCTCTGATTCTGACCACCACTGCGATTGGTTCCACTGCCCCCAGCTCTATTCCCGCTGCAGCCTCCCTGTCCACCCTTGTTTTCATCTTTCACCACATCGATTCTCTCCTTGACCCTCTTCTTTCCAGCACCTGCTGCCGCCGGAGCGACTTCAACTACTGCTTCTTTTCCGCCGCTACAAAAGGCTCTTACCCTCTCATACAACTCGCCAGTTGTTTTCGGCAACCTCATACAAAATTCCTTCTTGAAATACCCAGGTGTGAATGTGTGCTCAAATTTTTGTTTTTGTTGGATTCACGCGAGTTTGAAGACATCCGGTTTAATTTGAAAAACGGAGTCGCCACGCCATTTTGATTACCTCAAAACTTTGAAAAAAAGGTTTTTTTTTTTATGGGTTCGGAGGTTAAGTTACCCCTTGGGAAGAACGGATCGTCGTTCACCCAAGGTGCCTTGCCGGAGCAAGTCTCCCAAGATTTCATTAATCGTGCTTGCTTGCGTGCTTTCTTGTGTGCATGTGCTTGAAAATAAGGAGGGAATGTCCCAAGTCGTCTTCCGGACGTACAAACCATTTGTTGGTTGTCGCTCGGGATTTCTTGGATTTTATGTATTCGGGATTATGATCCCGCCCTCGTCTTGGACTTGTGATCATCGCATTTTTTGGACCTTGGGACTTGCGTGATCGAGAGAATGACTCTCTTTATAGTCAAAGATGAGGTTCTTTAGAAAAAGGAGGGTCCTTAGCCCATCAATCCTACACTTTAAGATGGTCGAGCTCGTATAGATGCTTCATACTCATCTTAAGTGATAATCGGAGATATAGGGTTCGAAGGTGTCCCTTTCTAAAGAGATTATGAAACCTTTATGGAAGGAACGATGTAAAGATAGGATCTTTTACACCGGTCCGTTCCTAGGTTGCTAATGGGGAATGGGGGAATATATGTAAAAATGACACTTTAATGAAAAGATGACATTTTTGGGTTGCAAATGATGCACTTGATTCAAAGAAATGATCTTTATTGCAAATGATGCATAAAGATATGATTTTTATGCAAATGATGCATTTTTATGAAGAAATTGACATTCATTATGCAAATGATGCATAAAGATTGCATTTTGAAAAAGCATATGATGCTAGTTTATGGTAAAGACATGATCTTTAAAGCAAATGATGCTTGGAAAAGGGATTTTGAATGCAAAGGATGCATTTTGATTGAAAAGATTTGATTTTTATATGCAAAGGATGCATAAAAATGACATATTTATTGGAAAATGGGGGTTTTAGGTGCAAATGATGCACCTTTATGGGGAAAGACTACATTTTTATGACAAATGATGTCTAATGCATGCAAAAAGGGGAAGGGGGAATATAAAGATGTGATCTTTAATCTACCAAGTCCCAAGCAATATAAAGGCAATGCAATTGAGCAATTTATAAAGCAATTAGGATGCGAGGTTAGGGCGTGCGAGGTTACCAATGGCTTCCTTCTTCTTTGGATGGAGCTAGGAGGAGAGGTTGATCTTGGATCTTCAAGGAGGAGGGAGGTAGCTTCTTGGCCTTCTTCTTCACCTTCTTGGATCTTCAACAGCTCTTGAGAGTATTCTTCACGTATTATGTGTGGTGTTGTTGAAAATTGTGTGTTTAAAATGGGTAGAGGAGGGCTCTATTTATAGGCAGTCTGGATAAGGCTAATGAGGCCGTGCGGCTAGGGACCGCGAGCTAATGCAGCCGTGCGGCATTATCCATTGTGACTCAGCATTTCTAGAACCATGCAAGGTGGCAAATTCTAGAAGCCTCCTCCCAATTAAGAAAAACGTGTTTCTTAATTGGGAAGGCTCCCTTTCAGCCCTTTAATCAATTTGGGACTGTTCCGGAATATTTTCGGAACACTAGGAAGGTCCGGGGAATTACCGGGAAACTTACCGAAATTGCCGGGAAATTTAACCGGAAGGCATGAGCCAGATTTGGGTACTTACAGAAGCCCCTCGGCAACGTCACTTGCAAGGCGAGTGGGGTTGTCGATAGAAAAGGATCCGATCTGGCGAATGCCGAGATGGATTGGGAGACCGAGGTGGTCGAGTGGCTGAACCTCTTATGAAAGGTTACCTACGTATCCCGGAGGAATCAAGCCAGGCCGTAGTTCGGAGTAGATCCGCTGAGGAATGAAGAAGAGAAAACTGGTCTCTTGCTGGGGAAATAGAAGAGAACATGACCTAGGAGGTCAGACAATTGATCCTACTGGGGATATGCTAAAAGTGACCGAGGTGGTCGGATAACAAAGTCTCTTATGAGAGACTACCTCATCACTGAGGAGTGACGGAGGAACAGGGTGACCAAAGTGGTCGAATGGCTGGACCTTTTATAAAAGGCTACCTACGTATCCCGGAGGAATCAAGCCTTGATCGTAGTTCAAGCATCACTAGATAGTTAGGAACGATGTCTAGGATCCTTGAGGGTTTTGACAATTAATGGAGGTTGTCACCTGAGGAAACTAGAGCTTACGTCACTATCGAGAAGATAGAGGTAGCTAAAGTTGGATGACGTTATTTCTTTATGACGGAAATAACAAAGACTAAAGCTTACGGCGCTATCTCTTTTTGACAGAGATAGAGGTAGCTAAAGCTAGAGGAACTTAAGTATACTTCACTATTCGTGATAGAGGTATCTTAAGTTAAGAAGAACTCGAGCATACGTCACTATCCGGGATAGAGGTAGCTTAAGTTTAGAGGAACTTGAGCATACGTCACTATTCGGGATAGAGGTAGCTTAAGTTAAGAGGAACTCAAGCATACGTCACTATTCGGGATAGAGGTAGCTTAAGTTTAGAGAACTTAGCATACGTCGCTATCCGGGATAGAGGTAAGCTCAGTTTAGAGTTTTGACAATTCGGAGGTTGTCACCTAGCATTATCCCGTTATAACGGAATTAACGGAGGCGACTGGGAAGAAAGCTTAATTGCTTAAGAGATAAAGGATGTCTTCTGAAAAAGAGGTTATCTTAGTTAAAAGATAACGGAAATTGCATGCCCAAGTGGAAGGTCCAGGGGCAGGATTGTAATTTTCTGCTCAGAGCGAATGAGGCCGCCCGGCATGAGATGGAGAAAAAGAAGCCGTACGGCTAGAGATCTATTTTTTCCAGATTATTTAAAATCAGATTTGAACGGGCCATTGGAATTGTGTTGCCGCCCAAGAACGCAGAGAGAGAGAGAGGAAGAAGAGAAATTTCGAATTTCTTCAAATCCCTTGCTTCCCTTTGATTTGAGATGGATCCGGAGGGCAATCCTATACCAAGGCAAGCAAGAAGAAATATCTCCGCGGCTGCGAGAAGGAGGAGAAAGGAGCTCGTGCGAACGGAAAGAAAGTATGACTTTCTTACGCCTCCGTCGGAGCTTTACCCGGGGAGAAGAGAGCACAAATCGACGAACCCGCGTCCGGTTGGGGTAAGCATTCTTATTTGGCTCAATTCCGTCGATTTTGATTGAATTTTGAATGACTTAGGGCTTGACCCGAACTTAGGAATTTTCTAGGATTTTCCTAGGATTTTTTGAATGATTTTGAGATATTGGTGAATAACCTATGAGGCTAAGAACATGCAATGTGCAATTTGTTTGACAAAAATAATGGGAATGACCCACTTTTTTCTTGAAAATAAAATAAGAATGATAATTGTCTAAAGTGAGACGGAGTTCTTGCATGTGCTAGAACTAAGTCAAAATTTTGATTATCAATGAGAAAACAAGATTTTGGAAGATGAAAAGGATTCATGCATGCCATTTTTGAAAGAATAATGCTTATGTGCAAAGAATTGTGAAAATTGTGATTTTGTGCTTTAGGAAAGCAATGAGACTTGACATGACGCGTTTCAAGTGATGAAAGACGCTTTTTTGATGCAAATGATGCTAGAAAAACTTTTTTTGAATGCTTTTCTTTTGAAAATATGTGCACTTTTTGAATATATGCATGCTTTTGAAAATGATGAATGATTGACGCATTTCTTTTGTGCTTTGCTTGTCTACAGGAGAACAAGTCTAGAGGACCATCAGAGATTGCAGTCAAGCTTTGGCAGAGGATGCCGGATTTCGAGAAGAATGGGGTGAACCCCAAGGGTTTGGTGAGGGCTACCGGCCTGGATTCATTCGTCGAGGCTATCGGCAGGGGTGTTCATATCACCTCTAAGAGCAAGGGCTTGATCCAGGCCCTTCGAGTTACAGTGGGACGGCACCCATAGCTTTCATCGAGTGAGGGAGAGGCGACGGTGACTCTGCCCGATTTCCACGGCTATTGCGGCCTACGGTTCACCGGGAGGCCCGTGACTTGGAGAGACCACATTACAGCTGAGGAATTTCAGAATTTGGTTGGATTTGAGTTGATTCCCAAGGGGCTGGGTATGGAGACACGGAATGTCGAGGTGGCAGTCCAGAACTGCATGCAGAACTTTGCTGCTAATGATGTGACTGCCCACCAGCTTGCTAGAGCATTTGTGTGGTTGATGCTGTCAGTCACCATTTTTGCTAATTCTGGGACACTGGCCATGACTTGTCTCCTTGATTCTCTGGTTGATGTGGATGGGATAGGGACGGTCTCTTGGGGAGAGGCCGGATTAGCGGAGTTGTATTTCTCCTTGGACATGTACAGCCGGAACAAGGCTGCTTCGATGGACTGCTTCTCATTTGCCCTTGAGGTAGTCTCCTTTCTTTTCTCTTTTCTCTTTTCTGTCTTGAGACTTTTATGAGAGAGAGAGTGACCTTTTTGATGTTTTGAACATGCAGGCCTGGTTTTGTGAGGTGATCGGGTTCTTCCCTTGGAACCAGCAGAGTGATATCACCATCTTCCCTGCTATGGTTCGCTGGAGGGGAGATGCGAGGGATAAATTCACGGGGAAGACCCGGATCACTTTCGACTACAAAATGGTGAGGCCGGTCATCAACATGGATGGGCACGACGGAGTGGACTTCTACCCTTGGGGCAGGTATCCGGAGATCTTGCTGGGAGAGGCCATCGAGGCGACTAGGCAGCGGAGATGGCTGACGGGGCTGACATGTGATGTCATTTACTTGGGGGACCGTTTTTCGAGGCAGCATGGCCATGTCCCTCCATTGGACGCCATTACTCCCCACGATCCTCCGGCACGGATGCTACAGCCCAGGGATTGGCCGGCAGATGAGATTGAGAGATACCGAGGAGGTATAGGCTGTAGAGGAGTATTTCGACATGGGTACCCCTACTGTTGTGTTTGTGGAGCGGCGGCGAGGACGCCACGAAGCTAGTGAAGGCGGCGGTCACTCGGGGATATGGGGAGGATGAGCCCTCTTGACCCGCCGATCCCTCCTGCGCATCTGTCCTACGTGGTCTACGGAGTGCCGAGGAGGATGAGGATACTGTCCCCGATGCTAGGGAGCCGGTACACCTTGCCGCGACAAGACTGTAAGTATACTTTTAGGGTCTTTCCCTTTTGCGGCTTTCTTTGCTTTTTGCAAATTTGAGATTTTACGAGATTTTTCGAGATTTTCTCTTCTTTTCTCGGAGTTCCGGCTCGCACTTATGATAGGTGCAGTCGGGCGAGAATAGGGGCTGGAAGGACATGTGCCGGTCTCTTTTGAGGAAGGCGGCTGCGCTTCGAAGGCGGCGGCGGATGCACGGGAGCCGGGCGCAAGAGACGGCATGTCGGGGGCACAGATGCCTACCTCATCGGCCTCGGAGTACTCTTCCGGTGCCATGCCTCGGGGCGGGGACCCAACGCTGACATTACGGAGCGGTGGGCGAGTACGGGCACGATAATGTCCATTTGTCTGACGTGAGCGACCAGGAGGACCTGATGAGGGAGGCTAGCATTTATGAGCTGAGCAGTGATGAAGAGGAGGAAGAATCGGAGGCCTAGGAGGTCTCTAGAATAGAGTTGGAACAAAACAAACAATGAACATGATTTGATGCACACTTTGTTTATTTTTTGCTTTATTTGGGCGCCGATGGGGCGAAGACATTGTATTTATGCTTTATTCATGCTTTTTTAATTTGCATATTATCTGAGCCTTGGGGCGATTTTTTGCTTGGAATCGGGTGGCCGGGCCAAAATGACTTATGATGGTGTATAAATGCTTGAATGGCTTCTGGATATGTTTTTGTACAGGTTTTGGTTGAAAAAGTGGGGTGAAAACTCCCTTGGGCAGCAACTTGGTTGCTGCAGAATTTTTTTTTGCAGATGGCTAATGTAGCCGTGCGGTTTGGTCTCTGGGGTAAATGAAGCCGTGCGGCTCACAGTTCTATCTGAACTGGTTATTTTCTGAATAAAAGCAAGGCTTGGCCATTTCATTTCATTTTCAACTTAGACTTGTCCCAATTGTTCCCAGAGCACATTTTGGACCTAAAAGCACCACCTTTGATCATTTTGCGATGGAGAAGCCCGTCAGATTGCAAAGGGGAAAGCGAGACCGTTTTTACATCCGATCTTCAATCTTGGGTGAGACACAACTTCCAATCTCATAGGGGCTGCTTGATTCTTCCTTCAAGATCAAGTCTTTATGGCATTTGAGGATCTCCGCCCGATTGGGACCTTTTGAGAGCCGCGGCAAAGTTACGGGACGTCAGGAGACATGTTTCTTGCTTTTCTTACAACGAGATTGTCCCGACGCATGAAGACTTCCGAGCCTTGATTGGGGTCCCGAAATTGAGGCTATATCTATTCCACTGATCGGAGACGTGCCGGTGGCGGTAAAGCTTGCATCTTTTGCGAGATTCCTTTGGGGAGGGTGAGAGGATGATGGTAGCCCGGACGGGATTGACCTTTACGATATCCGGGCGAGGTTTGGGTCTCCGAGATATGGCTGCGACCACGGTGGCTATGGACGCATTTATCCTTTGCGTATTCTGCTGCTTTGTTCAGCTGCGAGTCCGTGGGGATCTGTCATAGTGGTCTCTTGGACATGGTTAGAGGCTGCAAGGTGGGAAGGATATTGTCCCGTGGTTTTGGGAGAGACACTTCATGGGATTGGCCAGGGATGGCTCGGGGAGACCATTTCATGAGATCAGGAGTCAGTGTGCGACCTTATAGGCTGCGGGGAGAGGCTCGGGGCTTTGCCGGGGGCTTTGCCGACTCGGTGCCCTTGGGTGATTTCTCGGAGAGGTGCACAGAGGCAACAGGACCCGAGTAGGCCAGGAGGCGACGATGGCTAGGCTATCCACTTCGGACATCCGTTGGTGGATACCTCATTGGAGGTTGCGGACCCGGGGAGGATATTTCGGGAGTCCTATGCTTTGTGAGGGTTCCGGGATTCTGCTGGTCATCCTTCTACATACCACCTTAGTATCCAGGCGGTTTGGGGCTTTACGGGAGCCATTGAGTGATTGGGAGGACATCCGGACCATGGAGGTGGTGTCATTGGATATGAGGATCCGGCCGGCTTCTCTTTCTTCTCGAGGGCTTGGACATATCTTGCTTTCCCACCCGGGGCTATCTTCGGGAGCGGGAAGAGCACCATCTTGACCACTGTCTACTTGGGTAGTACGAGAGGGAGATGGGAGCGACTCGGGTCATATTGGAGGAGAGACGTCAAGCTTTATTGGGGGCGGCGTGACTCGAGTAGGACTACGAGGAGGCGAGGCTAAGGCGAGTCGCCATAACCAGTCAGGTGACTTGGTCAGAGACATGGAGGCTCGGTACAAGAGGTTGTCCGAGGTCGCTCCTTTGACTGAGGCTCAGAGGGAGGAGGTGCGGACTCGTGCTCGGGTAGAGAGAGCACTTATTGACACGGGTTTGGTAGAGGCTCCAGTGAGGATACCGGAGGTCGGGATGAGGGATACCGACATTATAGATAAAAAGAGAAAGAAGACTCGACGGGGCCGAGGAAAAGGGAAGAAGACCAAAGAAGACTCAGCGAATGACGACTGACAAATCTTTTCTTAGGATTCCCTTATTGCCATTTTGCAAACACATTAGTTTATTTAGGCATTTTATTGTATTTTAGATCTTTGTAGCAGGTTAGCAGAGTCAAGAGGTAGACCGTGCTTGAACTCATCAAGAAGTTTTTTAACTTGTAATGAACAAGAAATATTATCTTAAAAATTAGTCAAGACACATTTCATGGAAATTCAAATGTCTTATTGATTGGGACCCGTTTTATGAAAACTGAAATACCCTTTATTATTTAGGACGCACTTCATGGAATCTTGATTGTCCTTTTATTGTTTAGACCGAACCATATATGGCTGCCTACGTTCCCCTTTTACAAGAAAGACTAAGGGGCTCAGGTCTTCATAGTTCATTCTGGTGAACTATATATATTTTTTATGTGCAGCCCTGTTTTTTTGCCTAGACCGCCCTTTTTTAGGGTTTTCAGCCTAGCTGGGCATTACTCTTTTTGCACTAAGATTTTTTTTTTTTATGTGCAACCCTGTCTTTTGCCTAGACCGCCCTTTTTGGGGTTTTCAGCCTAGCCGGGTATTACTCTTTTTGCACTCTTTTTTTATTATTATTTATATTTTTTTTTCTTTTAGACATAGTATCTTTTGAGCTTATCACCGTTGACTGGGTGGACAAAGGGATTGCCGTCCAGGTCTGCAAGCTTCATGGCTCCTCCCGATAGTATCTTCTGCACCACATAAGGGCCGATCCAAACGGGTTCCCATTTTCCCGGGGTTGTCTGCAGTAGGGGCTTCACTTTCAAAACTAAGTCACCCTCTTTGATGTCTCTGGCCTTGACCTTTTTATCAAACGCTCACGGCCATCCGCCTGCAGTAGGCTCGGGTGTGTTCCATGGCTTTTAGCCTTCTCTCGTCAAGCGGGGCTAACTCATCATGCATTCTTGCGCAACCATTCCACTTCATTGACCTTTGTTTTCCGGGAGGACCCTTAATGACGGGATTTCCAACTCCACCGGTAACACCGCTTCCATCCCGTAGGTTAAGGCAAAAGGAGTTTCTCTGTAGCACATTCGACAGACGTTACAGCCCCGAGTGCCAAGTGCGGCTTTTCGGGCCAATCACGACCACGGGTGGCCATCTTTCGGATGATCCGTTCGAGCGTCTTATTAGCGGCTTCCACGGCTCCATTAGTCCGAGGTGCGTACGGAGACGACTTGTGGCGAGTGATTCTGAATACGACGGCAACCTATCGCAGTCCCCTTCAAAGTGCGACCCATTATCGGAAATGATTTCGTTGGGCACCCCATATCGCACATTATATTTTCTTTGATGAATTGGGCCACTTTTCCGGAAGTGAGGACCTTGTAAGACTTGGCCTCTACCCACTTGGTGAAGTAGTCGATGGCTACTAGCACAAATTCATGTCCATTGCTTCTGCCGGGGCTATTTTCCCTATCACGTCACTACCCCAAGTTGCAAACGGCCAAGGAGTCGTCATGCAGTACAGGTCATGAGGCGGGAGATGGTTGAGGTTGGCAAACCGGCGGCACTTGTCGCATGCTCGGACGTCTTTGGACACGATCTGTTTTCATGGAAATCCGGTAGTAACCCATTCGAGGATCACTTGCATTAGGGCTCGGCATTCATATGAGGACCGCGGGGACCATTGTGGACTTGATCATCAATTCTTTGGCCTTTTCTTGAGTGACGCACAAGAGGAGTGGTCCTTGGTATCGCTTCTTGTATAGGTTGCCTCCTAGAATGACATAATGGGAGGCCAACCTTTTCGAGGGCTTGCAAGCTCTTGGCTCGACACCTTCTTTTGGTTTACCTTCTTTGTCTACGAAAGCTGACTCTCCATCTTTGAGGAACTGGTAAATTTGATTGTACCAGGGTTCCTTTATAGGCTCGGGTCCCAGGTTTACTTCACAACAGAAGGCTGGGGCTTCTCTTCTACCCACTCGGAAGGGTTTTATGTCTTTTCCCTCGGGGATCTCTACCAATGAGGCTAGAGTAGCTAGGGCATCTGCGAATCTGTTCTTTTCCCTTGGCAAGTAGTGGAAGGTCACTTCTACGAGCTGTCGATCCAACTCCTCCATATGGGCATGATACCGCTGCGGGTTAGGGTCCACAGTCTTCCACTTGTTGGAAACCTGGTTGATGATCAGGGCTGAGTCTCCGTAAACTTCTAGCTCCTTGACATTCCTTTCTAAGGCAGCTTCCAAACCAGCAATGCAGGCTTCATACTCAGCAACATTTTTCGTGGCAGGGAAGTTCAACTTGAGGGCTATGGGTGTATGCTCATCTTTTGGATCGACCAGTAGCATCCCGATACCGTTTCCTCTTTTGTTAGCGGCTCCGTCAAAGAACAATTGCCATCGGTTTTCGGGCTCGATTGCAAAGATCCCTTCATGCAGGAATTGGGGTTCGAGGCCCTCTGTCCTCATTCTTGGGAAAGTTTGCCGGGTGGTCGACAACGCTTGAACCTTGATGGCCTTTACGGTCACATAGTTGATGTCGTACTCTGCTTAGAAGAAGGACCACTTTGCTAGACGCATCGAGAGGGAAGGCTTATCAAAGATGTATTTGATGGGGTCCATTCTTGAGACCAAATTCACGGGGTGGGCTTGCATATAATGCTTCAACTTGCCGACTACCCAGGAGACACCGGATCTGCCACGGAGTCTTTTTCACATCTTGAGTAATTGAGCTCACTTCCCTGCAGACTTCCGGTGACAAAGTAAATGGCATTTTCTATCCGAGAGTCTTTCTTCTCTGGGCAAGCATAGCCCCATTTGCCGTATCGGTGACGGTGAGATAGAGAAGAAGAGGTTTCTCGTCTATGTGGGGGCATAAGCACGGAGGATGTACCAAGTATGCCTTGATGCTCGGTCAAAAGCATCCTGGCATTCTTCGGTCCATTACGTGTCTACGTTCTTCTTCATGAGCTTGAAGATGGGCTCGCACATAGTGGTCAAGCGATTGTGAAACGGCTAATGTCTTTGCGGTTTTCCCATAAAGCTCTTGACTTACATGCAGGTCCGAGGTGGCCTCATATCCATAATGGCTTTGATCTTTTGGGGGTCAACTTCGATACCTCGCTCCGTGACCATATACACAAGCACTTTTCCCTTGTCACTCCGAAGGTGCATTTAGCGGGGTTTAGTCTCATGGAATGTTGTCTCGGCCTCTCAAAGAACTTCCGCGGAGTCAACAAAGTGCTGCCCGTCCTCGCCTTTGGAGTGGATTATCATGTCATCTACGTAGACCTCAATCTCCTTGTGGATCATGTCATGAAAAAGCGCGGTCGCTGCCGTTTGGTAAGTAGCCCCGGCGTTCTTAAGCCCAAATGGCATCACCGTATATGATAAGTTCCCCACGGCGTGGTGAAGGCTGTCTTTTCTTGGTCTTCCTCGGCCATCTTGATGCGGTTGTATCCTGCAAAGCCATCAACGAAGGATTTGACTTCGTAGTTAGCGATGGAGTCCACCGGGATGTCTATGTTTGGCAAAGGGTAATCGTCCTTGGGGCTGGCCTTGTTCAGATCTCGGAAATCCACACAGCCGCGCACCTTCCCATTGGCCTTGGTGACGGTCACAATATTGGATAACCATGTCGGATATTCGATGACTCTAATGAATCGTACCCGCAGTAGCTTCTCAATTTCTTCTTTGACCTGTAGAGACCATTACGGCTTGATCTTCCTCGGTTTACATTTCTTGGCTTAGCATCCGGTGCTAGAGGGATTACGTGCTCTACTATCGAGCTGTCTAGCCCCGGCATATCCCTGTATGACCATGCAAACACGTCGACGTATTCCCTGAGCAGATCGATCAGTCTGTCCCTTTCAACCCCCTGGAAGAAGTTTCCGATCTGTGTCTCTTTAGGTTCCTCGACAGTACCCAAGTTCACACTTGTCAAAACCTCCTCGGCAGCTTGTGTGATGATGTGCATCCGAAAATTTTCCCATTTTTATTTGAAAAAATCAACGAAACGGAGTCGCCACGCCATTTTAATTTTGAGGGCCAAAACTTTGAAAAAAGCCCGAGATCAGAAATTTAGGTTCGGAGGTCACGTTACGCGTCGGGAAGGACGTTAGTGTGCACCCGGCGCGCCTCGCAAAACGAGTCTTCCAAACATTTGAAATCCTTTGTGTGTGTGTGTGTGTGTGTGTGTGTTTTGGCCAAAATAAGTTGAAACTGAGGAAAGTAAAAATTGAGAAATCTTTTTAAGGCTTTAAACTGATCCCATGATTTTTTGGGTGATTTTTGGGTTGAGATTTGGAACTCAAAAGATTTTTGGAAGTTGAAAACCATTTCTGCCAGAATGAAAAAAGCAGTTGACCCTTGACTTTGAAATGGACTTTAGGGCTTGAAAACTCCAGAATCTGGGAAAAGTCCGGGTATGAAAAATGTTCAAAACACCTTAAAAAAGGTTTCTGTAAAAGAACTTTTCATTTTGGAGATGATTTGAGGGGTCAAAACCTTCTGGAAATCTCAGATCTGACATCTGGATTTCCAGAGACTGATGAACTGGCCTCTCCAAGAAAATTTGAAAAGAGGAGTTTTACTCACACAAAAAATAAAGTAAAAATATCTATGGAAAGATCTGGATGTTGGCTACAAAAAGTATTTTGTAGTCAACACCAAATCCCAAGTTTATCTATGTCCAAAAAATTAGACCATGGACTGAGGTCTGAGGAAATTGCTACTGGACAGCAACTTCTCAAGAAAGAAAATATGATTTTAAAGGGGGTTTTGCATCCATGCTTGTCCCCATTTCCCTAGGTTTTGATTAGTGATCACTTGACATTTTAGTGGTGAATCAACTATATCAAACCATCCTTGGGGTACATTAGGACTAAGCACTTCATTTGCTTGGGAAGGGAATTTTATCCTTTGAAAATGAGATTTGATGTATGAAAATGATTTTTAGGGTTTTGAAAATGTGTTTTCTTTGCAAGAAAGTAAGAACACTTTGAAAATAATGTAGATCCTTGTAGAAGATCATCCATGGAGATGAACTTCCATGGTGATCTTCTTGGATCTAAAGCAAGAAGATGAATAAACTACATTTTGTAGCTTGAAAATGCATGCATGGATGAATTTTAGGGTAAGGAGAGGGAGGTTATACCTATCTTCCTTGTGTTTTGTGTTTGAAGGCTTGAATGTGAGAGTGTTTAAGGCTTGAATATGAGAGTGTTTGAGGGTGTTTAGGGTTGATGATTTGAGTTGGTTAAAGAGAAAACAAGTAGATAACAATGAAGTCCTCTATGTTTTCTCTCTAATCCTCCTCCTATAGGGTGATTTGAGCTTGGATTGGTGTATGTATGAGAGTATGTATGAGAGTGATTTGAAGTGTTTGTGAGTGAGTGAGATTTGGGAAAGATTGGAGAGAAAATGGTGGCAATCTAAGGATTCCCACTTGTTTTCTCTCTATATTTCGCCGAGTTTCGTTCTTTGTGATCAAATTGTGTTGTGTAAAGCGAGAGAGAAGGGTTCAATTTATAGCCCTCTCGAAATTGATAAACATGTCCGCGCGGATATGATTGACCGGCGTGCCTTTGTTCATTAATTACGGCTTCGGGCTTTGGACGGGAAGAATAAAATTCAAAAATCCGGCGGTTTATGTTTTTCAACTTGCCCAATTCGGATTTTTCTTATTTCTTTTGCTTTTTGAGATTCTTTTCTTGGTTTAACTTTAAATGGCAATGCCCATTTTACCCTTACTTTGTTAGAAAAGTTAGGAATGTTAGGAATGTTAGTAATGTTATAACTTTCGTTAATTTTCTAACGAAAATGCTAACAAGCTCAAATTGGAGCACTTACGGTAGCCCTCGGCGACGGCGCTTTCGAAGGAAGCGGGGTTGTCGATAAGAGTAAGGCTCCATATTTTGGCGGGATGATCAAGTGATCGAGTGGGTGAACCTATTTAATAGGCTACCTACGTATCCTTAAGAGGAATCAAGCCGATCGTAGTTCGGGTCTTTCGACTATCTTTAGTTGTCGACCTGGAGTGACTGTTTTAGGATGTCAACTTTGGCGAGCGAGTTCTACGGTCGATTCTTGAAAGAAACTTCTGTGGGGATAAGAAATGACCCTCTTCGGTCGATGGCTAGGGTTGTATATCCGCTCTACTGGGGATAGGAATGACCATTTTGAGTCTGGTGGCTGAACCTAATGATAGGCTACCTACTTGTAAGTACCCAAATACGCTCATGCCTTAGGTTAAATTTCCGGCAATTTAGGTAAGTTTTCCGGTAATTCCCTGACCTTCCTAGTGTTCGGAAATGTCTGGAACAAATTCAAATTTAAATTAGGGCTGTAGGAGCCTTCCTAATTAAGAAAACACGTTTTTTTAATTAGGAGGGAAGCTTCTAGAATAATGCCACCTTGCATGGTTCTAGAATCTTTGAGTCATTGTGGATAAGACCGCACGACCTCATTTGCGAAGGGCTGCCAGCCTCGCACCTGGCTTCATTAGCCTTATCCGCATCGCTCTATAAATAGAGCCCTCCTCTACCCATTTTAATCATCAACAAGAAGCATAATACTCTCATAATACGAAGAAGATCCCCCAAGGAGCTGCTGGAAGTCCAAGAAGGTGAAGAAGAAGCTCAAGAAGCCATCTCCCTCCTCCTTGAAGACCCAAGAAGAACCTCTCCTCCTAGCTCCGGTCCAAGAAGAAGCGAAGGAAACGATTGGTAACCTCGCACGCCCTAACCTTGCATTTTAATTGATATACTTGCTCATTGCATTCATATATCTTGCTTGGGACTTGGCATTTATTCATAAAGATCATATCTTTATCACCCCCTTTCCCCTTTGCATGCATTAAGACCTCATTTGTCATAAAAATGTAGTCTTTTTCATAAAGGTGCATCCTTTGTACCTAAAATCCCTATTTTCCAATAAAAATGTTATCTTTATGCATCATTTGCACATAAAGATCCAATCTTTTTCAATAAAAATGCATCCTTTGCATTCAAAAACCTTTTCTAATGCATCATTTGCATAAAAATCCTAACTTTATGCATCATTTGCATAAAGATCATTTCTTTCAATCAAAAAGCATCATTTGCTAAAACCAAAATGTCATCTTTTCATTAAAGAGTCATTTTTTCATCATGCATTTCCCCTTTCCCCAACCTTGGAACGGACCGGTGTAAAAGTTCTCATCTTTGCATCGTTTCTTCCATTAAAGGTTCATGATTTCTTTAGGAAAAGGATAACCTTGAACCCTATATCTCCGATTATCGCTTAAGAATGAGTATGAAGCCTCTATACGAGCTCGACCGTCTTAAAACGTAGGATTGATGGGCTAAGGACATTCCTTCCTAAAGAACCTCCTCTTTGACCCAAAAGAGAGTCATTCTCTCGATCACGCAAGTCCCGAGGGTCCCGAGGTTTAAAATGCGATGATCATAAGTCATAAGATGAGGACGGGATCATAATCCCAAATACATAAATTCCAAGGAATCCCGAGCGACAACCAACAAATGGTTTGTACGTCCGGAAGACAAACTTAGGACATTCCCCCTTATTTTCAAACACATGCACACAAAGAAAGCACGCAAGCAAACACGATTAATGAAATCTAGGAGACTTGCTCCGGCAAGGCACTTTGGGTGAACGCCAAACGCGTTCTTCCCAAGGGGTAACTTAACCTCCGAACCCATAAAACCTTTTTTTCAAAGTTTTGAGGTAATCAAAATGGCGTGGCGACTCAGTTTTCAAATAACTCGGATGTCTTCAAACTCGCGTGAATTCCAATAAACAAAAATTTTGGGCACACATTCACGGTTTGGCGACTCATTGGGATCATCCCAAAGGAGAAAAGCTTTATTTTCAAAACAAAAGTCGATACTTGGTATATAGGTGGACCCCACTTACCCTTCCCGTATCGCTCCTAACCCGGGGCTTGGGATAACAAGGTGGTTTAACAATCCCACGTACCGGTACCCTTTTTTAAAAAAAAAAAATTTTGAAAAAATACAAAAAGCTTTTCCCTTTGAGCGGGTTAGACTCCCATCGCCGATTTCATTAATCGTGCTTGCTTTCTTTTACCATGCATTGCATCATTTGCATCTTGGAATACGTGCGTACTTTGAACGGGAAACAACCAGAAAAATAGCAAAAGGAGTGGAACCTGGAAAATTGATCCATGCGGTCGTACGGCTAATCCTCATAGGGATTCGACCATACGACCTCGGTGGCAATTCCACCGGGAAAAATCATGGTTAATCTGGCGATCCTAGCGGCTTGGGGCTATGTCGGCTCCATGGCGGCCAGGGCTCCCGAGAAAATTTACGTGCTTATGTGTTGCATTTTCCCCAGTCCCGAAAATCATTCCTTTAAAACACATTTATGAAAATCTCTGTTTTAACTCAAAAGGAACATTTTTAGGAGACCGCACACTACGCGCACTGATATATCCTGTACACTTTTGCACGCACGTCCTCAAACCCGAGGGTGGTTCCCAGTGCCGATCACGGACAACCTTACGATGCTCCCGGGCGCGCACGGAATCATCCCAACCTCCCCACGGCGGCCCGGTGTCGACCAATGCACGGTCAGGTGTCACACGTTTCAAAAATCCGTGACTTTTGGTTGGTTTTTGGTCTAGTCCGGTGTCATATAGCCCGGTTGCATACCCACGTAAAGGTCAAGCCTTAGCTCATAATCGGAAGCCAAGATTTTCGCTCAAGCGAAATTACGCGAAATTCCGACAAGGAAAAATCGGTGGGATCTTGACTCAGGCATTGACTATTGACCTTGACCCGCACGGAATGCGTAAAGTCAAGACCAAGTCTTTGCCAAAAAAATCAAAAGATCTTTCGCTCTGCGAAGCTACGCCAAAATTCCGACAAGGAAAAATTGGCAAGATCTTGGCCGGCATTGACTTCGATTCGACTCACGCCTTTGCGTATGCAACGAAGTTCAATGTGACAACTTTGTGTCATCCGGCTTTTGCCGCCCGACCCATGCCTATTATATTCTCGGACATTACCGAAAGTCAAAAACCGATCATTCGCTCGAGCGAAACTCGGTCAAAGATCCGTCGAGGCGGAGAGACGAGACTTTCCGTATTGCCTTGACTATAATCCGCATCGCTCGTGCGTTGAAAGGTCCTATGACCCGCTAGACCCGATAGGAGCGTTCTTTACTCTCGGTCGGTGGGATCCGCGTGCCACTATAGGACCCTCGCCTGTAGGGCATCCACCTGGGAGGTCGAAATACGGGTGGAATACGAGGGGCTTATAGACGTAGTGACGGAACCCACCGATCCGGGATCTAGTGTAGTTACGAAAAAGAAGGGCGAGAACCCCTTTTCCAACCAAATAGATATTAATAAAAGATACTTTTGTTTAAGTAAACTTGAAGATTCTAATTTGCATATTGCACGAGCCTTCGGCCCTAAACACCTACCCCGAGTCTAAAACCTTTCCTATCCCTTTCCCGCGGCGAGAAAGAAGTGGGTGAGAACAGGGTCGGCAACTTGCTAGCGCGAGAATCCTCGGACGGTTCGCGAGAATCCTCGGTTTGTCGGCTTTTAGTGTCAAAATGGCCAACATGGTAATCCACAATGGTAATGACCAAGCGGTTGGAGGGGCTATCCCGATTAACCCCAAGCCTCACATCCGGTATGATGTATGTGATTGTGAAGGACTCCGCCAGAGTATGAGTATCAAGAATGGATCAATGAGGACGCTCCTTCAAGGAAGAAGAAGAAGAGAAAGTCCACACGGCGAAGCTTAAGGAAAGATACGAAGCCTGGAGACAAGAGCGTAGGAACTTTGGGAGAGCCTTCGGGCAAGTTCGACTACTATGTCGGTTATGCCAAGGAACACATCAAAGAACCCGTCACCCCAAGCACGGTCCGGCTGATATCCCCATGTACAAAGTGATCCTCTTGAAGCGAGAAAATGCTGAATTTGTGGCCATCGTGAAGTTGATGAGAAGCTATCGGATCTCGGCGAGAACACGAAAGCCTATTGAATACATAGCCGATCGAGGAAGAATTAAGATCCCCTCGAAGAAGACTTCATCGGCATTATCCAGTGCCAACCCTTACGGTTGGCTACACCGACAAGGTCGTGGTGTCCAAGATCGGTAAGGAGAAAATGAGTTATCGGCGGTGCATTGATAAGATGAGCCGGACCCTTCGAGTCGATGAGTCCGGTCGGCTACGGAAGAGCTAGGAAAGATTGCAACAAGTTACTTTAGTTCCCCTCACCATCTTTCCACGCACCGGCTGTTAATGATTTCCGGCAAGCTTTTGATCGGTTCGAAGTCTCCAACTTTACGAAGAACGGCAAGCTGCTACTCCCAGGGCAACGGCAAGAAGGAGTGAGATCCCGGTCCAACCCTTGTCAAGTCCCCTCGAGTCAATAAGTAGTGTAGGGTCGAGTCTATGTTGTCTTTTTCGGTTAGTCGGGAATCTTCGAATTCCGATCCTCGGAAGTCATCCGAAGGCCTCACGCTGAGGATTATGAAATGTAATCGATGTCATCTTTCCCCTTATCTTGAATGAAATGACAAATCTTTCGATTATCCTCTTATTGCCAACTTAACAAATGATAAATTAACTCAAAACTTAACAACGAGTTAATAATGAATCATTTGAACAAGATGCAAACACACTAAACGAACAATACATTAAAGAAATCTTTAAGCGTGTTTAGAAAAAGAGGAAAACCAGGGCCCCAAGTAGCGAGGAGGTTTTGATAAGTGTGAACAGGGTACTATTGAGGAACCTAAAGAGACACAGATTGGAAGCTTCTTCCGGGGGTTGAAAGGGACGGATTGATTGAGGCTGCTCAGAGAATACGTCGACGTGTTTGCATGGTCATACAAAGATATGCCGGGGCTAGGCAGGTTCGATAGTAGAGCACGAGAATCCCTCTAGCACCGGATGCCAAGCCGGTAAAGCGAGCGAGAAAGATCAAGCCGGAATGGTCCCTACGGGTCAAAGAAGAAATTGAGAAGCTACTGCGGGTAGGATTCATCAGAGTCATTGAATACCCGACATGGTTGTCCAACATCGTGGACCGTAACCAAGGCCAATGGGAAGGTCTTGTCTTGTGTGGATTTCGAGATACGAACAAGGCCAGCCCCAAAGACGACTACCCTCGCGAAACATAGACATCCTGGTGGACTCCCTTTGCCAACTCACGAAGTCAAATCCTTCGTTGATGGTTTGCGAGCTACAACCCGGATCAAGATGGCCGAGGAAGACCAAGAAAAGACAGCCTTTACCACACCGTGGGAACCTCTTGTTATACGGTAATGCCATTCGGGCTCAAGAATGCCGGGGCTACTTACCAAAGGGCGGCGACCGCACTTTTTCATGACATGATCCACAAGGAGATTGAGGTCTACGTAGACGACATGATAATCCACTCCAAAGGAGAAGGTGGGCAGCACTTTGTTGACCTACGAAAATTCTTTGAGAGGTTGAGACGGCATTCCATGAGACTAAACCACACTTGAAATGCACCTTCGGAGTGACAAGGGGAAAAGTGCTCGGGTGCATGTAGTCACGGAGCGAGGTATAGAAGTTGACCCCAGAAAGATCAAAGCTATCATGGATATGAGGCCACCTCAAACCCGGACGGAAGTCAAAGCTTCATGGGAAAATTGCGGTACATCGGCCGTTTTGTCAATCGGTTGACCACTATGTGCGAGCCCATCTTCAAGCTGTGAAGAAGAATGTGGACACGAGAATGGGCCGAAGAATGCCAAGACGCCTTTGACCGAATCAAGGCATACTCGGTGCATCCCCCGGTACTATGCCCCCACATAGACGAAGCCTCTTTGCTCTATCTAGCCTAGCATCACGAGATACGGCGGTTGGGGCTATGCTTGCTCAAGAGAAGAAAGACTCTCGGGTAGAAAATGCCATTTACTTTGTCGGTAGGAAGCTACGGGGGAGTGAGCTCAATTATTCGGCGTGTGAAAAGACACATGCGGGGCGGTGCAGGTAGTCGGCAAGTTGAAGCATTATATGCAAGCCCACCCTGTGAACTTGGTCTCGAAAATGGACCCCATCAAGTACATCTTTGACAAGCCTTCCCTATCGATGCGTCTAGCGAAGTGGTCCTTCTTCTTGGCGAATACGACATCAACTATGTGACCGGAAAGGCCATCGGGTCGAAGCATTGTCGGATCACCTAGCGAATTTCCCCGAGTAATGAAGACGAGAGGGCACGAACCCCAATTTCCGAGATGAAGAGGATCTTTGCGGTTGAGCCTGAAAATAGATGGCGGTTGTTCTTTGGCCAGCCGCTAACAAAAAGAGGAAATGGTGTAGGAATGCTATTGGTCGATCCGAAAGATGAGCATACCCCGTGGCCCTCAAGTTGAACTTTCTGCACGAACAATGCCGCCGAGTATGAAGCTTTGCATTCACGCTGGTTTGGAGGCCGCCTTAGAAAGAAATGTCAAGGAGCTCGAAGTTTACGGAGACTCGGCCACGATCATCAACCAAGTCTCCAACAAGTGGAAGGCACAGACCACTGTCTGCAACGGTATCATGCCCGCTATGGAAGAGTTGATTTGGGCCAGGTTCAGAAGTAACTTTCCACTACTTGCCGAGGGAAAAGAACAGTTCGCGAGATGCTCTAGCTACTCTAGCCTCATTGGTAGAGATCCCCGAGGAAAAGCCATAAAGCCCTTGAGTGGGTAGAAGAGAAGCCCCGGCTATTTGTGAAGTGGACACGGGACCCGAGCCTATAAAGGAACCTTGGTACAATCAGTTACCAATTCCTCAAAGACGGAGAGTCGGCTTTCGGAGACGAAGAAGGTAGACCAAAGAAGGAGTTAGAGCCAAAAGCTTGCAAGCCACGAAAAGGTTGGCTTCTCGAGTATGTCATTCTAGGAGGCAACCTATACAAGAAGCGGTATCAAGGACCACTCCTCTTATGTGTCACTCAAGAAAGAGCCGGAGAGTTGATGACCGAAGTCCACAATGGTCCCTGTGGTCCTCACATGAATGCCGAGCCACGATGCAAGTGATCCTCGAGAATGGGTTACTCTTGGATCTCCATGGAAGCAGGGGCCACGTGGCACGTCCGGGCCCGAACACTGCGACAAATGCCGGTTTGCCAACCTCAACCATCTCCCACCTCATGACCACATGCTTGCATGACGACTCCTTGGCCGTTTGCAACTTGGGGGCATTGACGTGATAGGGAAAATATCCGGCGGGAAGCAATGGGCACGAGTTCGTTTTGGTAGCCATTGACTACTTCACAGTGGGTAGAGGCCAAGTCCTACAAGGTCCTCACTTCCGAGAAAAGTGGCCCGGTTCATCAAAGAAAACATAATGTGCGAGATATGGGGTGCCCAGCGAGATCATTTCGATAATGGGTCACACTTCGAAGGAGGCTGCGATAGGCTAGCTGTCGAGAGTGGAGTTACTCGCCACAAGTCGTCCCCGTACGGACCTCGAGACCAATGGAGCCGTGGAAAGCTGCTAATAAGACACTCGAGCGGATCATCAGGAAGATGGCCACCGTGGTCGTGATTGGCCCGAAAAGCGCACCTAGCACTGCGGGGCTACTGAGCGTCTGTCGAAACGGCCACGGGAGAAACTCCTTTTGCCCTAACTTACGGGATGGAAGCGGTGTTACCGGTGGAGTTGGAAATCCCGTCATTAAGGGTCCTCTGGAAAACGGTGTCAATGAAGTGGAATGGTTGCGCGGCCGGCATGATGAATTAGCCACCTTGATGAGAGAAGGCTAAAAGCCGTGGAACACACCCAGAGCCTACCGGAGGCGAATGGCGGAAGCGTTTGATAAAAGGTCAAGGCCGGAGACATCAGAAGGGCGACTTAGTGCTGAAAGTAAAGCCCCTGCCCGGAGACAACCCCACAGGAAAATGGGAACCCGTCTGGATCGGCCCTTATGTGGTGCGAGAAAATGCGTCGGGAGGAGCAATGAAGCTTGCGAGACTTGGATGGCAATCCCTTTGTCCACCCGGTCAATGGTGATAAACTCCGAAGATCACTATGTATACTGATAAAAAAAAATATAAAAAAATAACAAAAAAAAATAAAAAAAAAAAAAAGAAAAAAAAAAGAAAAAAGGTGCAAAAAGAGTAATGCCCGGCTAAGCTTGAAGACCCCCAAAGGGCAGTCTAAGGCATGAAAGACGGAGGCTAGCACATAAAAAAAAAAAAATATATAAAAAAAAAAAAGAAAAAAAGTGCAAAAAGAGTAATGCCCAGCTAAGTGAAGACCCCAAAAAGAGCGGAGTCTAGAAAGCAAAAGACGAGGAGAATTTGCACATAAAAAAAATTATTAGTTCACACGGAATGAACTACGTAGACCTGAGCCCCTTAGCCTTTCTTGTAAAAAAGGGAAACGTAGAGCAGCCATACTTATGGATTCGGATCTAAACAATAAAAAGGACGATTAAGTTTCCATGAAATGTGTCCTAAGCAATAAAAAGGACGATTAAGCTTCCATGAAGTGCGTCTAAAAAATAGTAAAGGGCATTTGGAGTTTTTTCATAAAGCGGGTCCCAATCAATAAAGGCATTTGAATTTCCATGAAATGTGTCTTGATTAATTTTTAAAATAATATTTCTTGTTCATTTACAAGTTAAAAACTTCTTGATGAGTTTCAAGCCACGGTCTACCTCTTAACTACGCTAACTGCTAAAAGATCTAAAAATACAACAAAATGCCTAAAAATAAACTAATGTGTTCATAGCAATATGGCAATAAGAGAGGATCTTGAGAAAAGACTTGTCGAGTCGTCATTCGGCTGAGTCTTCTTGAGTCTTCTTCCCTTTTCCTCGGCCTCGTCTGAGGTCTTCTTCCCTTTTTCTTCTCAATAATGTCGGTATCCCTGCATCCACAGACCTGCAGTATCCTCGGCTGGAGCCTCTACCAACCGGCCGGGTGTCGATAGGGCGCTCCACCTCTATACGAGCACGAGTCCGCACCTCCCTCCCTGCGAGCCTCGATCGAAGAGGAAGCGACCTCGGACAAATCTCTTGTCACCAGAGGCCTCCATATCCACACTGACTGAAGTCACCTGATTGGTTATGGCAACTCGCCTTAGCCTCGGTCTCCTCGAAGTCCTACTCGGAGGTCACGGTCGGCTCTCAATAAAGCTCGACGTCTATCCTCCAAGATAACACTTTGAGTCGCTCCACATCTCCCTCTCATACCGGTCAAGTAGAGGCCAGGTGGTCAAGATGGTGCTCTTCCTGCTATACGAAGATAGCCACAGGTGGGAAGCGAGTATGTGTCCAAGCCCTCGAGAAGAAAGAAGTTGTGTTTCGGATCTCTCATGTCCAAGTGACACCACCTCCATGGTCGGATGTCCTCCCGATCACTCGATGGCTCTGGCAAAAAGCTGAGCCCCAAGCTGCCTGGATACCAAGCGAGGGGGTATGTAAGAAGGACGACCGGCGAGAATCCACTGCCGGAACCCTACGCGGCATAAGACTCACCAGAAATATCCTCTGATGCGCCAACCTCCAATGTGGTAAATCCACCCGACGGATGTCAGAAGTGGATAGCCTTAGCCATCATCGAAGCTCCCGGCTACCACTGCATCCTCCACTGTTGCCCTAGGTGCACCCTCTCAGAGAAATCACCCGAGGCGGCGCGAGTCGGCAAAGCCCCGCAGGCAAATGCCTAGAGCCCCTCTCCTGCGGCGACAAAGTCGCAGCATGGCGGGGACTCCGGACCCTCATAAGAAAAGCGGTCTCCCCAGAAACCATCTGTCGATCCCATGAAATGTCTCTCCTACAAAAACCGAGCGGGACAATATCCTTCCCGGCCATCTGTGAGTCTACGACCATACCCAAGAGACCAGCTATAGCAGATCCCACGGACTCGTGCGAGTGGAACAAAATAGAGAATACGCGAGAGAATGAAAGCATCCATAGCCTTACTTCTGTGGTCGCGACCATATCTGGAGACCCGAACTTGCACAGGGATATCGAGGAAAGGTCAATCCTATCAGGGGCTACCATCAAATCCTCTCGGCCTCTCCCAGAAAAGGAGAATCTGCGAGAAAAGATGCAAGCTTTACCAGTCACCGGCACGTCTCAGATCAGCGGAATAGATATAGCCTCAATCTCGGGACCCCCAAATCAAGGCTCACGAAGTCTTCGTGCGTTGGGGCCGGGATTTCGTTGTAGAGAAAGCTTGATAAACATGTCTCCGGACATCCCAGGAACTTCTTTGCGGCTCTCAACGAGATCCCAATCGGGCGGGGAGATCCCTCAAGAATGCCATAAAAGACTTGATCTGCTTGAAGGAAGAATCGGGCGGCATTGCTGATTTTGGAAGTGTATATCTCGCCCCAGATTGAAGACTTAGGATAGAAAATGGTCTCGTTCCCCCCTTTGCAATCTGAGCGGGTTTCTCCATCGCAAAGTGTTCAAAGATGGTGCTTTTCGAGTCAAAATATGCTCTCAAGGAACAATTGGGACAAGTCTAAGAGTGAAAATGAAATGAAATGGCCAAGCCTTGCTTTTATT